>CM062297.1:625255432-625695973 GCA_031216915.1 Pictodentalium vernedei | reverse complement strand
GGGGAGAGCAAGAGAGGTGGTATCCCGGTCGGTGGTGGGGTTCTGCGGCCATTCCCCGGGACCAATTTTCAGGAGCAAAAACTCGCGTTCTCGGCGATTCTGAGGCCGATTGTGAACGACTACCTCGATGAGCACTTCTGGACACTACGAATTAGAATTCTCTGCTCTTCCGTAATTAGGCTCGCTTCTGAATTTATCTGGTTGGTCAACCTCTTAGATTGTGTTTTGCTCTGGACCGACTTTCAAACATCACGAGTTTAATCGGTGACCATGGTTGTATAAAATTATTTTTTGAATTTTTGCATGGGGGATGGGTGGGGGGAACAACCCACTTACCCCCCCCCCCCCCCTTCTCAGCCCGCCCAACCACCCCCCTCCTCCCCCGATTTTAACGTTACTGTGAGACTGGTGTTGAAAAACAGAAAAATGAGATGGAATTCACACAGGCATATTTATTTATGTATGTATTTATGTATTTATTTACTTATTGGGATTTAATAAACGCTTTCAACAGCAAGGGTCATGTCGTGCTTGCACGCTGAAAAACTAAAGTGTTAAAAACTACACTTGAAGTGCTGTATTTACCACTTACTAAGTGCTGAACTAGCACTTTGTTCAAGTGTAGATATCCCAGAACTTGACAGGTGTTACAATAATACCACTTTACAAGTGTAAATGTCGCGACACTGAAAAGGAAACAACGCAGGTGACGCGGATGAGGCACGAACTCTCGAGCCTGATCCGCGTCATCTGCGTTGTGTCCTTTTAATTATATACCCACCAAGCGCAAATCAAATTATGGACGATTATGGGAAGAACCACCAATGCTAGACACGTGGGAAGTGCCATCCATTCAAGTTTTCAGATGTCTGACGATTGTAATGTCTAAGTGCTTAAAGCATTGCACTTTGAGTGTTAAAATCTAACCCTAAGAGTTAGAATGGGTTTTTTAACACCTTGAAAGTGTCAGTTTTTAACACTTTAGTTTTTAGTGTGTGAGGCAGTTCTACGGGTGAAGGAAGAACCGGAGAATAGGAGACAACCACAAAGCAGCTGCTAACCAAAAAGAAATTCATTTTTTCTTCCACATTTATACAGCTTATGACACTCATTGAAACGAGTTCTCCGTGCTCTTTTCAATAAGAGGCCATAAGCTGTGGTTTGGGAGAAAAATTAAAAACATAAATTTTGAATGGCGCATTTGGTATAGTACGCACAGACGGTTTTGTGCCGATGTGGTTTGTTAAAAAGGGTTATCATGATGATTATGCCCATATTCCATCTCTTAGAAATAGAATTAAATGGTGAGAATAGCATAACAATAATATAATATATAATGTATGGATACTGAAGCTATTGGAAAATGTTTCTACTGTGGTTGGAGCTAGGATCCCAAATTATGTGTGTGTGTGGGGGGGGGGGGGGGGGGGGGGGGGTAATATGGAGGGGCGGCATTCTCGAAAATTTGTGGCAGGGTGAGGAGTATGTATGAGGATGGGATCCGGGGCTGATTTGTTTTAAAATTATGAAGCTCTGAGGCCCATTCTGGGCATCTTGGAATTATAAGTGGCAGTTTGATGTTTGTGAGGGTGGAGGACCCCCCCCCCCCCCGCCTTCCATTTCGCATCAGCACTAAAATTGTCAATGAACCTCTCATTTTGTTCATTGACAGACTTTCTCGTTAGTCACTATCTATGACGATTAAAGTTGAGGCTGATCAAACCTAAAGCAAAACACAAAAGAAGAGGTGGACAAAACGAATCTGTTTAGAAGCAAGCCTGCCAAAGAAAAGAGCAGAGAATTCGAATTTGCGGTGTCCAGCTGTCCTCATCTGATGAGTCGGTCACATCAGCCTCCGAATCGCTGCGAAAACAGAGTTTTGCTCTCAATTTTTAAAAAATTATCAGGGGTATACCCTCCGGACACCCAACGCCGAGAGTGGGATACCCCTTCTAGTGCTCGCCCACCCCGGCGCTGCGCGCATCATGTTGTCAGAATAATTTGCACCTCCATGGGATCTGTCCTGATACCACCCCCTCCCCCCCCCCCCCAATATGTTTTCATGTTACGCCACTGTCGCACACCAATAAAATTTTCAGTCACATTTGGACACATGGCCAACACCTTAAGGGGTCACCCAACATAACTTGTTTTGGGTAAATAGCCAATTTTAAAATCGTGTTTATTCTGTGAACATGGATAACAATATGAAAGTTTCTCTTACAATATCTTTGGGAAAGACCAAGGATGAGTTGGAAGTGAAGTAAATGGAACACTTGTGTTGTTTTATCGAGAAATCAGAAAGTGAAAGTATATGTTCCACAACGCAAAACGTTTTGTTGGCCGACCCCTTAAATCGAGAATGCAGACGATTTGACGGAGGGGGGGGGGGGGGGGATTTCTACATTCACAAATGAAATTATAACTAACATTTGAAGTTTGTGGAAAGATGACAAATGTTTATTTTATTTATTCCGCGTGAGTTTTGAATATCCTGTGCAAACATTTTGTTGGCAAGTTTTAATTACATGTAATTAAAGAAAACTACCGCCGCCTTCCTGCACTCCCCGCGTTTTATAATTGAACCTGCTCATCGAATCACAAACTGCAGCTGAACCAAAATTGACCTTTGTGACCATTGCGTCCCTGTTGTTTGGACTTCAGAATTTTTCTGACAACACAGTGCGTTGTGAAGTCTGGATTACCACCAGAACATTCACGCGGTGGAGTTTCTATCGGGCCAAAAACATGCACGAAAGCATAAGTTCGACGAGAAAATTTGCAACCAATGAATCTCCTGTTTGATACGGCGATTTGTTGTTCAAAATTGTGCTTGCTCTTATGTTTATTGGCCAGCTGTTGTTTGATGAACACTCCACTCACATGGTGTTTTGTGTGTACGTCCACTGACCACGTACTTTCGAAGTGATTTATTCCTGCAGCTGGTCTTGACTTCAACAGTTGTGCATTACTTGAATAAATGCACAATTTGTGCACTAACAATGCCCAGTTGTTTCGAAAATAATGCACATAAAGTTACAAACTGTTTCATGACGGGTATTTTTTTCAGATAACGGTTGGCATTCAGTTGCAACTCTCGTCGGACCCACAATTTCGAAAAAATGCAAAACAACGAATAGTTTACCAATCTTGCTTAAATACGCGGCGGAATTTCACTCAAAGTGGACAATTTTACTGAGTGGTATTTTCAACTCTGTGGTTTACCGGCACTTTCAACAGTCGGGGTGATGTCGTGTTAGACAGTTATACAGGTGGGAGAAGAGCTGGAGAGTGTGGTCGGTAAGCTCTCCAACGTACTGGCCCTGCTGCTTGATTCAGTGGCAGTTGGCGGCATGTGACGTGCGCAATTGAAGTGCAGTGCGCCATGCTATACAGCGCCACAGTGCCCCTGATTGCATGGCTGTCGGAGTTAGGAGTTTGCCCAATGAAACAACACAGATACATTTTACTTGAAGGGCAGCTACCAGATAAATAAATTACCGTCTTAGAGCTGCTGCGTCATCTCTCTTAAATTGTTCCAGAAGGAGGTTTGTCCTTTCTCGACATCTCCTTGCATCGACGTCTGCAGAAAAATTGTTGGAAATGTCTTCCCACATTCGCCTGTCTCTGAATGGATTCTTTGAAATCACTTCTTTTAATAACTCCAGGTCCGTCTTTCCGTTAAAACGGACCTGTGTTTTATGCGTGGCAGCTGTGGAGCTCATTGTAAATCTTTTGCGCTAATCGAATGTATTGAATTTGGCAGAGTGTTTGGAGTGGAAGGTTTATATACGTTCATCTTGTAACTTTTGTTTCCGTTTTGTGCTCGCCGAATCACGTGAAGATTACTTCAATGACATAGAATAACCAGTTCACATAACCCTCTTATAATACATCGTTAACATTCACCCAACAAACATTTTGCATCCCATTGTGTGATCCCATACATTAACGATTGCTTGCTTGCAAACAAACTGACACAAGCATTCTGCCTATTGAACACCGTCTGCCATGTTAGTGTTGTTCAATCAAGGTTCGCTACCAAACCCTTCAACTTAAACTGGAATAACTGGAGTGTGTGTGGGGGGGGGGGGGGGGGCGTTCATTTTTTTCCACACACAGGGCCGGGGCTGGTGGGTGATTCATTCAGCCGCCAAAGAAACTCATTTTTTTCCTTGGGCCTAAAGTTTTTCCTCACATAATTTTTCACACCATTATTGTTCAAACAAGCTTTGAAACACTTTATACATGGTTTAGAAAAGGGTGTGTGTTGATTGTGTAAGTATTGGGTGAACAGCATGGCTTCCAGACACCAGGCTTAGATTTGACACCAGAACAACCAGGCATTGTATTATGCCTAATCACCTACGTGTAACATGCAATAAGGTGAAACGTTTTTAAGTGAGTAGTATAAATGTTAAACCAATTTCTTCTGGAGAAATAACATTTTGAACTTAGGAAGATTATCACATTTATTTATTTATTGGTGTTTAAAGTCACATATTTATGCACAATGGCTAATCGTGACACAACATGTAGATAAAGTCAAGTTTAGTAAATCGTTTATACCCCATGTTGCCCATTTTAAAGGACTTCCACCCCAAGGATTGGTGACTGGGTCTTATTTTACCAGTAAAACAGAACCTGTTTACCATAGTAAACAAGCAAAGTAGGTGATATGTGCGGATTCTAGCTCATCCGCCTACTTTGAGCCAGAAATTCCAGTCGGTTACAAAATTGAGTTAATTTTAGAAAAAATTGAAAATATTTCGGAAAAGAATCGATTTTCTCGCCAAAACGTGGGTTTTTTCAGAGTGCTTCAACTTTTTCCGGGAAACCCCCAGATTTTTCTCGGAAACGACGATTTTCTGGCTCGGAAATTTTAAAAATTCCGGGTCGAAAATAACCACTTTTTTCGCGAATTTGACACTGATTTCCCATTGGGGGCGAATTTGTTTGCCTCGAGGAATAAACGCGGAAAGACCTAATTGAGAATTCGATCCTGCACGCGGATTCCGCGGGAAAGAGACGACGTTTTGGGTGTAGGTGAAATTTTCCGGTGAGCCAGAAAAGACTGCGGAGTTCGTCGCGAAACCCGACGAGAAGAGAACGATCCGATCGGGAGGAGGGTGGCGATCGAAGAATGCGCGCGCGTTCGTGCACGCGTGCGTGATTGTGCATGTATATATATATATAATTATGTGTTGTGAGACGAATGATGGATAAGATTGTTTTTGTCATTAAAGAAAAAAAAACTGTAAAAGTTGTTGTTTTATTTTTTTCTACATATATATTTAAGAAGAAGAAACAAAAAAACAAAAATATTTTTTTACAATTAATAATTATTATCATTTAAAAAAAACAAAAACACAAAATTGAAAGATTTTCACAATAAAATAAAAATAATCATGAATCGAGAGCAGCACCCGAAAAAAAGAAATCCGCGTTCAAATTGAAGAGGGTCGAAAGATACCCGAAGTTTGGAAGTAAAATTTACAACTTAGAATCTCATGATCCCATTCGATTGAAAGACGTGGAATGTGATGGTTTGACGGACGAATTCGACAAACATGTTCTGCCTTTGAAGTTGAGCAAGACCGATTTGGATTTGATGTACAAATGCCAAGACGATTTATTGAGCCTTCTCTCGGCCGATGTGGAAGGGTTTGATCCAGACCGCGTGTCCACCATGTTCTACGGAAGGAAGATATTTCTGAGTGTTTCCGAAACGTTGGTTCGGAGATTGAATCTGACTGTTGAAAAACAACAACTCATGTTTGAGACCGTGCATGCGGTGTTTCGATGGGTGTATCAAAAGGGAAGCGATTTCAAAATTAATATTCACGTCATGGATGCGACGTTGCGCGAAAATCCGTTGTAGATGTAGATTTTTTTAATTGCGACTCGAGAAAGAAAGAGGTTAATATTTTACAAATTGGTGACGGAAAAATAATCTTATTGATCGTTCGGGTTTTTTTTGACATGAAGAGTTAATATTCATAAACTGAAAGAGAAAACTTTAGTACTCATTCAATTTTTTTTTTCTCGAAAACAAAATATTTTTTTTTTTTTAGGGTTAATAGACAGATTCAATTTTTGACTGAAAAATAATTTTATCAGTCGTTCGTTTTGGCATCAAGAGTTAATATTCATAAACTGAAAGAAAAAACTTTAGTACTCGTTCAATTTTTTTTTAGTCGCCGAATAATATTTCTCACACTGGTTTTCAATTTTATTCGCACTATTAAAGTACTGTACTAACACTGAATTGAAAGTTGTATCAAAACGGAGTGTGAATAATGTACTGTCACAATCTCCTGAATAAAATCTTTACATAAACCCATTAGGCAGGTGTTTTGTAAACTGTATATTATGATCCTCACGTGTCGAGCGTTATTCTTCAGTGAACTTGAAAGTTGAATGAATTTTCTCGCTATTGTCATGAGCAAAAATAAAATGGCGACTTGGTTTTCTTCCACTGTTTGCGTGCAGTCGATTTGTATTTTGCATTACATGAAATTGAATCGCTCGCTTGAAAAAAACAAATTTGCGTTCTGAGGAAAAAATTGAATCTGTCTATCAAAAATTAAAAAAATTAAATTCTATCCATATATTTAAATAAGAAGTTGAAAAAAAAAATCACAAATCCATTTTTGTTTACAAAAAAATCAAACGCAAAATAATATATATTAAAAAATAAGAAATTATTAACATTCAAAATGCCAAAAACGTCCGACGTGGCAAAGTTATGTTTGTCTACCGTACTCCAGTTCATACAGTACTGTAGAAATTTAGGAATTGAAAATCGCTACTGTGATAAAAAGACCAAGAGAGAATTGATTAACCTTCTGTTTGCCGAGACTTATGAACAACCGCTGGTTAATTTACAAGCCAAAGTGCGTCGGTCTTCGAATTTTAAAGGTGTCAAATGCATGAAGAAAGAAGAATGCATCGATCGTTTACTCTGTGGGAAGGGGATGGACGAAAGGCCTGCGACAGAGACGAAAACTCGAATCGTGATGAGAAGTTGTGATGTGAAGACGAAACAAACTCGATGTGTGGAAACGAAGAATAAGAACGAGACTTGAACCACGTGCTCCGGAAGGGACTGAAAGTAAAAAATGAAATGTGATGCGGTTCGAGATGACGATTTGTCGGAAAACAAAATACTCGACAAAATCTTGGGAGCATTGGAGAAAGACAAGGGAGTCGAAGTGATAAGAGCAATCGTGAGCAAGGCAGTGAAAAGATCATTAGTTCCAATCGAACGTGAAGAAGCCATCAAAGGATATTTTAAAACTTTCGACGTGATTTCCGATTTCGCAAATCTTGATCCCGAAACATTCATGTAACAGGCGAGGAATGGAGTGTTGGACATGTTTCAAAAAGAACTGAATAGGGGTTTAAAAATAAGATGATCCTGCATTGTCTGATGAAAAGGATCGATGCGAAAACGTGTGAGAGCATGGTGCAAGATGCTTATTTTCATTCTCAAATGGAAACTGTGTTCGAATTCGATGAATTATTCGATGTTTATGAAGTGATGAAAGACAAGATGTTGGAATCTATGGCTATTTGTCATAAGAGGGGAAGTGGTTGGACGTTCAAGAAGATATTGAATCTCGAGATTCACTTGGACAGACATGATCCTTTGATAACGTCTTCCTATGTAGAATTTCTTCATTTCCTGTATAATAAAAAAACTGTGGTTAACGTGAAAAATAGAGAGGATAGTGAGTGTTTCAAATGGGCGATCACATCGGCCTTGTATCCAGTGGAAAAGAATGGCGATAGAGTTTCCAAGTATGCTGAGACTTGTGAAAATATCGATTTTACGGGAATGCTTTTCCCGACGGGATTGAAAGACGTCAAGCATTTCGAAAAGTTAAATCTCTCCATGGCAGTGAACGTCTTGGGATACGATGGAGACGATGTGGAAGGAATAGTTTATCCTCTCAGACTGACTTCATGCAAAGAGAGAGAAAATATTGTTAATTTGTTGTTAATTTCAAAGGATGACAATCAACATTATTGCTGGATTAAAGACATGAGTAGATTGTTGTCGAAGCAGACTCCTAAACATAAGGGCGAGAGATTTTTCTGTCTCAACTGCATGAATTTGTTCCATCGTCAAGAATCGTTGACGCGTCATCAGGAATATTGCAACGAAAAGTCGAACGTTGCCGTCGAAATGCCTAAAGCTAACAGTCACGTGAATTTTTGCAACTACAAAAGAAGATTGATGCCTCCATTCGTAGTCTACGCAGATTTCGAATGTTTCGCAACGAAAATAAATTCTTGTCAGCCCGACGAGCATGGGAGTTATGTCGAAAAACTTCAGAAGCACGTACCTTCAGGCCATTGTTATTATGTGAAATGTTCTTTCAATGATGAAGAATCGTTAGGTCCATTCGTCTACACTAAACGTTCGGATGACGACGACGTGGCTAAAAAATTAGTGGAAGAGTAGAATCGAAAATACAAGAATTATATGACAAATTTAAAAAATCCAAAGACATGATCATCACGTCAGAGCAATGGGAACACTACTGGGAAACCACCGAATGTCACATCTGTAGACAACCGTTCGATGATGATTGTGAAAATAATAAAAAATTTAGAGATCACGATCACTACACCGGTCTGTTTTGCGGCGCTGCTCATAACAAATGTAATTTGAGATTTCGAGATGCTGCATTCTATCCGGTGATATTTCACAATCTCTTGGGCTACGACAGTCATCTGTTCGTGAAAAATATGGGTGTCAGCGAAGAAGAGTTGAGCTGCATCGCGGAAAACGACGAAAAATACATTTCATTCACTAAATGGAAGGTTGTCGATAAAAAGATGGTCGACGATAGATCGACACCCATCCATAGAGAGAAACGTTTCATCGACAGTTATAAATTCATGTCAGCCGGTCTGGAAAAATTAGTCGACAGTTTGAATAGGGAGAAATTTAAAATCACGAGTAAACATTTTAACGATCAATGAGAATTGGTTGATGTCATGTTGAGGAAAGGCGTCTACCCTTATGATTACATGAGTGATCTTGAGAAATTCGACGACATCGCTCTACCTCCTAAAGAAGATTTTTATTCGAAATTAACCAAGTCTCACATTTCTGACGACGATTACGAATGTGCTCAAAAAGTGTGGAGATTGATCAACATGAAATCCATGAGAGAATATCACGATCTCTATTTGAAAAATGACGTGCTCCTCTTGGCCGATGTGTTCGAAAATTTTCAATCGGTGTGTCATAGACATTACGAACTATATCTGGCTTGGTATTTCACTGCACCCGGACTCGTTTGGGATGCTCTCTTGAAAACGACTGAGGTTCTATTGGAATTATTAACTGATGTAGACATGTTGCTCATGTTTGAAAAGGCCGTGAGGGGTGGCCAAAGCTAATAATTCTCACATGGGAAAAGATTTCGATTTGGGAAAACCGAGTAAATACATACAGTATTGGGACGCTAATAATTTGTATGATTGGGCCATGAGTCATCCTTTACTGACCGGAAATTTCAAATGGGTCAAAACGTCGAAAGAAAAAGAAAAATGGAGACACTATCCTTGTATTTTAGAGGTCAATTTAGGCTATCCGTTACAGTTACACGATCTACACAACAATTATCCGCTAGCTCCTGAACGAATAGAAGTAAACAGTGTCGAAAAACTCATTCCTAATTTAAAAAACAAACGCAAGTATGTGGTCTATTGCGAAAATCTGAATCGTTACATCGATCGTGGAATGATATTGTTCGGCGTGCACCAAATCATTCAATTCGATGAGGAGCCTTGGATGAAAAAATACATCGATCTCAACACAAATTTAAGAATGCAAGCCGAGAGCGACTTTCGAGGATTTCTTCAAACTCATGAACAACTGCGTGTACGGAAAATCTCTGGAAAACATTAGGAATAGAACCGACGTTTGACTCGTCGCTTCGAAGAGATGCACATGCAAAAGATGCCTCTGAAGTTCGATAAATCCTGTTATCTCGGTGCCATCATCTTAGACATCTGCAAGCAGTTGATGTACGAGTTTCACTACGATTACGTCAAAGCGAAATTCAGTTCGAAAGCCAAACTATTGTTCACCGACATGAACAGTCTGGCTTACGAGATAGAGACTGAAGACGTCTATGAGGACATAGCGCCAGACGTGAACGAATGGTTCGACACGAGGAATTATCGCGACGATCATCCGTCTAAGATTCCAACTGGCATCAATAAACAGGTGTTAGCTAAATTTAAAGGCGAGAGCGGTGGAAGACAGATCACCGAATTCGTAGGTTTGAGACCAAAATTGTATGCTTATCTCCTCGACGGCGAAGAGATCAAGAGATGTAAAGGTGTTCAAGCGTGTGTGACGAATAAAAGCATCGCTTTCGACGAGTATAATGAGTGTCTTTTTGAAGGCTCCACGGTGTTTAAACAGATGACTGTGATTCAAAGCGAAAAGCACGAGATGTACACCAAAGAAATCAATAAGATTGCATTGATGGCTGACGACTTTGAAATCTATTGGCTGAAGAAGACACTCCAGCATAATCTGTATTAGGTGAGTGAGCACAGGCATCAATATCTATAGATAATTTTTTTAGATATTCATCCTTGCCCCCCCCCCCCCCCACCCCCCTTCCCATGCCCTGTTAAAATTTTTGAATGTATTTTTCATCCCTTCTCCCTTTTGGGGCCTTCCTATTCTCTTATTTTTCCAATTATCCATCTCTTATCAAGTGCCTCACACACCTATCACTCTCTGTATAGGCAAAACAACAAAAACGAGCCTCATTTGTGTTTTCAGTTAAAGAAATTCAATTATCAAGTAACAAATAATATTAGGATTTACCTCAATTGAAATGCATAAAAAATGATCCACAAATCTTGAAAACACCATTTTGTGAGGTGAAAACAACAAACTCTATCTCTTTACATATTGGAAACAGTGAGAAATGGTTTTTGTGCATTCAACTGCAAATGATCTCCAGATTCAAAAGCAGAAAACAGTTTGAAGGGGAGATCACTCACTGTTCACATTTAAGGTTCCGCTCCACAGTTTCGTACTTCTGCACAGGGGTGAATTTTGAAATAAAAGGCCTATCCTGAATCTGACCCCACATAAATTAGGTCTGTATTTTTGGTATTAGGTATTTGAAAGCATGAGACTACTTGTTGGCAAGTAGACTTTAATGTTTTGGTCATTGGATGGAAGCCTGATGCATAGTGTCATGACAGCATGGGATTTCTGTGAAACAGTGGCTCAGAAAACGTGGCCAACTTTTCAGACGTCATTTTTATACGGGATTGTTTACAGGTGTGTAGCCAAAAAATGAGACGGAAACATAGAATTTTTTCTCTCTCTTTTTGCTAATTGGAGATGATGTGCTCCAGGCCTGGGTAGGTGGTGAAGCTGGGGAAATTCTGCTTTTGTGGCTGCCAAGTGCCTGAAAATGGCTGGTTTTGGCAATTTTTTATTCAAATTTTCGGGTCGGGGCTTCATGTTGTACTGAAAGTTATCCCTCCCATAATTATATGTATCCGTTTTATCTTATCAGGCTGTATTCACTAGGTTCAGCCAATTTAGAAAATGTATACATGTCAGGGGTAATGCAAATGAGTTTGGCTTCATTGGCAGTGGAATAGAACACATGGCACACCATTTTTGAAAATGCCTTGAAAACTGTGGAGTGGAACCTAAAAATGAAAGTGTCAATGACACTGTAGCTCAACTTGTTAAGACATGTACATGTATGGTATGTGACACAGCAATGACAAACATCTAGGTAATGACCTGATAACAAAGGTACATATAAAGTATTGTAACGGCCTGTACATAAATACTGAGCGTAGCCTGTAACAAATGTATAGGTAAAGTATTGTAAAGGTGGGTGACAGTCAGATGCTAAACTTGAAAAGAAATCTTTGAGTCCCAGAGTGGGTCTGACTGAACCCCAAAATATTTGTTCTCATAGCACAGTGATAACAAAGAC
Organism: Pictodentalium vernedei; assembly: GCA_031216915.1. NCBI lineage: Eukaryota > Metazoa > Mollusca > Scaphopoda > Dentaliida > Dentaliidae > Pictodentalium > Pictodentalium vernedei. The sequence continues at coordinate 625,683,968 of CM062297.1, read as the reverse complement.
ACCCCCAAAACACACTCGTTCCTGTCCCAAGGTGAAAACAAAGGTACCCAAGAAGTTTCGTGAAGATCAGTTCATAAATATGATCTGTATAGAAGTTTGACAAAAAACTGATTGGACCTAATTTCGGTACAAAATGGCCACTGGCAGCTATCTTGAATTTTGGACCGCACCCAGAAACACTCGTTCTCGCCCCAAGGTGATAACAAACGTACCCAAGAAGTTTTGTGAAGATCGGTTGATAAACACAGCCTCTAGCCCGAACCGTATTGACATGTGCACTTACAGTGTATAAGTAGCATTGAATAAATCAATGTTCATCTAATTTGCATAATTTCTGCACGAGAAAAAAACCGTAATATATGTGATGTATTCCATGTTACTAAACATTCATACAAAAAATTATTCAAATCAGCGCTTTCATATGGAAGTTCTGCACAAAAATCTGATTGCACATAATTTTGTACAAAATGGCTGCCAGCGGCCAACTTGAATTTCGGATCGGACCCCAAAACACTCGTTCTCGTCCCACGATCATAACAAAGGTACCCAAGAAGTTTCGTAAAGATCGGTTCATAAATACGGCCTCTAGCCCGAGCCGTATTGAATTGTTGACGGACAGACGGCCAGACGGCCAGACGGACGACTGGCCATGGCATAAGCTCAAATTTGGCTTCGCCAAAGTTGAGCTAATGATATGAATCCAAAAGTTACTAGATTCAGAAACAATGGCCCATTGGAAAACACTCGTTGTCGATAACTTTGAAAAATTTGGGAGGAGCAAAATGTGGTCTTTGAATAAACATGGTATACTCAGTGTTTCAATTTATATGGACTCTTTCTGGAAAAACGTGCTTAATGTATGGGCTCTCTTAAAAAATAGCAATCCCACAACCCCGACAGAAATCCTCTCACAACCAATATTTTATAATAATTATATAAAAATTAATAATGAACCGTTTCTTTACAGACGTTGGTGTACAAAGGGTGTTTTCTTTATAAACGATATACATAGCGCTTCAGGATCCATTATTGACTTTCAAGAATTTAAGCTGAAATATGACCTTGATATACCATTCACCAACTACCTCGGTGTGGTCAATGCAATACCAAGGTCGTGGAAAAATATAATATCTAATAGTACAAAACTTGAATTTGTTTCAGATCCCCTGGTGAATGAGATCATATCTTGCACTAAAGCAAACCGCCATTTCTATCCCATATATCTTAATAAAGTATCACAAAAACCTACACATACCTAAAAGAAATGGAACACCGCATTGGACGAAAATCTTGACCATAATGATTGGCAATACATTTACAAACAAACTTTTAGGGAAACAGATGATACATATCTACAAAGTTTACAATATAAGATTAACCACAAAATCCTATTCACAAAATCTAGACTCTTTAAATGTGGGCTTTCGGAAACAGAGCTGTGCTCATTCTGTGGAAATACGAAAGAAACGATCGCACATCTATTTTACGATTGTTCTTTCTCAAAAACAGTTTTACTGTCACTAGTGGAAAAGGTTAACCTTAATCAGGATCCGCAAATTGAACTAAACATTAATAAAAGAGAAATAATTTTGGGCTCTACTTCCGAGCATGCCTATCCAAATGTCTGGATTACCTGTCTCCTCATCTACAAAAAGTATATTTACACCTGCAGCCGAAGTAATACCATCCCCTCTTTCTCAGATCTAACAAGAGCTATAAAATCCTACAAAAATATTGAAATGTATTCTCAATACATGAACACAATCAGCAAGGCTGAGCGTATTAGGGAAAATGGAGCTACCTAACTGACGCATTCTTTGAATAATTGGAGAACTGCTCTGTATCTACATTAGACTGTAAAAATCTCATTTTGTTGTAATCTTATATAATGTACTAGTTTTCTAGTGATGCCAATAAAAATAGGAAGAAAAAAGAAAAAAAAGAAGAAAAAAAGAAAAGAATTACATGTTTAATTCAATAAAGCTCATTTGAATCAGCTTACTATTGGCTTGCACATGTAGGTATTGAGAATCAACCCAGAGAGCTGATTCTCATGACCAGTAAACATCTTCAGTGTTTTGGGGGAGGAAGCTTCTGTAGTGCAGTAGATTTATTGCTATTTGTTAGTATAACTAGCCATATTACTCTGCATAAGTAAGAGATTTACACAGAATTTATCCCTGTGGGAACTCCAGGATGTCAGCTGTCAATGTTTGCTACTGCTGGAATTTTGGTAGAGTAGGGCTTAGTCACCAACACCTGACAGTAAATTTTTTCTTAACCCTTTACCCAACGTAACGGCCAAAACCAGCCAGCGCTATTCTCAAAAATCGCCAATTAATTTTCATTATTTTTTTCATTTTTTGTCTCAAAAACATAGGTTATGACCCCTCGTTGGAACGAGCTCAGGGGTCATAACCTATGTTTTTGAGACAAAAAATGAAAAAAAAATAGTTATTCAAGAATTATTTTTGCAAGTGTCGTCTGCTTTTCATGTTAGGTAAAGGGTTAATAGACAGAAGAGTAGTAAATGATTGGCTGAATTCATTCCCCTCTGTGGGTGGGGGCACTATGTAGCCATCGATACTAAACTTAATCTTAGGACTAAGGTTATAATAAATAAATGATAAAGTCTAGAATATTAATTTGGAAAAAAACTTATTGTAACACAAATGTTCTGAAATAACCGTTTGAATGTTACTTGGATAATGGCAACAGTAACTGATTTATATAACATGGTGAGGGGAGGTTTGCTGGGTATAATTTACTACCCAGACTGTAACTTAAATTCTATAAAAAGAAGCATAAAATCCACAAGTAAGATTTCATTTAATGGGTCCAGTGAGGCCCGGGCAAACAGCTGAAGTCTTGCTTTGACTCATTATGCCTTTACACAGAGGTTAATATTCATTGTCTGGGTAGAATGAATGTTTCAGAAGCAACCCACTCTCCCTGCACAGTATTCTACTGAAACCTTAAAAGTATTGATGTCATCGAAACTAATATTTTCCGTTTGTTAATTTTTTTTTTTTTTTTTTTTTTGTTTTGCATTTATCGGATTATACTGCCCATGTGCTAAAAGATCCTTGGGTCTTTTTTTAAAATGAATTATCACCTGTCTCAATAGCTGAGTTTTGATGACATCTTACGTGGATAATAAAAATGCCTTACAATTTAGAAATCCATTAACAAAAAAAAATACTGTAGTACTAAGTAAGAGAGGGCACTTGCCGAAACAACACTTGCAATTGTATAACTAAACATTTTCATTGTTTGCTTCAAAACATAGGTTATGGCACTCATTGGAACGAGCTTGTTCCAGTGAGAGGTCTTAACCTATGTTTTTGAAGCAAAAAATAAATAAATAAATTAAAAAAAAAAATAAAGATGTGGGCAGATTTATGAATCATTCTCATATGCGCACTTGGCCTCAAAATTTGACAGAAAAAAACGTTACCGGGTATGTTCCATGACGAAGTTTATTTAGAATTTTGAGCGAGCAAATGTAAATGACTTTGAATGGAAGCGCGAAATGCACAGAGGAAATAAAAGGAATTGGGTTATCGGGAACCTGTAGTGAGCCCAAATATGAACCAAGAGGCTTCATTTTAACACACATGTATCTGACTCCCCCCCTCCCCCCCCCCCCATGGATGCTGTATACCAAATATCAAAAGATTAATTTTTTTGCAAATATGTTGATTCAGCATGTTTTCGATGTCCCCTCCCCCCCCCCCCCCCCCCCATAGAACACCCTGACACAACCGATGGCAATTTTTTTACGATTCAATGCTACTGGTCCTAAGGATGCTTTATACCAAATAACAGTTCTCTGTTCCGTATTTTTAGCTCCTGGGGTTCTCATGGGGACACTGGGAAAATTGCATGAATTAAGTACTTCTGACTCAATAATACCCACATATAAAATTTGGTTTAAATCGGACATCGGCTCAGAAAATAGAAATTTCGAGTGGGGCCAAAAATCTCGCCCCTCCCATTACAAAGGCATATATAGATCCACGAACTTCGTTTGAATAAATCGGATTCTACACCTCAAAATGAAGCTCCATACCAAATATCAAGTCATTGTACCCACTGGTTCTTGAGAAGATTCTTTAAGAATTTTGATGGATTTTCCCCCATCCTCTCCCTATGAGGCTGGGCAAATTGATTTGAAAAAAAAAATGCAATGTCAGAACAAGCAATCACCTCAAACATGACTAAAATTGGTTCAGCGGTTTAGGAAGGGCGGGTGCAAACACCATGTTCACGGACCACAGACAACATATGACGGACGACGGACAGTGAGTGATCACTATAGCTCATCCTGACTTTCAGTCAGGCGAGCTTAAAAAAGCGTAATATACACAAAATCATAATTTATAAATAAGAACACATGATTACCAAAACCTTACCCAAGAATATTTTCAAGGACTTTCCATGATTATTCACAACAATGGTCTGATGTTCAAGGCCCTGGAATTTGCGTTTTAAAATTCAAGTACTTTCATGGACCTGCACAAACCTTGCAAAAACATAAGTTTTAACCTTTCAAAACCATTTAACATCATACAAATTCCTACTGACGGATATTCGAATTAACGAAAAAAAATCATTTTTTTCCTTTCCGGATCATCATAGCATATAAACCCTAACTGAATTGAGCTGAATAAGTTGATGCGAATTATTTATTGTTCATTGGCGTTTAAGGCCATATCATGTCTACACAATGGCTAATCATGGTCGCAACATGGAGATAAAAACAAATGCAGCCAATCGTTTTTACCCATGTTGCCCATTTTAGAGGACTTCCACCCAGGCATTGGAGACAAGATCCAATTTTCTGGTAAAGAGAGCTTGTTTACTACAGTAAACAATCATCGCTTCACCCCCACCCCCCCCCCCTCCTCCCCGGTTCCCATGGGGAAGTTGATGCAAATACTGGTTGTGTGTTGTATGTCTCAATCTCCGAGCAGGTAATGACCTCCGTGCTCCCTTCTGCAACACCCAACTGTACCAGTCTTCATTTATACCGAGAACTACAAACCTATGGAACGACATACCTTTATCAATCAGAGAAAATTCATCAGTGAGTAATTTCGCAAGTTATCTTAACAGGGGCAATCTGCGACCCCCGTCTTTTTATGGCCATGCAAAATCACGAATAGGGCAAATCTATCACTGCAGATTGCGGTTGTGTTGCAGTAATTTAAGCACTCATTTATTCAATAACCACCTGTCGCCTTCGTCCCCGTGTCAGTGTGGTATCCTCGAGACAAGCGAACACTTTCTTTTGTTCTGTCCTGTCTTTGAAGAGGCACGCAGGTCAACAATAAAATCACTTCCATTTGCACCAGATGTGACAACACTCCTATTTGGCTCCGAATTCCTTACCAGTGAAGAAAATGTGTCTGTATTTGAAATGGTGCAGGACTTTATTCTACTTAGTAAACGTTTCCAATAATTGCGACCCTACCGCTGCTCACCTTATAGTTTACAATGGGTGGAATCAGGGCCTAGACGCCCTCTGGATGATCTCTCAATACAACATCTCTTTCAAGTGAGCTCCTACCGTATTATCCAATTATCTCTTCTGTTAATGGACTATCAAACTAACCTGATGATCGGTGGTGGGGTGGGGGGGGGTTGCTTGTCTGTCTTACGTAAGTTTTCTTTTTTAGTAAAAACCTACATCAAATGAAATATCTGCGGGTTGAGGACCTGGTTATTAACTTCTCACACTGTTGGGGTTTTTCGTTGGGGGAGGGGGGGGGGGTAGGGTTCCGGGTTATTGTTGCCGCGCTATTTGCCGCGCTATGTGCCGCGGGTGGCGAGCGGTGGTTCGTACATTATTGAACAAGACATTGCATGCTAATGAATAATGCGTCTTCCAAGTGTTCGTTTCCCGGCTGTGCATGGTGCTGGCGGCGGTCCTCTGGAGTCGTGTCCCTTACTGAAATGAAAAACGTTATCAGCGCTCCCACACCCCCCCCCCCACCCCGTCCGTTGTCCATTAGAATACCCTCATCTTATATATTAGCGTTAGGCTGCGATTTCCAAGTGAGTCAGTTCCCTAACTGTTGTCGATCAATGTTGATGTCTTTTGCATTCAAGTTGGCCCTTTTCAAATATCGGCGTTTATACTCCCACTACTTGATTATGGTGACATCTTATGGGATTCTGCCCCTCAATACCTTCTGAAAAGAGTAGACAGGCTACATCTTGATGCTGCTAGAATCATATCAGGGCTAACGCGTTCCACATCTTCGGATTGTCTCCTGCTAGAGCTTGGGTGGACAAATCTCCGTGACCGGAGGAAGTTTCATAAACTCTGTACATTGCATAAAATCATCAACCACGAAGCCCCCGAGTTTTTATCTGAACTGCTACCACCGCGAATAGGAGACAGCGCGGCGTACAGTTTCCGAAACCCTTCCAAATTCAAATCATACCAATGTAGAACTGAACACTTTAGAAATTCATTTTTCCCCTCTACAACAGATTTATGGAACAGTCTTCCCCGAGAAACGCAGAATGCACCCAATCTGCGGGAATTCAAGTACTCTATTCTGTGTCATGACCCCATACTTAGACCTCCTAGTTACTTCTGCATTGGAAACAGAAAAGCGAATATTTTACACTGTCGGTTGCGAAATGGTTGTAGCGACTTATGTCATGACATGTTCCCCAACTTTATCTCCTCGACTTCCCAGTGTGCATGTGGTCATATGAAAGAGGATGCCGCCCATTTCCTTTTCTACTGTCCTAACTATGATACCCAGAGGAGAGAAATGCTGAACGACCTACATTTCTGCAACATAACGTGTGCCAATGATTTACTTTTTGGTATCACTAATCTCTCGGAAAAACACAATGTTCTACTCTTTTCGAAAGTACAGAAATTCCTCGTCTCCAGCGGTCGTTTTAACTGATCCCACTGATCATCAATCTACATTCTGTTTACAAAACAGAAAGGAACTCATCATTGTATAGCCGAGACTAATATGTAGGATGGCACAAAGTTGACGATCGGTCTCAGAAATCAATTTCCAGAAACACTCGTCCGTTCCTCCCATGAAGTGCAGACTGCCTTTGACAACGTCGACGACGGTCTGCACACCCGGGGAGGAGCGGGGTGGTGTTTCAGGGTCCAAATTCGAAGCTCCTTGTGTTCTCGCCTTCTGTGCTGCCAAATCCAAATTTACACCATGAGTCCACCACTGGAGCATCGGGATAAGCTGAGGTAGCCATTCGGCCCCGTAAACTTCGAGATGCCAGTGATGAATGTACGTTTAACAGCTTGATATGAAATAATTACTATGCTGTGTGCCCGATTTTCTTACACTCATTTTATGTCCATTTGACCTTCAATTCCTTTGCTCCGACGATAATCTACTCCTTTTTCTCTAATTCTTGTTTTTTTCGCACTATTGTTCTACAATTTTCTACTTCTCGCAATATCAATCACAATCAAAAACGGTTCTGTTATTCTGAATCACTGTTCTAGTTTATATTTTGGTTTGTACGTATTGTTATGCCGCAATCTCAAATTTGTATTTATTCACAGGAACGGAGTTTAACTAAGTTGTATAACTTGTTCTCCAATCCTTTTTGCACCATTATGGCAAATAAAATATGTTTAAACTAAACAATATGGATATAAAGTTAAGTCAAGCCAGTCCTTTATATTCATGTTGCCCATTTTAGAGGACTTCCAAACCAAGCATTGATTACCGAGTCCATTTTACCAGTAAAACAGAACTTGTTTATCCCAGTGAACGAGCACTGCTTCATTTTCCTGTGGTTCCCACTGGGACCAGAAGCATTTAAGGCCACAATCAGCATCTACGGTTAGTTAACACTACAGAGGAATGAAGTTATGTAATTGAAATTAAATTGAATGTAATTTAAACGAAATTGAAATGACTTTTTGCGATTATTGGCCCTTTTTTCTGACCACTTTTCCTACTAGTATCCCTTATCCCATCGCCAAAAATCTGGAACATTTATATATTTAAGCTGTCGGCATAGACTTACGCCCATTTTTCAAATTTCGACCTTTATTCAAAACAACGCCAAATTTACGGGTTTTCTTAAACTTTTACTTTCAGATCCTGTATCAAGCCTACTTCTTTCAAGTTTTGGAAATATCATCTCCCAACAAAAACCATATCTAAAAATATGGTACCGCCCTGGGAGATTCTCAACGATTATGGTTGAATATTTGAGTAACATTATTCACGTCAACGTCACAAAAATTAAATTATGTCAGATTTTCATGAAGTTTTAGTGTGTTGTCGCGCTCCAAAAATAAGTTGATAATGTATTTTGGATATTTCCATTTAACGTCATTTTCAACCAGACATGTTAACATTCCAGGAAAGCCTGGGAAACTTCTGGAATTCGATGTTGTTCCTGGCGTCCTGGAAAATGATCTGATTGGAGAAAAATCCAGGAAAATATCAGAAAAAATGGAAGTTTTGAAATGCTTCTGGTGTCAATTTGTGAGCAATTTCAAGACATTTACAATCAAAGCCTTTCTCTGTTCGAAAATCATTATATACTACTCAAAGTTTGCTAAGCACCAAGTATATCCAACTACCTGTTTCACGTTTTAGTTGCAATATTGTTATGAAAAGTGTAAATATTTTTTATTTAATTACATCTTTACGGATTTAAGCACAGAAATTAAGATTTTGTTTGTGTTTGACAGTTTTTTTTGCTATTGAATACGATAACCAAGGAAAAAATGGATATTATTGGTAAAAGAGGACATTTTTCAAATTTGCCAAAAAGTTGATGGAGCGAACTGATATGGGTTCAGTATCGAGTATGAGACCCATTATTGTTAATTACAGCTTGACAACGCCTTCTCATGCTCCCAATCAGGTTCCAGATGGTCCTTTGTGGGATGTTGTTCCATTCTTGGACCAGCATGACACCAAGCTCCGGGACGCTTTTTGGTTGAACTGAACGGACTGAAATTGCAAGCTGCAACTCATTCCAGACATGTTCAATTGGATTGAGGTCAGGGGATCTTGCTGTCCAGTCCATACGCTCAATCCCCTCCCTCTGCCGGTACCCCCGGACAGCATGGGCAACATCAGGACCGGCATTATCGTCCATCAGAATGAATCTATCACCCACTGCACCTGCATACAATCTGACGTGGGCATCCAGGATCTCATCAATATACCGCTATGCAGTCAATATACCACGGTCAAGGACACAGAGCTTTGTACGTCCATCCCAGCTGATGCCGCCCAGACCATTATTGACCCTCCACCACAACGGTCATGTTCAGCAATGTTGGCTGCATGGAATCGCACTCCTGGTCTTCTCCTTACCCTAGAACGCCTATCTGTGTTGTCTAGGCAGTACCTTGACTCATCTGTAAAAAGGACAGGTGGCCAATCTTCTCTGGTCCATCAACGTGATCCATGGCCCATTCATATCGTGCCTGGTGGTGGTTCTGGGACAGCTGAATGCGAATACATGGTCTTCTTGATCGGAGACCACCTTCGTGCAACCTTGCCCGGATAGTCTGCGTGGAAACATTTACCCCGGATGCATTCTGAAGGTCACTGCGAAACTGGGTTGCTGTGTAAAAGCGGTTCCTACGGGCCTGTATGATCAAAAACCGGTCTTCAGCTGCAGATGTTGCCGTGTCTCTGCCACCACCATGTCGTCTGACTGGTGTGTCATACTGCTGAAATCTTACCCAGGCTCTGGTGATCACCGGATGGTGCACACCAAGGGCTTCACCAACCTGACGATGGGTAGCCCCTTCTTCCCCCATCCCTACAGCCCGCCACATTTCTGCTTCAGACAAATGTCTTCTTACATTTGCCATATTCAATCATTAAATCACAAGGGTTTGTGTTGAAATGAAGACTGAATACCCTACACAGCTCATGTACATGTCGACAGTACACGAAAAAATAATAAAATCAAGGGGTACATGCTTTCCATGACTGTCACGAAAAGTCTGCCTGTCAAGGGAGCTAATGTAAACACCGGGGACCATCTCAATACTTTCCTCAATCATATCCACCAAAAATATCGCAAATGTGTCACAAGAAAATTTCACAAAGATGTGTCAAATATGTGGTGTTAGCAAACTTTGAGTAGTATAAAACAAGAGCTATTTCTGAAGGGACTTCATACCCCACTGCAGTGCTGAACCGATGAAGCATAAATGAATTAAAAACAAATTAGTGAATGTATTGTCCATTACTCTGGTGAAAATAATGTGAACAACTCCGTTCAACATGTGAAGGAAGCAGGTCCTCATACCGAATTTCATTGAAATCCATCCACTGACTGCTGAGATATGGATCCGGACGGACGGATGAACGGACAAACGGACGGCCAGACAGAGACAGACAAATTCCCAATCTCTTTGAGAGTATAATGAATGTAAAACGTATTAATGAAAGCGAAAATATACTCGCCCAAAAAAGAAAGTGTGCATTGCAGAAATTGATCAAACTCCAAAAAAATAATTTCGTAGGTGTAAAGAGTGTTAACCTGTTCATGAATAAGTTATATTGAACACAAAAACAGCTTTCCCCGTTAATATTGCATTAACGTTAAATGACGTGCTGCACGTTTGTGAAAAGGCGTGTTTGGCACGTGGGGAGTCTGAAAATTCATGCAGCAGTGTGAATCCTTGGGCATTTAAACACTAAAGTAAGGCCTTCCTATCGTTCACATTCAAACGTGCGCTGCTGTTAAAACGACTCCACATTAGCATGCCACGATTGACAATGAATCAACGTCTCCTTGCCCTGGGTATGATTAGAGCTGGCAGAACACACAGAGAGGTTGCCCAGCATTTGAACTGCCACCGTAACACTGTAGACAGGCTAGTCCATCGACATGCACAACATGATGACGTTCGAGACCGACCCCGCTCCGGGAGACCCCGAGTTACCACTCCTGCACAAGATCGGTATATCCGTGTCGTCCATCTCCAGAACCGGCAACAAACGGCAACGACGACAGCCAGGAAAATCCCTAACCTGAGACGGATACATCCTCAAACAGTAATCAACCGGCTGAGAGAATACGGCTTACGTCCTCGAAGACCTGCAATTCGTCCGATTTTGACGTTACGTCATCGTCGTGCTCGACTGCAGTGGTGTGGACAACATCTCAGGCATCCCTTACATTGGTGGCGACGTGTTTTATTCACAGATGAATGTCGTTTCCATCTTTCATCATCAGATGGCCGCCAGAGAGTGTACAGACGTCGAAACGAACGCTATGCAGATCCATGTGTCGTGGAGCGAAACCGTTATGGGGGAGGGTCTCTCATGGTGTGGGGTGGCATCACTGCCCGTAACAGAACTGAGCTGGTCATTATTGATGGCAATCTCAATGCAGCCAGATATCGTGATGAAGTGCTTACATCTGTTGTTGTCCCATTTCTGCAACGTCACGGCCCCGGCGTCATTCTACAGCAGGACAACGCCCGACCCCACACAGCTCGTGTTGTTCAACAGTATCTGCAATGGCACCAAGAGTATTCGTCGTAGCGTAATGAAATTTCTCGTGTTGATCACAAATTGATTCATCTGTGATTGAATAAAATTTCCATGAATGAAAATGATATATATCTTTTTTTAGTGTTATTTTTAGCATGCACACTTTCTTTTTTGGGAGAGTATATGTTTGTACCTTTTTAAAGTGTTGTAGTACAGTTTTGTTATACTCATCTCGATCAGCTGTTTACAAGCTTCAATGCTGGCCCAGTTTTGAACACCTAAATGACCAATTCCTTCAGATGTTTGGTTTGAAAAAACATGTTTTTAGACTGGTTGAGTGCGGAAAGCCACGATCCACTTCAATAGCTTTTCACGTTATCCATTAAGCTGCTTACTTATGCCCCCACCCACCTACAATGTGTGATTTATTTGTAACAGATGACAATCAGTTGGTTTTGGCCATTGGGGTCTTTGTGAAGCCATATGATAAGAATGACTTAAACTGTGCTAACATACTTGGTGAATTGCTTACCTATACCCCTACCCACCCATAAGGTGTGGTCTATTTGTAACAGATGATAGTCAGTTGATTTTAAGCATGGCGATTATTTGGTGATGCCATATGATCAGCTTGGTTAATTGCTTACTTATGCTACCCCTCCCAACCACAATGTGTGGATCATTTGTAACAGACGACAATCAGATGTCTGAAGCAGTGAAACCATGCGATTAGAATGTTTCAAATAATGATTCGAGCCCCTAATGACATACCCAGTTAGTTCCTTATTTATGCCCCCACCCATTTTCAATGCATGGATTATTGACAACAGATGACAATCAGGTGGTATGAAGTAATGAAACTATTCGATCAGAATGTCCCCCCTCAAACTACATTGTGATATTTATTTTTAACAGATGGCAATCAGATGGGTTGAAGCTTGATGATCACATGGTGAAGCCATATGTTCTGAAAGATTCAAACCTGTGCTAACAAGCTTGTGAATTTCATACTTATCCCTCCACCTACAACATGTGGTTCATTTGTAACAAATGACAGTTAGTAGATTAGAAGCATGGCAGTTACTTGGTGATGCCATATGATCAGAATGATACAAATCTGTGCTAACAAAGCTAGTGAATTACTAACTTATCCTCCCCTCCCCCCCCCCCCCCCCACACACACACACATATCTACAAGGTGTGATTCATTTGTAACAGATGACAGTTAGTACATTTGAAGCATGGCAGTAACGTAATTGCTGCCATATGATGGAAATGATACAGACCTGTGCTAATAAAGCTAGTGAATTCATTACTTATCCCCCACCTACAAGGTGTGGGTTACTTGTAACAAATGACAGTCAGCTGGTTTGAAGCATTGTGATCTCTTGGTGCAGCCATATGAACAAAATGATTCAAACCTGTATTAATATACTCACTGAATTGCTTATTTATGGCACCTCTCACAATGTGTGGTTTATTTGTAACAGAAGTCAGTCGGTTTGAAGCATGGCCCTACAGTGACTTATAATCCCGTGCTAAACACTTGATGAATTGCTTACTTTTGCACCCTTTCATCCATAATGTGTGCTTTATTTGTAGCAAGTGCCAACCTACAACATGTGGTTCATTTGTAACAAATAACAGTTAGTAAATTTGAAGCATGACAGTTACTTGGTGATGCCATATGATGGGCACGATGCAAACCTGTGCTAACAAAGCTAGTGAATTACTTACTTATTAACACCCCCCCCCCCCACCCCACCCCACCCCCCACCCCCCCCCCCCCACCTACAAGGTGTAATTCATTTGTAACAGAAGACAGTCAGTTGGTTTGAAGCATGGCCCTACAGTGACCTACAGTCCTGTGCTAAACACTTGATGAATTGCGTATGTTTGCCCAATTGGTGTAGTAATATGATCAGAATGATACTAACCTGTGTTAACAAAGCTAGTGAATTATTTACTTACCCCCCCCCCCCCCCACCCACCTACAAGGCGTAGTATTTATTTTATTTAAGGTTTAACGACACTTTAACAGACAAGGTCATATCGTGTCGGTGACAGTTTTACGGGTGAGGGAAGCCGGAGTACCCGGAGAGAACCACCGAGCAACGACGAGCAGCTGCCAGCTCCCCAACATCGTAACTCCGCACTGCAGCAAAGGCAGGGTTAGATTGGTTGAATACATGCGCACCATCGACGTGCAGTACGCCTTAGTGCACGGCGTCATCGTGCCCCCATGTGGACAATCGGGGTTAATTGCCTTGCCCAAGGACACAACGCGGGAGTACGAATCGATAGCTCAGACGGTCACCCATCTGAGGACTAACCGGGCTCGACGTTGCTTAACTTCGGTGATCTGACGAGAACCGGGTACGCTACAAGGTGTATTTGTAACATATGACAATCAGTTGGTTTGGACCACAGAGATCAATTGGTGGAGCCATATGATCAGAATAATACAAACCTGTGTTAACACAGCTGGTGAACTACTTATGCTTCCACCCACCTACAAGGTATGTTTATTTGTAATTTGTTTATTTGATGGCAGTCAGTTGAAGCATGAGTAGGTATAAAAGGCGGATTCTGGGACACGTTGTACATGTACCGTACACGTACACGTACATGGTGCGTTTACCATCGTAGGATTCAGTGTTAAATCGCCAACACGTTCGCAAAAAATGTCATTTTTTCATGGTGTCCCAGAATCCGCTGTTATTTTGAGACTCCTAGATCGCTCTTTTAACGTTCAAATACCCGTTGGCGAACGTGTCGAATGTACATGTTTTTCAAAAAAGTGAAAAATGTACGAAATTGTACATTTTTTTTTACTTAAAAATTTTTCTCGACGTTCCCATCGTGGATCAGACCATCGATCCATCGTTGGTGAACGCGAGCAAAAACGTTTTGCGACTTCTAGGACAGCATCAAAAAGGTGGTTTGCGGATTCTGGGACAGTGTCTCAGAATCCGCAAACCGTTTTTTGAGGCTCACATTAGAGTCGACTATAAGATTGAAAATTCGATAAATTCTATCATAATGGCTCTATTTATACTCTCCGCGCAGAGAACGTTTTGCAAACGTATTGTGAATATACTAGCAACGTAGTGACAACGATTTGAACGCACTAAGAACGTTTGCAATACGTACTACAAACGTATTGTAAACGTTCTTAGTGTGTAGTGACAACATTTGTAATACGTTCTACAAACGTATTGCAAACGTATTGTAAACGTTCTTAGTACGTAGGCGTGGGAAGAGTATAAATAGAGCTCCTGCGCGCTACAATCATCATTGGCGAAGATCCTCCAGGATCGGCCACACGAAAAAAGGTGAGAAGAAATCTACGTGAATCCAAATGTAAAATAATAATAAATTTTTATCAAAATAATGTGTATCATTACACCGAGTTACTCTATGCGTTAAATCAGAAACCGGTTTCTTATGCACTGAAACTTTCAAACTTTTCAAGTTTTACTTAAAACATAAAAATAATTATACATTTAATTTTGAAAATAATAAATAACTCACATTAGCATACTCAAAGGAAATATTAATAATTTAAAACGAAAAAAAATGTTTTTACAGATGGATGCCAAACGTCGAGGTCAGCTGTTAAACGAATATGAACGTGCCAAGAAGAGCATTCAATCGGCTGACAGAAGCAGATGGCTTGGAGAAGTGGAATTGATGCGTGAAGCCAAAAAAATATTTAAACCCATGACGGAGGTTCAGGAACGAAGCAGGAAGGAGATAGTTGAAGAAATGAGACCCATAAAAGAAAGTTCTTTGAGAATGGGTTCGTTGCCAGGTAGTTTTACAAAACAGTATTCCTTTCAATCTACACCGGATTACGTTCCCATGAGAATCGAAACCGATGTGAGCGAGAGCGACGATACAGCTTCGACTATCACCACTGATAGCGTCGCGTCGTCCGAGGATGGTGGTAAGAGAGATCTGTTATATGGAATTTATAAGGATTCGGACGGTAGAACTTTTGTGGGCGACAAAGAAGTGGAAATGGATGATGATAATTTAATCGTCGGTTCATATAAGTATAAAATAACTGATGGACTGCGCAAATTGCTCCTTTTCGACGAGCCTAGTGATTACACGGAACAGGATTTCGACAATTACAGTGACATTCTGGTTCAGACCAACGCCATGAAGAGAAATAACGATGCCAGAGAGACGAGACCCAAAGCCAACAGAGGTTACAAGTGGATGAAAGTGGTGAAACCCATATGGGATATGCATAAGAAGTTCGTCGAATCGGTGACTGGCAAAGGGGTGAAAACCACTTTTCTTCTGAGCGATCCTGACGCTCTGTCTCAGAGACTGAGTTTGTTGATGGCAAGTAAACGTGCTGGTAACACAGGATTAGATAATGAGATAGTTAGTATATGCGACGAATTGTTAAGACAGAAGGTTTTGAATAAAAACCATTATAAAAGGCTGATGAACGAATTGAAGGATTGATGTATATAATAAGTAGAGAGAAACAAACAAACAAAATATATAAAATAAAAACAGTAAATTTTACACTAGAATAATAAAAGTATTTAAACAACAAACGATTTACCAGTGAAAACAAAATATATATTATAAAATAAAAATATGTTGGCGATAAAGAACAGGGGATACGTTAGAACTTACGTTCAAGGCGGTTCTGGCATCGTCGATTCTATAATGCGAGCGTTCACGAGTGATGCGGGTAGAAAACTCGCATCGACCGCGTTTGAGGTTGGTAAGAAGACGGCTTTGGATGCTGGTATGAAAGCCGCTTCTGAAGCCAGTGGTACGATAGCTTCTGTGGCTGGCAAGAGAGCAGCCGACGCATTGATCGACAAGTTGATCAGTCCACCGGCGAAGCGAGGTATGTTAGAGCGAACGCCAAAAAGTTGGAAAGATTTTAAGGATGCTGTGGTACCCATACAAGAGTTAGCCAAAATGACAAGTGGATCTGGATTGAAGAGAACTCGCGATGGTGTAATATAAATAAATAATAATATTAAAAACTGAGTTTGATGAAACATAAAAAATTGTGTTTGAAAAAATCTGAAATAACAAAAAAAATAAACAAAGATGAACATTAAAGATATGTCTTGGAACGACGCCGTGACTAAGAGGTCGAATAATGAGTTCTTTCCTATAAGCATAAGAGGCTTGATAGTGGGAAAATCGAATTCTGGAAAGACCAATCTGTTGATGAATCTGTTGTCGCGACTCAAATGGTTGGATTACGACAGATTGTTTGTGTTTGGCAAGAGCTTGTTTCAACCCGAATACAGATTGCTTCGGGAGTGCATGGATCGTAGATTGCCTAAGGACGTCATAGCCAGAATCTTTGACAGTAGGGAGGAATTCGACAAAAGTGAAGCTTCTCTTTCGACCATTTTGGACGGCGCGGCAGTGGAATTGATGAAGAGAAATGCATCTTCGAACGTCGAGTGTCAATTTTATGAGAACGCTAGCGACGTTCCGGATCCTAGAGAATTGAAATCGGAAGATAAGAATCTCATGATTTTCGACGATCTGCTTTTGGAGAGACAGAACTGATGCGAATCGTATTACGTTAGGGGTTGTCACAGCAACGTGGACTGTTTCTACCTCTCGTAGAATTATTTTTGATTGCCCAGACAGACGATAAGGGAGAACGCTTATTTTCTATGTCTCTTTCGCCAAGATCTCAAGAATCTCAATCACATCTACAGCGATCACGTCGCAAACGGCATGAGCACGGCGGAATTCAGGAGATTCTGCAAGAGGGTTTGGGATGGAGGACTTTACAATTTTGTCGTGATCGATTTAATCGCGGAAAATATTGGTGCGGATTTGACAAGTTTTATGTTTCTGATGATAATAAGATAGAGCGTGAAAATAAAAATTAGAAAATAATAAATCTTCAAATAATTAGTTTTGAAAAAAATAAAAAATAAAATTAAATATAATGTTCGAACAAGGAGAATTGTTAGATGGATAGCCGAGAATACGGCTGCAAAACAATCCATTCAAATCGTGGTGAGTGGCAATTCGACCCGATTCGCGACGAAATTCGAACCTTCCATCGAATTGAATAGAGAGAAAAGATACGAGATGGCGTTGGTGAATCTGGAGACTTATTATTCCTTTCCCTATGTCACCAAAAAGAATAACTCGTTCAAGTATTCTGACAAAGTGGATTGGTTGGAGATTCGAA
Organism: Pictodentalium vernedei; assembly: GCA_031216915.1. Taxonomy (NCBI): domain Eukaryota; kingdom Metazoa; phylum Mollusca; class Scaphopoda; order Dentaliida; family Dentaliidae; genus Pictodentalium; species Pictodentalium vernedei. Next base: position 625,666,277 of record CM062297.1, on the reverse strand, counting down.
TTCCCAAAGGAAGTTACGACATAGACGATTTGAACAATTACATTCAGACGCGAATGAAGACGGATGGAAAGGGAAGCAATAAGATCAGACTCGCTCCCAACCCTAATACCTTACAGGCGATGTTGGATTTGGAAGATAATTTTCGAGTGGACTTCAACATGGACGATTCTATAGGCAAGATGCTAGGATTCGATCGAAAGATGTATCGAGGTCACGCAGCATCTGAAAATACGGTCGACATTCTCGCAGTCAATAGCATTCTGGTGAACATGGATGTGATTGCTGGAAGCTACGTGAATGGTAGCGCTCAACCGATGATCTATTCCTTCTTTCCAAACGTGTCGATGGGTTATAAGATCGTGGAACGACCTCGAAATTTAGTTTATCTACCAGTGATTTTAGACACCTTGTATAGTCTCAAAAACACGTTGATGGATCAAAATGGTGAACTGTTAGATCTTCACGGAGAGAGGGTGACGATACGATTTCACATAAGAGAAATATAAAAGCAAAACAAAAAAAAAATATTGTGTATATATAAATAACAAAATAAAATAACGCAATATTAGTTTACAAAAATTATTTAATATATATATAATTATCATTAAAACAAAAAAAGACAATTGAACAAAATATATTTAAAAAAAAAAGAATTATGACAGAATACGTGGTTAAAAACGTGAACATATCCGCAGGACAGAGGAAGAAATTTAAGAGAGCGTTAACAACTCGAGGCGAGGCGGTGAGATTCAAATTCACTCACAAAGATCTGATGAGTGGCGGTCAGGATTCGATCACCTGGACCAGAAGTCAAATCAAAAGGATGGAGAAAGTGATTTGTGATGGAAGAGGGTTGACGGTGAGATTGAGTCCCGCTCAATTGAGATACAATTTGAGAATGAAAGGTGGTTTCCTACCGCTATTGGCAGGAATCGCCACAAAAGCATTACCCTTTGCTGCAAAAGCATTACCCTTTCTCGGAGACTCTCGGCGTGGGAGCTCTCACGGGACTCGCAAGTTCAGCAGTTGAGAAATTAATGGGTGGCAGCGGACTGTTTTTGAAGAAGGGAGGAGCCGTGTGTCGCATCCACGTAGACGACAGCGGTGAAGGATTGTATCTAGAACCCGTTAGACGTGGCAACTCTTTGAGTGGAAACAGTCTCTATCTGAAGAGTGGACAGGACGTTAAGCGACTCGGCAAGGGTTTGTTGTTTGGTGAGAATTCGCCATTTAAGAATATACCGATTTTGAGTATGTTATTATAATGTAAAAAAAATTATATAATTATATAAATATAAAATATAAATCATAGAAAGTATAAAATAATATAAAATGGATAAAAAGGTGGAAAAACAATTAGACGATAATGATGAATATCGTGAGATAGAGTGTGAAAAAGATGTGGAAAAACGATTAGATGCTAATGATGGATATCTTAGGAAAGAACTGATAAAAGAGTTAAATAAAGATCGGGATAGGCGGTTGAAATTTAAAAGAATGAGACGTTTTCCACCGTTACCACTACCTTCTGAAGAGAATGGTAATGATGCGAGTGTTACTGAGAGATGCACAACATTCATTCATAATTATGATTCGGATAAACAAATGTGTTCTTATAAAAAAACGTTAACATATCACAAAAAAAAAGAAAAGAAGAATCGACGCTGAAATTTGAGAAAAAGGAAACGTTATAATAATATATGGGCAATAGTGAAGAAGGAAAATAAAAAAACAAAAAAAAGTAATGGGATCTAAAGAGGTTGATCATCTCTAGATCTCATTACTTTTTTTCCTTCTTCTTCGCTAAAAATCAATCTCTCTATTGTTTATATTTCCAAGTCCGTTATTAGCATGTTGACACTCATGTCTTCTCCTTTTTCGAAAATGTGTTGAATGTTTATCTTCACTTTTTTGAGTTTTTTTTACATTGGTGAACGCGCTCTCACCACCCAATTTGTCTACGAGTTCGAGTGAGATTTTTGGATATATGTAACTTCTGTAGGGCAATGACAAATCGTCCTTGTCGAATTCTCTATCTTTCGCGATGACAATTTTCTGTAGATCGCTTTGGTAGTCGTAAAACAAATCGAGCATGGCTTTGTCCAATTTCAAAGGCATGTTATATTTGTCGTCTCGACCTCATTCAATCCGATGGAGTCGTGTCATTGTAATCTATAGATTTTAAAACCGAATTTCTTACACGTTTCGACTCGTTTCAATTTCAATTCGCATCTTTTAGGTGTTGTTGTCATTATCGATTATTTGGTTTTTTGTTTTATGAATTCTTGCAAATAATATATATTTTAAATTTTGTATTTTAATAATTTGTTAAAAAAGTTTTTTTTTTTTACTCTTTATATATATAAAAAAAGGGTTTTTTTTAATTTTCTTTAATGTAAAAAATTTTTTTTAGAAGTTTTTTCTCTTTATATATATAAATAAAAAGTTAAATTTTAACATCCTTTTTTCTCGTATTAATTCAATTTTTTCATGTTAAGGAACATAAAAAATAGATTAATTTCATCAAAAAAAAAATGTTCACATTAAAGAAAATTAAAATTAAAAAAAAAATTTTTATACATAAAGAGTAAAAAACAAACTTTTAACAAATTATTTAAATACAAAATTCGAAAAAAAAATATTCTTACAAATGGAGCAAACAAATAAAAAAATGGAAAATTTAAATGAGAAAACAGTACCTTAGTTAAACGAGATTTGTAAAAAATTAAAAATTCCACATTTCAGAAATCATAGAACCAAATCAAAAAAAATTGAAGTCATACAGGAATATCGTTTGCGAAACGATGGAAAGAAGAAAACCGAAAGATCGGAAGTGGATAAACTTAAACAGTCAAAAAATGCATCGGTTGTGAAAAATAAGAAGACGACTAAACGAAAAGCCGTTGAAGAACTTCAAGTTTCAAAAGAAAAGAAAAAAAAAACGAAAACGAAAACGAGTGATGCACTTCAGAATCTAGACAAATGAGATATATCGAGCGAAATTTGATAAGCAATTGACGAAGGGAAAGGAGAAGAATATGTAGCATGACGCGTCACGGAACTATTCCTATCGAAGCCTGTAGAACGGGAGAGTGCGATCAAAGGTGTTTTTAAAACTTTCGACGTGGTTCCCTCGTTCAAGAAAATCGATCCGAAATTGTTTATGGAACGGGTGAAGAAAAAAGTATTGGATTTGTTTCATGAACACATGAACGTGGGACAAAAAATTAGGATGATACTCCATTGTGTGATGAATAAAATCGACATGAAGTCTGGCGAGGGCATCGTGAAAAAATGCATATTTGAGATCTAACATTGAACCCGTACTTTGAGGTTCAGATTTATCGGATGTTTTCGAAAAGATGAAAGACAAGATGTTGACGTCTCTCGTGAATTATCAACATGAAGGTAGTAATTGGACGTTCGATGAGGTGTTGAAACTCGAAATTCATATAACTAAAAATGATTCATTGAAAGGATCTTCCTACGTGGAATTACCATATTTCTTAGCTAAAAAACACTCCGTGGTCAATGTGAGAAATAAAGATGATCAGTGTTTTAAATGGGCAGTCACTTCTGCTTTATACCCTGTCAAAATCCATCCTGAGAGAGTTTTTCATTACGAAGAGACTTCTAAAAATCTTGATTGGACCGGAGTGACTTTTCCAACGTAGTTAAAACACATCGAACGTTTCGAGGCTCAAAATCCCACCATAGCGGTGAACGCCTTGGGATACGACGATGAAAAATGAACGATCTATCCTCTCAGACAGACTTCGTATCTCGAAAGAGAAAATACGATTATTTTATTATTGATTTCGAATGGTGACAATCATCATTATTGTTGGGTTAAACATCCGAGCCCATTACTGTTGAGACAAAATAATAAACATAAAGGAAAGATATGTTTATGTTGTAACTGCATGAACGCGTTTCAGAGCAAAAAATCGTTAGCGAAACATCAGGAATATTGCAACGAAAATCAAGGTGTCACCATCGAAATGCCCAAACCCAACACCATCCTGAAGTTTGAAAATCACAATAGAAGGTTAAAAGTACCATTCGTCGTGTACGCCGATTTCGAATGCTTCACCATGAAAATGAGTTCCTGCCAACCCGATGCTTTTCGAAGTTACGTCGAAACATATCAAAAACACACGCCTTCGGGCAATTGCATTTACATGAAATGCGCTTTTGACTCGCAACATGACATGTGTCCCTTCACCTACACGAAACAGTGTGAAGATGACGACATGGGTCAAAGGTTTGTGGAAGAGTTAGAATCGAAAATTCAAATGTTATATGACAAATTCAAAACTCCGGCGAAAATGATCATCACGCGAGAGCAGCAGGACGAATATAACAGAGCCACTGAATGTCACATATGCAGACAATCGTTCAACGAGAATTCGGAGGAAAATAAGAAGGTCAGAGACCATGATCATTACACGGGTCTGTATCGCAGTCTGGCTCACAGCAAGTATAATTTCAAATATCGAGACGCCATTTTCTATCTGGTGATATTTCACAATCTCTCAGGTTACGACAGTCATCTGTTCGTGAAAAATATCGGCACCTCCCATGAAGAATTAAATTGCATCGTGAACAGCGAAAAAAGATACATTTCATTCACGAAATGGAAGGTCATGGAGAAGAAAAGAGTAATCGACGGAGAGACGTTGGAAGAAAAAACGAAATCCATTCGTAGAAGCATACGTTTCATCGACAGTTTTAAATTCATGTCGACCGCTCTGGAAAAATTAGTCAATAACATGAGCAAGGATAAATTTAAAATCACGAGCGAACATTTCGGAGAACGAGTAGACGTCATGTTGAGGAAAGGAGTCTATCCTAACGATTACATGAATGATCTAAAGAGATTCGACGACACCGCACTACCTTCGAAAGAAGATTTTTATTCAAAATTATACGAATCCGACATTTCCGACGAGAATTACGATCACGCCAAAAATGTGTGGAAATCATTCGATATGAAAACCATGAGAGATTATCACGATCTCTATTTGAAGACCGATGTTCTGCTCTTGGCAGACGTGTTCAAAAATTTTCGAGACGTCTGTAATCGAAATTACGATCTGGATCCTGCTTGGCATTTCACCGCACCCAGTCTGGCGTGGGACGCTCTGTTGAAGACCTCCGAAGTCCAATTGGAATTATTATCCATTGTGAACATGTTGCTCATGTTCGAAAGGGCTGTGAGAGGTGGCATCTCGATGATCTCCCATAGATATTCTGAAGCTAACAATCACTACATGAAAGAAGGTTTCGATTCGAAACGGTCGAATAAATACATACAGCATTGGGATGCTAATAATCTGTATGGTTGGGCTATGAGTCATCCTTTACCGATTGGAAATTTCGAATGGGTAACGGAACAGGAAGAGATGCAAAGATGGAGAGACTATCCTTGCATTTTAGAAGTTGATTTGAACTATCCGGAAGAATTACACGATCTACACAATGATTATCCGCTGGCTCCCGAACGAATGGAACCGAATGAAGGAGACGAGGAAAAACTCATTCCCAATTTATCTAACAAACGTAACTACGTCATCTACAGTGAGAATTTGAAACAATACGTCGATTACAGGATGAAATTAGTCGACATACATCGCGTCATTTGATTCGATGAAGAGCCTTGGATAAAAAAATACATCGATCTCAACACGAATCTCAGAATTCAAGCCGAAAACGATTTCGAAAAAGATTTCTTCAAACTCATGAACAACTGCATGTACGGTAAATCGATGGAAAACATCAGGAAGAGAACCGACGTTCGACTCGTCACGTCTGAGAAAAGAGCTAAAAAATTAGTGGTGAAACCTAATTACAAACACCGAACCATATTCGACGAAAATCTAGTGGCTGTTCACATGCAAAAGACGCACCTGAAGTTCGACAAACCATATTATCTTGGACCAATCATCTTAGATATCAGCAAGCAATTGATGTACGATTACGTCAAATGAAAATTTGGTGATAAAGCCAAACTACTGTTCACCGACACGGACAGTTTAGTTTACGAGATAGAGACAAAAGATGTCTACCAAGATATATCTCCAGACGTGGCCACGTGGTTCGACACGAGCAATTATCCCATCGATCAGCCATCCAACATTCAATCGAACGACAACAAGAAGGTGTTAGGTAAATTTAAGGACGAGAGCAGTGGTAAACAAATCCTCGAATTCGTGGGCTTGAGACCCAAACTGTATGCTTATCGTCTAGAAGATGAAGAGATCAAGAAGTGTAAAGGAGTTAAAGCATGCGTGGTGAAGAAAAACATCTCTTTCCAAGAGTATAAAGATTGTCTGTTAGGAAGTGGTCTGGTGTATAACACTATGAAATCGATTCGAAGCGAAAATCACGACTTGTATACCGAAATAGTCAACAAGATTTCGCTGACGGCCGACGACGATAAGAGATTCATGTTAGACAATAAAATAAGCACTTTGGCACGCTGACATTGGATTTTGGATCTAATTTTATACGATAGGATTTCAGATATGATTGAGGATGATAGGATTCCAGATATGATTAAGGATGATAGGATTCCAGAAAATCAAGAGGAATTAGACAGATTCAAGATTATGGAAGTCGATAGAGACATCGAGAGAGTTAGTTTAAAAAGAAAAAGAAAACAATAAAAAAATAACGTCATTTTAGTGAATTATAATAAAATAAATAAATTTTAAAAAAAATATATGCATTTACGAATAAGAAAATAGAGATATCCGTAGAAGGTGTCGTCTTACCTAACGAACCCCTATCCAACATCGATCTGTCAAATGTGGCGAAGGATTTGAAAATCAAAGATTTTCTAGGCGTGTTTTCTAAAGATGCCTTGCCAAAGAGAAGACCTCGACAATCGGAATGCAGAATTTTAAATCTAGACGATTTATCAGGTGAAGGCACTCACTGGGTGGCGTGGTTCAAGAACGGGAAGAAGAATTATTATTTCGACAGCTACAGAATCTCACCGCCAAAAGAAATAAAGAACTATTTAAACAAATTGATGGTTCATTACAACACAGAACGAGTGCAATCACCAGATCAAGTGTTTTGCGGTCACTTATGTCTCTACGTTCTCAAGAGATGGTCTGAAGGAGATCAGTTTCAAGACATTCTCAATGATTTACATTAGAGAGAGATTTTTTTTTTATAGTATATAAAGGTAAAAAATTATTTTAAAAAATTTAATCGAATAAAAACGAAAAATAAAATAAGTGAAATAATTCATTTTTTAATAAACTGCGTTTGAAATATATTTTTTTTAAAACAAAAATCTCAAAACAACATGCCAGTCGATAAATTTGGTAGAAGTGACGATGAAAGTCGATCCAAAAAGAAGAGGAAGACGCTCGAAGTCGACAATGGTTACGACATTGCCAACTTGGACGAACGTTACGTTCGGAGATACGAACCTCGAGAGGAACCTTTGAACATGAACGATAAGAAGCTCTACAATCTTCCCGAGCCGATAGATCTCGCAGATGCAGCAACTAAAAAATACGTCGACAAGGGGAACGCCGATTTCGAACGAATCATGCTAGATAATTACGTGGATAAAGCCATGACCGACGATCTCGATCTGAAATCCAAACGTTTGGTGAACGTCGTGAATCCCCTAGATTCCACCGATGCCACGACCAAGAAATATGCTGCTGACTCTCATGCAAGATTCAGCGAACACCTGAGAAATAGATACGTTCAGAAAACGATGCAATCGGAACTGAACGCCATTTCTAACAAGATAACGAACGTGGCCACTCCCACGAATCCCAAGGACGTGGCGACCAACACTACGTAGATGTGGAACAGAGAAAGTCTGACAGACGTGAAATGAAATCGGATCTGAATGCGGGATTCAACAAGGTATTGAATCTGTCGAAGGTCAACGACACGGATGCAAACTCAACCGCGGTCAACAAGGGCTACGTAGATTCATAGATTGATACGATCACAAGAATACGTAGAATCGCAAGTGGACAATCTCTACCTGAACAAACAATCTGGCGGAACCATGGAGGGTGGCAGCAACATGAACGGTGAGAATTTATTCGGTCTCAGTCACGATCCCGGATTCGATTCCAGCATGGTCAGCAGGAAGTACGTGGATGACAACTCGGTCTGGAGAAAGGGCGACATCATGGAAGGTAAACTAGACATGGGTGGACACGCACTCACAAATCTACCGGATCCCGTGAACATGACGGACACCTGCACCCTGATTTCAGTAGTGGAGAAAGTCAAATATGCTAGAAAATTGATCACCGTGTGAGCTGAGGAGGCCGGCACGTTAGAGGAGGGAAAAACCGAGTGGTCTTTCGGAAATGGAGGTAGCAGATTCAAACATGGGTAGGTGGGATATCCCATGCTGTTAGGAGGTGAAATCATTCGAATGAGTCTGGCTTCCTCGGATTTGAATAACAGAGTGGTCGTCAACCTCATGGTGAATGGAGTAGAGAGCGATAAGAGATACAGCATCAAAAAGACTGAGAATCAACACTCGAATGTTAGCACGTTCGGCATGCCTCTCAAAGTGAACGCCGGAGACAGGATTAATTTTGTTATGAAAACCAATAATCCCGAAGCCGCCACTTCCGTGGTGAGCCTACTAATCGAACTAGATCCTTTGAACAAACAGTGAACGTATGGAAAAATTAATTAAAAATAATGAGTGATTATTAAAAACAAAAAAAACAAAAAAAAAGTAATGAGATTTAGAAAGATGTTCAATCTCTCTAGATCTCAATACTTTATTTTTTTTTTTTGGTTTTGTTTTAATACATTATTTCTCATAATGTTTCATCTCGTGAAATTGGATCACCTATCTCTAAACACGCGTTGACATCTATTTTAGCATTTCGAAGAGCTTTTATAAATTCTCAAAAAGCAGTCGGTCCTCTATACGTCAACGTGTCTAAAAGTTTTCTGGTCTTATCTTCTATCAAGATTTTACTTTCGATTTCACATCTCATATAATCAGTCAATATCAAAAGTTCTGTTTCGACTAAAGTGTCTAGAATTATTGCTAACAAATCTTGCGAAATATTTTTAATCAAAACACGTCTGTTTCTTCTTAAGTATTCTCTTTCTTTATCATTCATTTTTATAATAATTTTTTTAAATTTTTATTTATATATTTTTTCACACACGTCTCTCATCGAACGATCAACATCTTATTTCCATCCGATTCGAATTGTAATTCTCTGTCCGACAGGACCAGGGTGAAGGCTTCAGTTTTTCTCGGCACATTCGTATCAAATTGCATCTTGATCTGAATGTCTAAGACGCTACTCTTGAGTCGTTCACTCTGTTTACTAATGTCGAATACGAACATGGGATACATTGACTTGTATTCACCGGGAGATATGTTAGGGTTGCTCATCAATTCATCTAGACCGTGATACTTCTTTCTAAAATCAGCGGCATCGCCGTACAGTCTGCAGAAATCGTTCTTGTCGAACGATGCATTGTAATCGATTGCTGGATATCTCGTGGCATTCAGAAACACTTGCATGTTTCTCAAATGGCAGTGATCAAACAGCGACGCATTCTTTTCCTGAGACCCGTCCCTATCGGTTTGAAATGCAATCATGATGAATCATTATATATATATTTTTTTTTCAATCGCTGCTCTTAAGTTCTATCATCTTACTGAATTCCTCCCTGGCCTCTTTCCTCCCTTTTTCCACGAGAGAATCCTTCATCTCTTCCTTGATGATCTGACAAGTCTTGATTCTCACGGCTTCTTTCATGGCTTCGTATTTCGTTTTCTCGCCCAATATCGTGAAGTATTCTTGTCCGATATCCTACCGTCTTTCAACACCATCGAGATCATTTCGGATATTGTGTCGGACTTGGAGTCGGCCAAGACGCGAATCTTGTGTTTCCTTGCCTTCAGATATAATTTCCTACTCAAAAAGTTTCTGAGCATGCTAAACAATCCAGCGGCGAGAGCCACTCCTTCTACGGTTAACACGATCAGAATACCGACCTCGGTTGACAACAATCTGATGCCGGCCGCGTGTAAACCCATGGAAACTGTCATGAGTGTCGTGTCGATCGCGTTGACGAATTTCACGAAACACGAATACTTCATCTTAAGAGAATGACGAGAATCTCTCTCTCGAGTTAGATACACTTGGATTCTACTGATTTGATCGATGCGATACCTCTCTCCTCTTTCTTTTTCTTCTAGCGATGATGCCGTCGGCAAAACGCCGTTCGGCTTCTCATCCTCGTTGTCATCTAACGTCGGATACAATTTATTTCTGGTTCTCATTTTTGTGTTTTTTTTTTTCTAATATTAGATAAAAAATTTATGTGTGTATTTATTTTTATTTCTATTCTCCCTTATTTTATATCAACGAGAAAACTTAGATGTATGCTTCATTGAACAATAATTTCATGATGCATCCCTTGTCTTCTAAAGTCAGACTTCTACGTGCCAATTTCAGTTCTTCCGAAACTGTGGGCTTGTCTCAATCCTTACAGAAGAGTAATCTCTTCCAAAACGCGATCACTTCATCGATTTGAACGCGTTCGAATGCCAGTTCGAAATACTTGACGACCATATCTTCCCTTTCCATCGTCAGACACGAATGATTCTCATGATCGAAGTCTAGGTGATCCCGACATCTGACGCATCTTTCTAACAAGAGGCGACCTAGTTGTTCGTTCACACAGAATGCGTAGGCTCTCATCAGCATTTTTAAAAGAAACCTTGCTCTAATAGTCTGGGAAGCGTTCATGATTTACGTATTTTTTATTATCTATTCGATTTTATATATTTATTTTTTAAATAACTATTTATTTTATATATTTTTTCTCTCCTATCTATATCAATCACTTTTATATTTCCGCCTCAAAAAAACGGTTTGCGGATTCTGAGACACTGTCCCAGAATCTGCAAACCACCTTTTTGATGCTGTCCTAGAAGCTGCAAAACGTTTTTGCTGACGTTCACCAACGATGGATCGATGGTCTGATCCACGATGTGAACGTCGAGAAAAATTTTTAAGTAAAAAAAAATGTACAATTTCGTACATTTTTCACTTTTTTGAAAAACGTGTACATTCGACACGTTCGCCAACGGGTATTTGAACGTTAAAAGTGCGATCTAGGAGTCTCAAAATAACAGCAGATTCTGGGACACCATGAAAAAATGACATTTTTTGCGAACGTGTTGGCGATTTAACACTGAATCCTACGATGGTAAACGCACCATGTACGTGTACATGTACGGTACATGTACAACGTGTCCCAGAATCCGCCTTTTATACCTACTAGCATGGTGATCACTTGGAGAAGCCACATGAGCAGAATGATTTAAACCTGTGCTAACCTGCGGATTCTATCATTTGGGATAGCGTGAAAAGATGGTCAGTGACTCTCCTTCCCTTCCTGAAGCCATTCTGGATTTCTCCCAAAAAACCCTTCTCTTCGATCACCTCCTCTAATCTCCCATACAGGACTTTACAAAAGACTTTTCCAATATTGCTGCTGACAGAGATCCCTTGATAGTTATCCAAGACGTCTTTTTCCCCCTTTTTGTGAATAAATGTCACTTTGCTTTCCCTCCACTCCTTTGGGACCTCTTGTTTTTCTATGGCTAAATTGAATAGGGAAGTTAGGCTTTCTAAGAGTTCCTTTCCCCCTTTTTTGATAAACTCGTTAGGAATTTCGTCCACCCCTCCCGCTTTTCCATTCCTTAATTTCGAGATCACCCTTCGCACCTCCTCAGTTTTGATTTCGCTGCACACGAAGTTCGATAGATTTTCCTCGACCTGGTTCGGACACTCTGGTGGGTTCCCCATGCCCCTGTTCAGAATCTTCAGGCCGAACTCATTTGTGAAGTTCAACAGCTTCCTTCCATTCCTGTTGACTTTCTTGTCACCACCCTCTATGCCTTCTTCCTTATCACCTATGTGTCCATTAAAGTCGCCCATCAGAATTATACCGAGCCCCCTGTTTTCTAGTTCAGTGATATTGGACCTTAGTGTTGAGTATATCGAGTCATTCCACTCGGGTTTACTTCCCTCCACCGCACAGTACACAATCCCAAAGGGCAATACTTTTGTTTCTCAGACTGATCTTTACCCATCCAATTTCGTTTGACACCTCAACCGAGGTGATGATATCTTCCAGATCTGTGATCAGCGAAGGTTTTAAATCCTCTTTAGCGTACATGCCTACCCTTCCCCCTTTTTCTGCCCCTCCGTTCGCCCTACACCTATCCACACACATCCGCTTACTTTGTCTACCTGTTCCTCGTGTCTTACCCACGTCTCGCTTAAGCCCATGACATCAAACTCCTCTGCCTCGATCAATGTAGCAATTTCACTTACTTTCCGGTGGAGACCCTGGATGTTGCAATAACCCACTTTCAGGGTACCGAGGTTCATTGGCTTCCGCCTACTGGGCCCATTGTTTTCTGGCGCTAGTCCTGGTAAACTTATTCTGTCCCCCTCACTCTTGATCACCCCACCTATGTCCGCTCTAGTTATACTTGCCTCTGACCTCCCACCCCGCTCCTCTCCAAAAAAGGCTCTGCTACCCGTAGAATTTTATCCCCCAATACCCGTTTCCCCACCCTGCTAAGATGCAGCCCGTCACGCCCGTACATGCTCCCATTGCCCCAAAACGTGTCCCAATGGTCGATAAAGGGTATTCCCAGATCAACACAGTAGTCCTCCAACTCTTCATTTAGGGCCAAAATCCTTGAGTTCCGTTCGTCCCCCACCTCCAAGGACAGGAAGGACCCCGGATACGACTACCCTTGCATTCCTACTTAGCAGTTTGCCGACTAAGCCTCTATACGACTCCACCAAACTTACTGACCTTCTCTCTCTGATATTGTTGGTCCCCACATGGACCACCACTACCGGTTCCGGTCCTGACCCTGCCACAATGCCATCTACCCGGTCCCTGAGATCCTCCACCTTCGCCCCCGGAAAGCACAAGACTGTTCGATTGGAACTATCAGGACCACAAACTACATTGTCAATCCCACGTACAATGCTGCTCCCCGCTACAACTAATTTTCTTCTTCTGGCCCCAGTTCCTATATCATCTGCATCTCCTCTCGTTTTGCAAGCTCCTGGCCCCCTCTTTCTCTTGACCGCCCTCCTTACCCCGTCTGGCCTATCATCATCAACAACCATCTCACCCCCACACTTTCCCCCTCACTCTCGTCTCCAGTGGTATTTGAGTCTAAAACACTAAACCTGTTTTCTAAATACCGCCTAGCAACCTTGGCAGCCTTACGCCGACTCTGGCTTCCGGACTCGACGCAGCCCTGACCTGACGCCACCTTCCGAAATTTCCTACTAGAACCCCCCTCCTCATTTACACCCCCCACATCAAGCATTATTCCTCCACGTTTCCTGCTTCCCAGTTTCCTCCTTGAGTCCACAACGACCTTCCACCCACCTTCAACCTCACCATCGTAAGTAACCTTCAACGGGGTAACTCCAGATACACCGGCCCTCCTCAACCTCCCTCTCAGCTCTACAATCTCCCGCTCGAATTAAAACTAATATTAAAAACGATACTTATAAACAGTTCCGAGTTGAAAATTTTCCTCTTCTCTTCGTGAGTAGTATTCACTGTCCAACCCCATTGTGTGGTTTATTTGTAACATATGACAATTAGCTAGGTTGATGCATGGTGGTCGCTTGGTGAAGCCATATAATCAGAATGATTCAAACCTGTGCTAATATAGCTAGCGAATTACTTCCTTATGGCCGCACCCAACTACAAGGTGTGATTTATTTATGACAGTTGATTATTTATTTATTTATTGGTGTTTAAGGTCACATACTTATGCACAATGGCTAATCGTGACCGTGACAGTTTTACGGGTGGAGGAAGCCGGAGTACCCGGAGAGAACCACCGAGCAACGACGAGCAGCTGTCAGCTCTCCAACATCGTAACTCTGAACTCTGCACCGCAGCACAGGCAGGGTTAGATTGGTTGAAGACATGCGCACCATCGACGTGCAGTACGCCTCAGTACACAGCGTCATCGAGCCCCCAGGTAGGCAATCGGGGTGAAGTGTCTTGCCCAAGGACACAACGCGGTTGCCGCAGGTGGGATTCGAACCGAGGACCTCTCGGCTTGCAGCCTGCACCTCTACCAACTGAGCCACCGCGCCCCCTATGACAGTTGATAATCAGTTGACTTGAAACATTGTGATCACTTGGTGAGGCAATATGATCAATATGACTTGAATATGTGATAACATACTTGATGAATTGCTATTTATGGCCCCGCCCACCTTTCAAGATGTGTACATTTGTAACAGAAGACAATCAATTCACTTGATGTATAGATTACTTGGTGGTGCCATATGATCAGAATAATACAAACCATTGCCAACAAACTTGGTGAATAGGTTACTTATGCCACTCCCCATTCACACCATGTGGACTATTTATAACAGATCCCAATCAGTTGTCAGAAGTCGTGAAACTATACGATTACAATGGTTCAAATGATGACTGAAGCCTGTGTTAACATAGCTAGTGAGTTGCTAATTCATGCCCCCACCCCAACATCTGTGCTAACATACCTACTTACTTATACCCCCCAACCCCTCAAATCACATTGTGTGATTTATCTGTAAGAGATGACAATCAACTGCTTTGAGTCATAGTGATCGCTTTGTGAAGCCATACGATCAGAATTATTCAAACCTGTATAAACAAACCTCGTAAACTACTTATGCCCTCACCCACCTACAAAGTGTGATTTACTTGTAACAGCTGCCAATCAGTTGGTTTGAAGCAGTGTGATCACTTGGTGAAGCCATGTAATGAAAATGATTTAAACCTGTGCTAATATACTTGATGAATTGCTAAATAATGCCCCCATAACCAGCCCAACACCCACCCACCCACAATGTGTGGTTTTTTTTGCACAGAAAACAAGCTAGTGAATTGCCTTCTTGTCCTCCCTGATCAAGTGGGGAAGCCATGTGATCCGAATGATACAAACCTGTGTTATCAAAGTTAGGGAAGTAGTCACTTAGCTCCCCCCCCCCCCCCCCTCAGCCCCCACCACGTACAGGATCCGTCTATTTGTAATGGACAACAACTAGTTGGCTTGGAATTATGTGATCACTTGGTGAAGCCTTATGGTCAGAATGATTTCAACCTGTCATAAGATGCCCTGTGAATTACTTTACTTATGCGGTTAAGTGGCCTTTCTGTAACGGACGGGTGATAATTCATTGATTTGAAGCAGTAAAACCAGAATTGACCAGTATGATACGAACCTGCCCTATCATACCTGGTGAATTGCTTAATTAGGTCCCTACTTACCAACAACGTGTTGTTTATTTGTAACAGGTGATAATCGGTTGGTCTGAAGCAGTGAAACCACTTGACCAGAATATTATAACCTGTGTGGTACAAACCTGGATCAACCATATGATCGTTCACTTATGCCCCACCCCCACCAGAACACGCTGCTTGACAATTTGATAATGCAGTGTTACTTGCAGCACAGGACTTGAGTACATTATAATTTGAAGGACTCCACTTTATCTTACAATATGTAGTAGATTTCTTATTCTAATCCCCAACCCACCCCGAACCATGTGAGTAGTATGTCATGTACCCGAACACCCCCAGGTTGGGGGACCCCCGGAAGTGACGGCATGTCACGTGACCCAGTGGCACCATGTTGTGTTGTCATGGTAACCCGCGTGAGCGACCATGTTGTGACGTCATCCCCATAGTGATACGCGGTGTTATTGCGCATGCGCAGCACGTGTTGTTAGGGTGATAAGTGTTTCCGTCGTCCATTTTATATACTGAAGATCGCCATCTTAGTTTATATAGTAGCACGTGGTTGCTATGTGACCTAAAACCTTCTTATAGGACAGGGATATGTTCGGAGGGTGTGTTCGATTGAATAGGAGTAATTTTCCGATTCGTAGAATAACCCCATAATCCCTCCAAATCACCAAAATCCACTTCTATTTACTACGGATTCTTCAAAAATCCTTTTTAGGACCGCCATACAGTAGATTTTAATAGTAGCACGTCGTGCTATAGGACCGAGAAGGCCCCTGGGGGTAAGTTCGATTGAATAGGAGTCTTTTTTCTGTAGCAGATTCCCCCAGAATCCCTTTTTAGAATATACCATGACGTTTTCCCCCCAATAAAAGCCACGTTCCTTTATTAATTACCCAAAGAATCCCCTTTAGGACCGCCATACCATGGAGTTTGTGGTATAATCCAATTTGGTTATTACTACTAATGCTTGTTTGTTTTTTACAGGTATGACATCTTCTGTGCATTAGTTTAGTGTGGTAATAAACATAGTATGAACTCAGAACTTTTTATCTCGCTCTATCACAGTTTACCACACTAAAATTCTCTTCAAGTATGGATCGATTCCTAAGACCGGATAAATTGGATTCAGACCCTAACAGCGCGACAGCTGCCAAGGAATGGGTGCACTGGAAGCGAACATTCTCAAATTTTATTGACTCATTTACTGGAGGTTCTGTGACGCCAGATAAATTGAAAACTTTAATCAATTATGTATCTCCTTCTGTATATGAGTTCATTGCTGACGCTACTACATATGATGAAGCAATGACGATTCTTGAATCAACATATGTTCGTCCGAAGAATGAAATCTTGGCTCGGCATTTATTACCTACTCGAAGACAGCAACCAAATGAATCTTTGGATCAGTATTTGCAGGAACTACGACACCTCGCAAAAGACTGTAATTTTAAAGCCGTTACGGCTGAAGTTTACCGACAAGAGAGTATACGAGATGCCTTCATCAACGGTCTTCAGTCACATGTAGTGCGCCAACGACTGTTGGAAAACAAAACGTTGGATTTACAGACAATGTTTGACCAAGCACGTGCACTTGAGTCTGCTCAGAAAAGTAATGAAGCCTATGGATATATTCAACCAGTTTCGCAAGTGAATGCCGCCACTAACATTAATTCGGACAATAATAATCAGCATCTGGGGAAGACAGAACGTTCTAATCCTGACAACGCTTCTACTGTCGCCGGTGCTCGTTTGTCACAAAAGAAGTGCTACTTTTGCGGAAACAGTTTTCACCAACGACGCTTTTGTCCAGCTAGGGATGTTTCGTGTAACAACTGTCAGAAGAAGGGACATTTTTCAAAAGTTTGTCAGTCAACCCAGTCCACGACCAGAGGTACAACTGCTTCATGTACTCCTATTCTTGCAACTATCTCTGCTGCATCACCTGAATGTCTCTCGAAGGCTACCGTAGATGTCTTGGTGGAAGGCCAAACCTTTAAAGCATTGGTGGATACTGGAAGTTCCGAGAGTTTCATTGATAAGACAGTTGTTGATGCTTTACACTTAACTCTCTCGCCATCTAATGGGTACATATCTATGGCCTCTAGTTCTTTTGTGAGTCCAGTTCTTGGCGTGTGTAGTGTAACTCTTACTTATGGAGGAAAGGAATATAAAAACTTCAAACTATCTGTTTTGGGATCGTTGTGCACTGATGTGATTTTAGGGCACAACTTCATGGACAAACATGAACATATTTCAATCAGTTTTGGTGGAAGGGACCCTCCTATAGACATAAAGAATACTAGCGATCAGAACATTTGTAAATTAACTTGTGTGTCGGTTGATCCTCCATCTCTTTTCTCCAATCTTACTACTGATTGTCGTCCGATATCAACCAAATCACGTCACTATAGTAAAGAGGACAAAGCATTTATTGAGAAGGAGACTAATTTTCTACTTGCTGAAGGAATTATCGAGCCAAGCTCATCACCATGGAGAGCTCAAGTTCTCGTCACTACTAATGAGAGACATAAAAAGCGAATGGTTATCGATTACTCACAAACCATTAATCGATTTACAGAGTTGGATGCGTATCCATTCCCTAAGATAGACCAGATGGTTTCAGAAATTGCCAATTATGCTGTATATAGGACACTGGATCTGAAAAGTGCCTATCATCAAATTCCAGTTATTACAATCTGAGAAGAAATATACTGCATTTGAGTCAAATGGACAGTTATTTCAGTTTTGCAGAGTTCCCTTCGGCGTCACAAATGGGGTGTCTTGCTTTCAAAGAGTAATGGATACTCTGGTACGAAGACATAATCTCAAAGGAGTCTTTATTTACGTGGACAATATCACCATAGGTGGCATCAATTCTGTGGATCATGACAGAAATTTGGAAGAATTTATGAAGATTGCTAAATTATACAACTTGACATTTAATGAGGATAAGTGTGTTTATTCAGCGAAACAACTGAATTTATTGGGATACTCTATTAGTCAAGGGAGGTTGAGTCCAGACCCAGAACGTCTAAAACCATTGCGAGAATTACCTGTGCCAAATAACTTGAAATCTTTGAAGCGGGTTCTTGGACTATTTTCGTACTACAGCCAATGGATACCCCATTTCTCAGACAAAATTATTCCTCTCTCCGCAACCGAAGAATTTCCTTTAAGTGCTGATGCCATAAACGCTTTTGAAACTTTGAAGAAGGAGGTCGAAGGTGCTGTGATAAAGGCTATCGATGAAAGTCAGCCATTCACTGTTGAGACGGACGCTTCAGATTTAGCTATTGCTGGGAGTTTGAATCAGGGAGGACGACCAGTTGCTTTCTTTTCTCGGAAACTCCATGCACATGAGGTGAGACATTCACCCGTCGAAAAAGAAGCTTGTGCTGTTATTGAGTCTGTGAGGAAGTGGAGACATTTATTAACTGGAAAACCATTTACGATTGTAACTGACCAGGAAGCTGTTTCTTTTATGTTCGATTACAAAAACCGAGGTAAAATTAAGAATGACAAAATTATGAGATGGAGACTGGAGCTAAGTTGTTATCAGTATGACATTCGTTACCGTCCAGGGAAAGATAACTCAACTGCAGATTGTTTGTCTAGAACCATGTGTGCAGCTGTCAACGGAGACATGTTGTTTGAATTACACAAATCTTTATGTCATCCAGGAGTAACGCGCATGATGCACTTTGTGAGGTCTAAGAATCTACCTTATTCTACAGAGGAAGTAAAAAGCATGATACAATGTTGCAATCTTTGTGCTAAAGTGAAACCTAATTATTGCGGGGTAGATTCTGTTCCTCTAATCAAAGCGACTCAACCATTCGAGAGTGTGAATATAGACTTCAAAGGTCCATTACCGACTTCATCTCGCAACAAATACCTACTGACAATTGTAGATGAATTTTCACGTTTTCCATTTGCCTTTGCCTGCCAAGATATGACATCAGGAACTGTAATTCATTGCCTCACCCAACTGTTCGCAATGTTTGGAATGCCAGCATATGTACATTCAGACAGAGGATCTTCATTCATGAGTTCTGAATTGAAATCATTCTTGACCAAGCATAACATCTCTCTGTCTGTCTTCCATCTCTTCCAGTCGTACAACTCCATATAACCCTCAAGGTAATGGACAATGTGAACGTTATAATGGGATTATATGGAAAGCAGTCACCTTAGCTCTTGAAACTAAGGGTTTGAAGGAAGGTCAGTGGGAACTGGTACTGCCAGATGCATTGCATTCCATTCGAAGTCTGCTCTGTACAGCAATTAATTGTACTCCACATGAACGGTTTTTACGCTTCGAACGTCGGTCATCTACTGGAAGATCAATACCTACTTGGCTTATGGAACCTGGAACTGTTCTTCTAAAGCGTCATGTGAGAGCTAGTAAGTTTGAGCCATTGGTAGATGAGGTTGAACTTTTGGAAGCCAATCCGTCGTATGCTCATGTAAGATATCCAGATGGACGGGAATCTACTGTATCTCTCAAGCATCTTGCTCCTAGTGGTGATAGTGGACTGTCTTCCAACTCTGTGGAACCTTCAGAAGTGGGCATTGTGGAGGAGAAAGATTGTTTTGATAATAATTCGAGCAGTAAGACTCAGGAGAATTCTCGTTGGGTTAGACGTTCATCTCGACCAACCAAGTGACCAGATCGCTTGAATTATGACTCATGAGAATTAGTGACATTTGTTTGAACTTCTCTGACTTTGGGTTGAAAATTCTACAACTCTTAATACTAACACTTTCTAATTCTGTTATTACACCTGTGTCTCCCCACGTGTGGAGAATTGTTTTGTACACTTTGTACTCAAATGTAACTGTACTGTTTTCTTCTCGTGGTATAGAGAGAATCTAGTTGGAGTACACTATTTTCTGACTAACATTGACTTTTGGGGATTTTGGTTTTGTTTTTTATTTAGCCGGGGTGAATGTGGTATAATCCAATTTGGTTATTACTACTAATGCTTGTTTGTTTTTTACAGGTATGACATCTTCTGTGCATTAGTTTAGTGTGGTAATAAACATAGTATGAACTCAGAACTTTTTATCTCGCTCTATCACAGTGTTTAATAATAGCACGTAATGCTATAGTACTGAGGGGCCCCCTTTGGATTATAGCCAACTGATAGACAACCTCCATGAAAGCCTATATCATTTCTAAAGCCAAGAATCTATCGAGTATTTACTGATAAGTTATTGATTGAACGACTCGAATCCCATCGAGCAAATAAGCCATAGAGTATTTACTCGAACGAGTGACTCGCACATACGAATCTTAGCCTCATATCGGTATTTGAGGATACCTATGAGCTGGTATTGTATTATTTGAGGATACCTATCGAGGATACCTTCTGGAGAATCCCTTTTTTGTCGTATGAGGCCATGAGGGTCATGAGAAAATCCCCCAACGAGATCTAATTTACTATCCCTCTTAGCCTCATTTCGTTTGAGACCATGAAAAAATCCCTCAGTGAGGTATAATTTACTATCCTTCTTAGCCTCATCTCGGTATTTAACAGCCATATCCCATAGAATCCCATTTTTGGAAAACGCCTGTGGCTATGGAATCCCTTTTTTGTCGTAATTAGGCCATGAGAAAGCCCTCAATGAGGCCTCATTTATTATCCCTCTTAGCCTCATTTCTTTTGAGGGCATGAGGGCCATGAAACAATCCCTCAATGAGGTATAATTTACTATCCCTCTTAGCCTCATATCGGTATTTAACAGCCATATCCCATGGAATCCCATTTTTGGAAAACACCTGTGGCTATGGAATCCTTTTTTTGTCGTATGAGGCCACGAGGGCCGTGAGAAAGCCCTCAATGAGGCCTCATTTACTATCCCTCTTAGCCTCATTTATTTAGAGGGCATGAGGGCCATGAAAAAAAATCTCTCAGTGAGGTATAATTTACTATCCCTCTTAGCCTCATCTCGGTATTTAACAGCCATATCCCATAGGATCCCATTTTTGGAAAACGACTGTGGCTATGGAATCCCTTTTTTTGTCGTATGAGGCCATGAGGGCCATGAGAAAGCCCTCAATGAGGCCTCATTTACTATCCCTCTTAACCTAATTTCTTTTGAGGGCATGGGGGGGGGCATGAGAAATCCCTCAATGAGGTCTAATGTACTCTTACCAACGGCTTCCATCTTATCTCCAAAGCTCCAAGGCCACTACTTGTCTATGGTCTATCTGTCCTAGCATTAGCTTCTACAGCAGTCTTGTTCCATTGCGGCCTTGTACCAGTACTATTTACTAAACTATCAGCCATTAATATTGACTTGTATCACTACTTCCTAGCTACACCTATCTCTGTGTCGACTGTACCCTCGGTTAGATTGCTTCATTTCCTCTGTATATATATAAACGGGCTGTATAAGGCATTCCGTAATTGAGATTCCTAGCCGATTCCTTAAAGTTGGATTCCGTGTTTTAACACTCGAGGGTATTCCAATTATTATTGGAAGAAACTGAACAGAACGAAGTGAACGACGATCCAACACAACCAAGATCGAAGTGAACAGAACAAAGTGAACGAAAATCGAACTGATCTGATCGAACACATCCAAGATCAAAGTCAACAGAACAAAGTGAAAAAAGATGAACTGGCTGGAAACAACTCAACTGAACAAAAGTTTAAATGATTGAACCTAACAAAGTTGTTTTGAACTATAACCCTAACGAAGGTAAAAATAATTAACACCCTTTGACTATTTGAATAAACTCTGTATAACTTAATATTAACACCCCTGAACTGAACTCTGTTTTTTAACCACAATCCTAATGCAAATATAACACAGTGTGAACTCCTTTGAACCGTTTGAATGAACTATATATAATACAAATAAATATTAACACCCTTGAACTGAACAACGTTTAACTGAATAAATTTTTAAACTACAGCCTCAATGAAAATATAACGAAGGTGATCTGAATTAAAGTTTTGAACTACAACCCATTGAACTGAATTCTTCCAATTGGGAAGGGGAATACCCTCGAGTGTTAAAATGTTAAAACACGGAATCCAACTTTACGGAATCGGCTAGGAATCTCAATTACGGAATGCCTTATATAGCCTGTTTATGTATACAGGGGAAATGAAGCAATCTGACCGAGAGTACAGTCGACACAGAGATAGGTATAGCTAGAAAGTAGTGATACAAGTCAATATTAATGGCTGATAGTTTAGTCAATAGTGCTGGTACAAGGCCGCAATGGAACAAGACTGCTGTAGAAGCTAATGATAGGACAGATAGACCATAGATAAGTAGTGGCCTTGGAGCTTTGGAGATAAGATAGAAGCCCTTGGACTACATTAGACCTCATTGAGGGATTTTTCATGGCCCTTAAAAGAAATGAGGCAAAGAGGGAGAGTAAATGAGGCCCCACTGAGGGCTTTCTCATGGCCCTCATGGCCTCATACGACAAAAAAGGATTCCATAACCACAGGCGTTTTCCAAAAATGGGATTCCATGGAATATGGCTGTTAAATACCGAGATGAGGCTAAGAGGGAGGGTAAATTATACCTCATTGAGGGATTTTTTCATGACCCTCATGCCCTCAAAAGAAATGATGCTAAGAGAGATTGTAAATGAGGCCTCATTGAGGGCTTTCTCATGGCCTCATACGACAAATAAGGGATTCCATAGCCACAGGCGTTTTCCAAAAATGGGATTCCATGGAATATGGCTGTTAAATACCGAGATGAGGCTAAGAGGGATAGTAAATTGTACCTCATTGAGGGATTTTTTCATGGCCCTCATGTCCTCAAAGGAAATGAGGCTAAGAGGGATAGTAAATGAGGCCTCATTGAGGGCTTTCTCATGGCCCTCATGGCCTCATACGACAAAAAAGGGATTCCATGGCCACAGGCGTTTTCCAAAAATGGGATTCTATGGGATATGGCTGTTAAATACTGAGATGAGGCTAAGAGGAATAGTAAATTATACCTAAATGAGGGATTTTTTCATGGATCTCATGGCCTCAAACGAAATGAGGCTAAGAGGGATAGTAAATTAGACCTCGTTGGGGGATTTTCTCATGGCCCTCATGGCCTCATACGACAAAAAGGGATTCTCCAGAAGGTATCCTCGATAGGTATCCTCAAATATTACAATGCCAGGCCATAGGTATCCTCAAATACCGATATGAGGCTAAGAGTCGAATGTGCGAGTCAATCGTTCGAGTAAATACTCTATGGCTTAATTGCTCGATGAGATTCGAGTCGTTCGAGCAATGACTTACCAGTAACTCCTCGATAGATTCTTGGCTTTAAAAATGATATAGGCTTTCATAGAGGTTGTCTATCAGTTGGCTATAATCCAAAGGGTGGCCCTCTGTACTGTAGCATTACGTGCTATTATTAAAATCCATGGCATGGCGGTCCTAAAAGGGATTCTCGGGGTAATTACTGAAGGAACGTGCCTTTTATTGGGGGAAAACGTCATGGTATATTCTAAAAAGGGATTCTGGGGGAATCTGTTCCAGAAAAAGACTCCTATTCAATCGAACTTACCCTCAGAGGCCTTCTCGGTCCTATAGCACTACGTGCTACTATTAAACTCTACGATACGGCGGTCCTAAAAAGGATTCTTGAAGAATCCGTAGTAAATAAAAGTGTATTTTGGTGATTTGGAGGGATTATCGGGTTGTTTGTGGTTATTCTACGGATCGGGAAAATACTTCTATTCAATCGAACACACCCCTGTCCTATAAGAAGGTTTTAGGTCACATAGCAACCACGTGCTACCATAGAAAACAAGATGGCGGCCTCCAGTATATAAAATGGACGACGGAAACACGTATCACTCTAACAACACGCTCTGCGCATGCGCACTAACACCACGTATCACTATGGGGATGACGTCACAACATGGTCGCTCACGTGGGTTACCATGACAACACAACATGGCGCAACTGGGTCACGTGACATGACGTCACTTCCGGGGTCCCCAACTTGGGGGTGTCCGGGTACATGACATACTACTCATGTGCTGTATTGCAACCCACAAATACGGGTATTTCTTATAACATAATTATGGTAATTATCTGCCTTCAAATCCCAGAATGTTGTTTCCGACTAAATCTGCTTATTGTTTTTGTGGAACCAAACTTACTGTTATTGTTGACACATTTTAAAAACAATCCATGTATTATTGTATTTCCTCCAAGAAACTGTACATAAGTTAGTTAATAATGAAAAAAAAAATTGGTATTTGTATTGGTGACTCATTTCAAAAACAATTTATGTAGCATTGTATTTTCTCCAAGGAACTGGACATAAGTAAATGAATAACGGAAAACATTTATTATCCTATGTTCCTTGAGGCACATCACTTGCCTCACGAAGCTCACATTTTCTCTTATCACTTCGGGAACATATTCTCGTGACTTGCCTGTGTTTTATACTATTACCCGACTCTACTCGCTAAATGGGGTAAAATTTCGTTCCGACTCGCAGATTCAAAGTAAAAAAAAAAATAACAAATTACTGGAAGAAACGGGACTTTACGGCTTTCTAGATTGAAAACTATAGTAGCTGTACTTTTCGGGGGTTATAAATATACCTTTTTCTGTAAATTATATCTTTCGGTTGGTAAAATAATCGAACAGCCTCTTATCTATACTTGTTGAGACCGCCCATAATATGATGGTAAGTAGGTCATTGTCTTGCTAAATATTTTCTTGAAACACACGAAGCCGCATGGTTTGGTGAAATGGTGTGTATCGATGAGGTAAGATATACAGTTGTAATCAAAATGTTTGTCTCAGTGAACAAGAATTGAATACGTACCCTGCGCCACGGAACACACCAACCACAAAAATCTAAATTTTCGCTTAGTGTTCATTGTAGTATCAATTTATTTATGTCAACAGTTTATTAAGGGCCTATATAAGTAATGAATTGAAAAATGGCCTCTCGGAAAGAAACGTGAAAAAAAATTAACAAAAGCTGCCCAAGATGGGTTTTCATAGCAAAGTTATGACGAAATGTTCATAAATGCAGGTGGCCAACAAAAAATCGGAAAAAAATGTATATTTGAGATTTTTGACGACTTTGAAAGTTGCCTTTCTATTCGCATGTCACCTATTATCAAACTACGTAATCGGTTCATTAAGGTACCAAATTGGTAATTAGAACATACCTACTCCACGCCTTCGTATATGGGACATCTGTGAAACCGTGGATTACCATGGTACGTGGAAAAGAAAATCTACAGTTTGTTGTTCACTGTGACATGGGGGCAGCCATGTTGGACGTTGTCACGTGATATTGAAACCCACGATGCAGAATACGGGTGTTTTTAAATCCTCGTAAATCTAAAACAGTATCATTGCATCAACTCATCAATACCTAAACATTGTATTTGTCAAATAATATTGCTGTCTAGAGCGATGGCGATCTTTAATATCATTATCTGTTTTTTTAACATTTCTCGGCTGTTTACAGTTTTGTGTTGATACAAAGCTTCCATCGCAAGGTCACAGTCCGAGCAAATTACTCCGCCGCATTACAAAAGCTGCATAATATTGCCGATATCGTAACAAAGTACATAGGAAATACTGGAATTATTCTGAAATACATTATAAACGAAAAGAAATAGTCTAATGAAGAAGACAAGTATCGCAAAACTGTGATCTATTTTTTTAGAGACACTTCGCGGTTAAGGAGTTCTTCGGTCACAACAACAAACAACGTTGACTGACTTTAGCGCTGAAAAGCTGAAATCTGCGCGATCTGATAAAAAACAAGTATAATTTCTTATACAATTTACTTCTTGGAATCACCGACGTGATTCATGGTATGGCGTTTGAAATGTTCCGACAATGGAAGCAGCAAGACATTCTTTGATTTGTCAAATACAGGTTTGTTTATTTTTCGATCTCACGTGTATCGAACTTGGTTTGCAGTTGGCAGGTCAAAATATTGCTATTGCAAGGAAAAACGAGCCATGTTGATGTACACCATACTGAAAAAAATCGCGCTAAAGAAGTCCGTGCACCACGACAAAGTACTATAAATGTGAGATCAAGGTATAAGTCTTTTTTTCTTGTCAGAATATCGCACATATTTTTGCATTAGAATTTAGGAAAATAGTTGTACGGTAGGCCGCTTCAGTGATACAATTTCCTACATTCACTTATCATTCAGTGATTGACTTCACAACACTACTCTTTCAGTTAAAATAATTCTAAACATTTTTTCTGAGGCATTGTAAATGAGATTCTTTATTGCATCTCCTTCCTGTTTGTTTGGAATTGATAGGTTGGGTCAGGGCGCCACCATACCGAACCTATCAATTCCAAACAAACGAGAAGGTGATCTGCAAAATGAGGTTCCGAGAGGGTGAATTTAGTGATGCTACCCTGCACACAGCAGGGTAGCATCACTAAATCCACCCTCTGTGAACCTCAGTCTGAATCAGGGTCTCAAAACTAAACAGAAGGTACCCAGAGGATAAATTGGCCCACTGTACGGGATAGCATCATCAAATTCACCCTCTGTGGACCTCATTCTGCAAATGTCAGATTGCTCATTTTCAGGCCTGGCAACCGCGTTGTGTCCTTCACCCCTCCCCCTTGTCCTCATGGGTGCACGGTCACGTGTAATAAGGCGTACTGCACGTCCGTCGATGGTGCACACGTTTTCAATCAATGTTAACCCTGTTTGTGTGGCGTACATTGGGGAGCCGATAGTTGCTTGCCATTGCTCAGTGGTTCTCTTCGGGTAGGCCATCATCCTCCACCTGTAAAATCTTTGTGATCATGATTAGCCCTGTGCAGATATATGTGACCTTATAGTTATACACCAATAAATAAATTAGTGCAGTGTGGGGAGATGGCATTGCAAATCTTGACACACCACTTCAAATGCTTTGTTTCATATTTTGGTGTACAACATCTTGAGGGGTGGAGGTGATCTTATGGTGTGCGTGTGTCAGATTGCAGTTTGTTTCAATCAGGCCAATATTTGGAATCTATTTGATGGGGGGGGGGGGGGGGGCAAGTGACATAAGAACCCTTGGAAGTTTGTCTACAGCTGATACAGATGGAAGCACTCAGGAAGACCTATGATAATAATCATCTGCATGGACACTAGAGTTATGAATAATTTCATGACTTCATTCCTTTGTTGTGTTGATGAACCGTGACTAACTGGATATGACACAAATAGTTGTTTGAACAACTTTGTCAAGCGAGCATTTAAGACCCTTGTGGCCACTTGTTTTTTGCCCTGACATAGTCAAATTTGAGGTTCTGTCACGGCCGTCTGTGCATCCGTCCATCTTTCAACAATTCAATACGACTCAGACAAGAGAACATATTTATGAACCGATCTTTGCGAAACTTCTTGGGTACCTTTCTCATCACCGTGGGATGAGAAGTTGAGAGAAAGTGCGGTGTGGAGTTCAAGATGGCCGCCGGCAGCCATTTTGTACTGAAATTCGTGCAATCTGTTTTTTGTACAGAGCTTCTGAATGAATGTTCTGATTTGATTAAATTTTGTATGATGTGTATATTCAAATGTGTTATAGCCGAGTTCCTGTGTTAATAGTTGGTGTGTTTGGGGAGGGTAAACATCAGTACAACCGCTTTTCTATTCCAATGAGAAAAATGAAACCTCCTCACCTCATGGGAAACCCATGAGCTAAAGATAAAAAATTCAAATACCTATATTTTAAGAAGGACAGGGCAAATATTTATTAATTAGTATGGATCAACCTCAGAAGGGGTTGAATTAAACAGGCCAAAACAATTGCTAACATTTGGCTTATGGTGCACCATACAAGGGTCCCATGGAGATTTCTTTTCTTGTTTATATCATCTAACTATCACCCTCCTTTACAATACATTACATGTAAGTTTGTTATCAGGTTATTACCTAGATGTGTGTCATTGCTGTGTCACATACTATGCATGTACATGTCCTACACAAGTTGTGAGCTACAGTGTCATTGACACTTTCATTATGTTTTTTTTTCGCTCCAATATGTGTTTGGCTTCATTTTGTGTGATTTTATGTGTGGAAAAAAGAAATGCCTATAGGTGCAGAAAGATACCTACAGTACATGGAGAGTGTATTATCACTAAATCAACAGCAAAGTGGAGATTCCACCGAAGAGAAAAAATGCCAATTTTTTGCCTAAGTATAACAAACACGAGTAAAGTTCCAGCCAGTGGACCTCCGGGTTAATTGGCTGAAACATTGCTAATGCTTGTGTTTTCTGTGCATATGTTCAGAATTTGAAAATGATACTTTGGGTGATAACTCCACTCCACAGGTGATTTATTTACAATGCACTCTCCACATTCTGTTTGCTCCCCTCCCTCAATTTGTGTGTAGGGGGATTAGCTGCACTTGGCTTTGCGATGCAGGCCTCTTGTTGGCCGTGTGTTCTTGAATTTGCTTCACCATCCTTAAAATGCAAAGGATTTTCTTTTTCAGTGATATGGTGCAAATATAACTCCTTAGTCTCAGCACAAGATTGCAGCTTTATGTAACTTTTGGCTTTTAATCACCTACTGTAGTATGCTAGCCTGCTCATGTAACATAACTACAAGGTGAGTGCTGCATCACAGTTTATTTATAGATTGTGTACCGTACATTAGCATATAAGCCACTCAACCAGGCAACCTTAGTACAGCAGGACCTGGGGGTTCAGGCTAGATGACTGTAATATGATTAATCACCTATTGCCAGTTCACAGAGAGAGAGAGAGAGAGAGGGGGAGCGCAGAGGTTCTGAAATGGTCACAGAAACCCTTCTAATAAATATACTCGGGTATGTTTTTAATTATATATCTTGTTTTGTAAGGTCTAAACATGTTAAAAATCTGTTTCTCATGCACTCCTGCATGGTCGTTTGGGCTGCTGCATGCTCTCTGTTCATGATCAATACAAACATGAACAAGTTAAAATATTATACCCAAGTTAATAAAATTGATAAATTTGTTCCTGACGTGCAAAGCCTTCTTGCACTCAAGGGATGAAATACTTCACCACCCATGCTAATCTGTTGATTATGGCATAAAACAAACCAAGAATATGAAGTTTTGATGGCAAAGATTTCATTATAAAAAAACAAAAAACACCTGCCTGCAATTGTACAAAATGGCCTGAGAAACAGAAGATTTACTTTGTGGGGGGGCTTATTTGGATTTTTTATCTCGTCACAATGTGTACCAAAGAACAACCCAAGAGTGGAGTAACTGGAGTTTCCCAGCATTGAATACATTTATTTCTGTGAAATAGCATCCTTGCCGATTGAAAGTTTGTGCTATTGAAATCAGAGTTCCATAAATTCAAAAGACATGTTCTTAGTGGAAATTCCACTCCATGGGTGTTTCTTTTCAACATGGCTGTCCATCTGAACGATATTAAGTCTCACGTTACCATTGTAAATTTTCTTGACCTCTTTTTTAGTACTGGTTAGTTTAACAAGTTTGAGTTGAGTGAGTTAATTTTTTCGATAGGGTTAAAGTTTTTTCTAATTTGCAATGAAAAAGAAGGAGGACACGTTTAATTTTAAGAAATGTCTTAGGTTTTCAGTTTAATTTATCTGCATCATTACTTGTTGGGAATTGTTTTTTTTTCAGTAAGCTATAATGTGACTACAGCAAGCTTCCATACCTGAACTTTTTATTCTTAACTTTTTGAACTCTGTTGACCCCAGCAAAAAGACAAACAATAACAAAGATGGCTTTCTCTTTGGAGGGAATGTATAGGGTTGCAATTATTTCTTTCAGTATCCCTACTAATGCATTTGGAACTGTTTTAACCCCCTAGCTTTGTTCTTTGATGTTTTGAACAGGTTTAGCCTTAAATGTTTTTCATGAGAAATTGTTTTGTTTTCAGTTCCAGTGCTAATGCCGTAGCAGACTTTCAGGAACCATTCATGCCTCACAGATATTAGGTGAGTAAGTAGCATGTATTTATTCGGGTTCTATACCTCACAATCTTCATTTTGATGTATAATATGTGTATATTTATTTGGAATTTATGGGATTTCAGACTTGGTATTGTCACAGTAAATTTTGTTTGCTGTTTTTATTTCATTACTTATATAGGCCCTTAAAATAAAAAACTCCGGTACGAATGGTCCACACCGTACGTCATCCACCTTTGCGCATTAAGGTGCTTGACAAGTGATGGAATTTTGTTTATTTTGAAAATGCTCACCTCTGATATTCCTTAAATTTAAATTAAATGTACACAAATTGTACATCAAAATGAAGATTGAGATGTATAGAACACGAAACACATGTGTAATCAACTCATAGAGTCGACCGTAGGTACCACTGACTGGTTCCTGGAAGTCTGCTACCGTATTCGTACCAGAACTGATAACATTTAATAATATTTCACGAGAACAATTTGTGGCCAAATGTACTTTACATATCCAAGAACAAAGCTAGGGTAACGAAATTCTTCAAAACACAGCAACAGAGGGGGTAAATTCCAAAACCTTCGCTTTTGTTCACATATGCATTTAAATTCGATTTCCGGTCGACGTCATCGGACGGAAAAAGCATCGATATACAACGTCGTCTAAAATCAAATAATGAGAAAGATCGCCTTAATACAGCATACTATTATTATACAGAGACTGCACAGTTGCCACATCCAATGCAAGTTATCATGATACCTGTTGAAATTTCTTAGAATTAAGATTTTGTTTTTCGATGGAAATTCGTGGTATCGATTGATTTGCGCATGTCTGTCGAACACGGAAACCATCTTCAATACAAAATGCAGACAGTGTTGTCCTTTTCCCAAATGCAGTCCTATCGGACGGAATGGTTTCACGCGCCGAAGGCGCGCAGGGGCGGTTTTGGGGAACAAGCCCCTTTCGACCCTCAGTGACTGTATATGGTTAGTTTTCACATGTCTAGGCGTGTTGAAGGGGGAAAAGGTTCAGGTACTCGGCAGGTGTCTCCCGTTGCGGCGTGATGGCTTCGTTGACATATCTCGGTTGAACCCTCGGGTGAGGACCAGTTTGGGAGGTTGGGTCCTTTCACAAAGGTACTACCTCTCCCCGAGGGTGCAGTGGTTCTAGATTTTCAGGCAAGTATAGTCTGCCACTTCGGGGATGATTTTGAGTGATGGCCATCACTGGCAAGTATAATCTGCCTCAGGATGTCTGTGCTTGGTTGGACGTCTTTGAAAGAAAACAACAACGACCCCTTTCGGGGAGTCCTATCGCTGCACTCGAAAGTGTTTTGAATGCTTAGCTTTGTTCTTGGATATGTGAAGCACATTTGGCCACGAGTTGTTCTCACGAAATACTTCATTATCAGTTCTGGTACGAATACGGTAGCAGACTTCCAGGAACCAGATTTGTTTGCTGTCAACTCTATGAGTTGATTACATATGTGTGTCGTATTCTGTACATCCCTACCTTCATTTTGATGTATAATTTGTGTACATTTAATCTGAATTTAAGGAATATCAGAGGTGGGAATTTCAAAATAAACAAAATTCCATTACTTATATAGCACCTTAATTAAGGTGTTGTGAGAGTCGTAGGAGGTTTAGCTTCGGAATGGGTGGCATGCTGTTTTCTATGCCATCAAGGATTTACGCTATATTGGATTTTTTTCATTCTTAGTGGTTCAAAATAGCCAAGAATTGTTCATAAATATGGATGTAGAAAGTCGTAGATTATTATTTGTGTTGATTTTGGACGGCATCGAGGGTAGTCTGTCGCCTGGTTTCTGAGCTAGACTTCTGTTACTTACATAGCACCTTGCACTATTATCTTCTCCCCTAAAAATCTCCGTGGTATGATTTTCTGTCTTTAAACAAACACAGGTTGAATATATAACACTTTCGTTCTTGGGGAAAAGAAGGAATGTGTTATACTGCCATGAAATTCAATACCCTGTTTTTGCCGTTGTTGCTCATAGTGTTAATTCGACTTGTATATACCAAACGTTACCACGACCAAAGTACAATGAAACCTTTTCACCTAATACTAGTAAGTATACTTTCTGTCCCTCTTCTGCTATTTCCAGAATTCATTCAGACCATCACCAATAAGAATGAGTTTCCAAGCTCAGCGTATGAGTCTTTATCTTCCACTTTTATAAAGCCTGCTTATATTGTACCATGTACAACAATTTCTGCGACTGTGATACTGGGTAAGTTCTCCATAAAATGGCGGGTAGCATAACCTTGGACGAGATCCAGACGGGGCAGAATATGATTTTATTAGTCAGTTCAACAGCAGAATATCTGCCGGAGACGTCGAAGACACGCCCTTCCAATACCTTAGAGGGGAGTGTGAATATTATTCTCCGAATAACCTCCGCTCTCAGTGTGCAGGTATGAATAATAATTCTCCATCTTCCATATCAATTGCCAAAGTATTAGCGCTCATTGGGACTCACTGAATGAACTCATGCTCAACACGCAGGAATCTGGGCGCAGTTTTGATATTGTCGGTTTAACTGAATTTTTTCAAGTCCAGCCAGCCACATAGTATACGATAAATGGATATCAACCGCTTCTTAGCAAATGTCGTCCTCTGGAGACGGCTGTCGATGTGGAGTCGGCATCCTTATTAAAGAAGGTATTGACTTCAGAATTCGTTACGACTTATCAGTGTTCATTCACCACGTCTTAGAATCTCTCTTCATCGAAATTAGGGTCGATAAAACTGTAAAGGTCATTGGAATTATTTACAGACCGAATACCCCACCAAAGGTGGACATGGATATCTTCATGTCAAAAATAAACCTAATAACTGATATATTAAATAACGAAAATAAACTTTCATATATCATGGGTGATTTTACCATTGACCAATTGAAAATCGAATCTCATAAAAAAAAAAAATTATTAATTCTATGTTCAGTCAAGAGTTTCTCCCACTTATAACTAAACCGACTGGAGTAACAAGTTATTCGGCGACCATCATTGATCACATTTCGTCGCCTGAGTGCTAGAATGTTCTATGTCCCCCATGGGACATAGAACATTTTAGCACTCAGGCGACGATTTACTCAAATAATATCTTATCCACATCATCATCTGGCATAGTCCTGACTGATGTAGCTGATCACTTTGGCATTTTTTATATAGAAAACAAAGATAATAAAGATGTTTCAACCTCGAAATATCGAAGAATAATTAATCCAGAAAACATTGCACATTTCAAATCACTGCTGTCGGAATGTGATTTCTCTTCCGTTATGGAGTTGCGCTGTCCATACGAGGCCTACAACTACACATTTATGGATATTTATCAGAGTGCATTCGACGTGGCTTTTCCCCAAGATAAAAATTATCCCGAACAAAAATAAACTTGAACATAAGCCATGGATGTCTAAGGGACTTCTTATTTCGTCAAAAAATAAAAGAAAATTTTACCACAAGAAGCTGAAATCTCCCACAGATCAAAATATTCAAAATTATAAAAAATACTGCAGAATATTCAACCCACAGGTACTCGGCACAAGCTGTGAATCGAAAGAAAAATGCTATTTGATAGCATTTTTGAATCGATGCTGACGTGTCTCCATAATGGAATATTAATAAGGTACACAACTCGCTTTTCGAAAATGATAGCACTCATCTTCGTTATACCCCCCTCAAATTTGATTCACATAACGTATCCAGCAGGAACCAGTGTCAGTGGAAAGGGGAATGAATAAGCTTTACAGTGGTGTATTACACGACCGTTGGGTTTCTTGGGTTGCTCATGATAACTGGGCGAAGTGGCAGAAAAGGCTGAAAAACATTCAGTCGGACAAGATAGTGTACAGTGGAAAGTGGGTTACGAGCGACAATTATCCGATTTATTATAAATAATTCGAGGTCCTATTGTCTATGGAGGGCAGATTCAAACATTAACCGTATACCTTTATCAATTACTAATCTCGGATCCACATTTATTCATTTCTGGCGATCACATTTACCGTTTATACATTTTTTAGCCGTCACTTCAAATCTAATGAAGTTTTTTCGCGTCCATAGATGCAGCGAATTTTCCCCATTCTCCCATTGGCTTGTTTTAAATAGTAGCCAATGGGATGTTTTTGTGAGCATCTTAGCTTCTATGGCTGCCGTTGGCTTCTTGAGTTTCTTAGAAAAGATTAAAAAATGAATAAACGGCAAATGCGATTGCCAGAAATGAATAAATGTGGATCCAAGATTAGTAATTGATAAAGGCATACGGTTAATGTTTGAATCTGCCCTCCATAGACAGTGGGACCACAAATTATTTATAATAAATCGGATAATTGTCGCTCGTAACCCACTTTCCACTATCTTGTCCGACTAAATGTTTTTCTGCCTTTTCTACTACTTCTCACAGTCATCATGAACAACCCAAGAACACCCAACGGTCGTGTAATACACCACTGTAAAGCTTATTCATTCCCCTTTCCACTGACACTGGGTACTGCTGGATACGTTATGTGAATCAAATTTGAGGGGGTGGGGGTGGGGGTGGGGGGTGGGGGGGGTATAACGAAGATGAGTGCTATCATTTTCTATGCGGAAAACTATGCGGGTTTGAACACTGTAGTATCTATGCCTGCCTTTAGCATAACGGTTCGGATCCAGCGTGCTACAGTGTCTTTTGAAACCCACTGATATGGTTTGCAAACACTAATAAAAAGTCTCTTGTCTTTACGAAGAGGCTGAGTTCGTTTAATATAGGCATCTAAATATGTGACCATACACAAACGCAAGGCCGGCGGGACAGGGGGGGGGGTCGCCCCCCCCCCCCCCCCCGCCCTCGCCCACGGGGGTTAGCGGGGGCGAAAGTGCCCTAAAATCAGAAGTTGCCGTTGTTATCAACTAGCAGTACAATAATTCATGTACAATAACGGTAGGCCTAATATGTTGGCAGTGTTGAGTGTGTTGTGTAGTTTTTATTGTATTTACAGCGCCCCGTAACTTGATTGTTTTCCCACGGAACCGGTCGTCTATTTTTAGCAAGAGTAGCAGCCAAACATCGAGTCGGAATTTCTCCTCAAAAACATATCAGAGCTTTATGTAAGTATTAATGACAGATTACTATTATTTATGGTATAACACATACAGTCACAAACACGCTGCTGAAATTGCAACAATGGTGATATATACATTGTCTTAAAAATTAATAAGTAATCGAGTGTCAAGTCAGCAGACGACGAAATTAGAAAACATGATTACACTGCATATACTGAAGACAATCCACGATCGATTACAAAAACTACGGAAAGCCGAAAAGTCCTTAAATAATATATGGTATGCAGAGTACCTGGAACAATCAGGAGTTATACAGAAATTTCAGTCCAAAAGCCACCAGAATGCACCATTCGAGGGCTCCATAAAAATTTTTCCGGGGAAATAACTCCCCGGACACCCCTCTAATGGCTCGTGCCTTCGACATCTGCAACGACCTGCTCCATAGTGCCCTACGGAGACGTTTCCCCCCCCCCCCCCCCTGCCATTTGATGCTTCCGCCGACCATGCCAGCCAACATATTTTCCAAAGTTCTAGAAAAACTTATGTCGGTCAGAATCATTAGTTTCCTGGATAGATTTGAAATCTTACACCAGCATCAATATGGATTTAGAAAGAAACATTCCACAGTCCATCCAATTCTCCAACTTCTAAACACAAGTCGCTGAGGAAAATAATAAACACACCAAAGACCTCACAATAGCGGTTTTCCTAGATTTAACAAAGGCATTTGATACTATAAACCACCAAATTTTAATTAAAAAATTAGATTATTATGGGGTGAGGGGAGTCACCAACGACAGGTTCAAAAGTTACTTATCAAATAGAAAACAATTTGTTGTTTATGGCGAAAATAAATCTGACCTGGCGCAAATAACGTGTGGAGGACCACAAGGCTCGATATTAGACCCCATTTTATTTTTGTTATACATTAACGACATTTGTAATTCCACTTCCCTAAGGCTCCTTTTATTTGCAGACGACACTCCTGCGTATTCATCAGATCCAAACGTGAATAACTTGTCAAGTTATATGAACAGGGAATTACGTAAATTATCCGAGTGGTGTTCCACTAATCGTCCAGTTATAAATACTAACAAAACAAAATATATTGTATTTAACCCGACTATGAAGAAAATGGAAATTTCGCAAGAAAACGCCTGTATTGACAATGAGAAAATAACAAGAGTGGGTGTAGAACAAATCGAAAAATCTGTGAAATTTCTCGGAGTCAACATTGATGATAAGCTATCATGTAAAGTCCATGTACCACAGCTATGCTCAAAGATCGCGCGGGCAAATTTTGCACTCAGTAAGGTCAAATCCATTCTTCCACATGATGTCTTGAGAACTCTTTACTTTGCCCTTGTTCACAGTCACTTGATCTATGGATTTCACGTTTGGGGTAACTCAAAAGCATTCAATAAATTATTCTTAATGCAAAACAGATCCATACGAATAATTAATAATAAAAGATTCAATGCCCACACAGATCCTCTGTTTTTTAGGGACCGTATTCTCAAGGTTAGTGATTTATTTACACTTCATGCTGCATTGTTCATATACGACTGGAAAACATTAAACCTTCCAGCCTCATTTGATGATTACTTCGCGTACGTTGACAGTCATACGCACAGAAATACGAGACAGTCTACGCTTCTACACGTAAGTCGAACTAGATCTCGATCATTCCATTGTACTCGTACCCAAAATTGTGGAACGAATTAGATACAGAACTTCGTCAGTTCGATAATAGAAATATGTTCAAAAAAAGTTTGGCTTTCAAGCTCTTAGCTTCATACTCTGACTGCGTTGAATGTAGCAATCCTTACTGTCCAGACTGTTCAAGTCAGTGGGTGAGTTCTTACATACCCGATCAATGAAACCGTTTGTGGGACCTGTGTGTCAAGTTTGACTCGGCTTCCCTGCCCATATTTATTTTCGTAAATTTGTAGGCGATTAGATAATAAACCATTTTTATTTGTAAGAAGCTCCTTTTATGCTAACCTCTCTATAAAGGCGTTGCAAATTAGTGCTAATGACATGTGACCCAACGTTCCGATTTCTCAAATGGGAAAGTCTCTCCTATTTGAGAAATCGGAACAACAGTGGCCTCCGTCTTGAGTTGCCCCTCATAAACTGGAGCTGGTGCCCCTGATTGTCAGAATCCGTCAGCCTATGGTACATAGCGCCGTTCAAATCTTTGTTGTAGTCAAAATTAATCACTTCGTTACTCAGCACTTATCTGCAGATATCAGTCAGATTGACTTTCTATTATTGTTAAATTCTCGTTTAGTTGGTAGAGTAAGCCAGGTTTTTGAAAATACTTCTCTTATCAGTTCACAGTCGCTTACTTTATTTTCTATTTGCAGTACTTCAGTCTTAAGTTTTGAGGGTTCAACTGCGGCAACCGCGTTGTGTCCTTGGGCAAGACACTTCATCCCGATTGCCTACATGGGGGCACGATGACGCTGTGTACTGAGGCGTACTGCACGTCGATGGTGCGCATGTCTTCAACCAATCGAACCCTGTCTGTGCTGCGGTGCAGAGTTCAGAGTTACGATGTTGGAGAGCTGACAGCTGCTCGTCGTTGCTCGGTGGTTCTCTCCGGGTACTCTGGCTTCCTCCACCCGTAAAACTGTCACGGTCACGATTAGCCATTGTGCATAAGTATGTGACCTTAAACACCAATAAATAAAGAAATAAATTGAGGGTTCAACGGGAAAACGTATCCTGGTCTGAATTGAATAAAATTTAATGTAGAATAGTTCTAGTTTTTAGGGTGATGGCAGGTAGATAGCCAACCTGGCTATGCCATCTCCCAGCAGCACGTATTAAATGTTTTTGTTTAAATCAAACGTATTACTCTGTATCATTCAAAAGCTGCTGAATAAAGTATATCTATCTTGTTTTTCTCAGCAGTAGAAAATGTTCCTAAAGAATGTCTTGTTGCAATTTCTTGGGGAGTGCCAAGCAAGAATAATTTTTAGAACTAAAATCTTGCTCAAGTATGATTCCCTTGCTAGTAGAATGGTATTTTAGGGAAAAAAATACTCCAGTTATAAATCAATTTTTAAAATAATTTTGAACTCAACAAGTAAATAGATAATTTCTCTAACTGGTTGAGTGCTAGAAGCCACCATCAGGGCTTTCAAAACAATGAGGGCACCAGAGCAAAAAACATTTTCCTTTCTCATGTTTCAGATTCAGTCAAATGCAAACTACATGCTGTTTATATAAATTGTTTTATTACAAATTATTGGGCACTCTCCAATAATTTTTAATGAGACAAATTTTGAGTAACAAATTCAGACCACCAAAAATAATGTACCCTTAGTCAGTTAAGGGTTTTGTTGACTGGGGAATTCATAATTTTTGCCTCTTTAAAAAGGCACAAATTTCTTATCACAAGAGCACTCCCTCTCAGAGAAGAGATAAGCATTCCCCACATTGGGTTACGCGTTGGGGGGGGGGGGGGGGTAACGTCACCCTTGTTTCCAAAGCAAATAACACGTGGACATATTTAACAGTCACAATCCTTGTCAAAAAATGGCGGACATGAACTCGACTCAATATCAAATAAATAGATATTGGGATATTACAGTCTTGATCATTTGTGTTAAAATTAACTTTTATACTAAGTATCAAGTGTAATATTATTAATAATATGGTAAATCCGAGTTGAAAATAAAACTTTAGGTTAAAAACACATTCAAATGTGACTGCGCACAGTTTGAATCGAGTTGCGTATCTCGAAAGTTCAACATTTGAAATGCACTGATATAAAAAAAGAATTGTCCATACCTGTGACATAGACGTTTGCATAGTTTGAGCTATACGAAAGGAAATGAATAACGTGAACGATTGACGGCAACTGCCAAAATTTAATGTTGCTGGCTTCATATTTCTCTCCACACGTGTTTATTGTTTTGGAAACAAAGGTAGCGCGTGCCCAACCCCGTGACCAAGCATGGGGAATCCTGATAAAGTTTGTTGAAAAGAAAAATGCCTCACACATACTGCCATCAGTAGTTAAGTCATTCAGCAAAGTTGAATTGGTTTATTGGGATCGTTAGCCTGTTTTTCCCCGAATCACATTCAAGCTGTCGTCACGAGATTTAGCACTAATGGTTGCCTGAGGCTGAAAATAATGGAGCACGATTTTTGATTTTCCACCTTTATCCAAAACAACACACAATTAAGATTAAGACGTTTTTATTGGTCGTTTAATATCGACTCCTGTATCAAGCTTCCTGCTTTGAAATTTTGCAAATATCATATCCAACTTAAACCATATGTAAAAAGGTGGTACCGACCAGGGAAATTCTGACAATCTCTAGTCGCAATTCCAGGTGACGTTATTGACGTGATGTCACAAAATTAAATGCCGGCCGATTTTTATGAAATTTTAGTATGTCATACAGTTCAAAAAATAAAAACAGGTGTTTTTTATTTTTAATTTATGTCCATTTTTTACCTTTTTATGCCACTTCAACTTCTGAGGTTATTTTGCACATTTCTCATTCAGCTGAAAACGCTGATTTCCAATAACACACAGCTCCGGATAAATACACACAGCTATGAAATTTTTCCCACTTTTAATTTCACGATGGTTCTATTAAATACAATTGTTACAATTTGAAAGTTAAACCTTTATCCAGAATAAGATCAATTTGACGTTTGTTTTCATGAACGTTCGATTTCTGCCCTTTTGTTGAACTCTCTACTCGAAATTTTCGAAACATTTTGTCCACTAAACACCATCTCCAAATGAAATTGCAATGGGTTTTTAGCCGACAAACACAATTCGTCTAGGGCTGCCGTTGGGGTGATGCTAGGACGTTAACGTCGGAAAAATTAAAGCTTGTCCGATTTGCATGAAACTTTGGTACGATGTAGAGCTCGAAAAATAAAATAGCTGTTTTGAGGTTTTATCAATTTAACATCATTTTTCGAAATTTTAAGTCACATTGTTTTACATCCCTCCAAATTTGTAGCAGCAGTACGCCAAACACGACAACAGATACCCCTAAAGAAACTAAACACACAGAGCTACAGGTAGTTGGAAGAATGTCAGGCCACGGTTGTATGCTCACATGCGCGATAAACTTAACACTATGACCTCAAATGTGACAATGGTGAAAAAAACGTAACAATTAAATTCAACTTTTGGAAGGTTTGACCATGTGACCTTTTAGAATTCATGGTCCCAAACATAATCTGCTGAAAAAATGAATATCTAACGTCAGACACCAGAGATATGGTACACCCATCCCATTTGCTCACAGAAAGGCGAGTATTGACAATTTTTAACCACATTGCTGGAAAAATGTTGACGCTATGACGTAAATGCCATTGAGAGTCGGAAAACGTCAAAATTGAATCTCACTTTACGGAACTGAAATCTTTGGGATTTTTTGGTACTCATAGTCCCAAAAAGAAAGGTGAACATTTTTTTGAAAATCTGTCTTCAAACACCTGAGATATGACGTTAATACCATCGGGCCTATTATTTCGTCATTTAAGCCATTTTGGACAGTTTTCGTCAAAAACGCTATCTTGTGATTCACGTGCTCCGAATTTATAAACGCACAGCTATCAAAAACTTCATATGCTATTTTCTGTTATTTGAAACTGAGAAATTTTATTTTCTCATTTCAAATTTACCCGCCCGATGCCAGCGATGCAGAGTTTACAATTTTTCTAAACATTTTATTTTACGCCTCATCCTTTCGAAATTTTGGGAATATAATCACCACAAAGAACAATATCTAAAAATGTGGTGCCGTCCTAGGAAATTCCAAAAGTTACAGTCGAACTCTGAAGTGACGTCATTGGGTACATAAGAGTCCAAAATTAAAATGTGTTGGATTTTCATTAAGTTTTAGTATGCTGCACAGCTCAAAACAAGAAGAGGCTCCAAGGGGCCCGAGGTGCTCACTTGACCAACGTTTTTTAAAGAAGGATTTAATTAGCATCCATGGCCAGTTAACACTTCAGAGGAATGAAGTTATTTTATTTATAACTGTTGTCCATGCCAGAGGATTTTTTTTCTAGTATTGGGATTCTACCACATAAATAATATCACTTGAACAAACTTGAATATGACCCTTTCCCATCCATCCTAAGGATGCCGTATACATACTAGATATAAATACATCCTGAATGGTTTATCTGAAGGAGAATTTTTTTTAACAATTATTAGTTAAATTACACAAGTTCAAATTTGGGCCCTCATAAGGAGCCCAAATATGAATCCGGGGACTTAATTTGAACAAACTTGAATCTGGCCAAGGCTAGGGTGTTTTATATCAAGTATCAAAACATTCTGAACTGTGGTGCTTAAGAAGATTTCAACGAATATTCCTCTTTTGCACCAAGTTAAAATAATGGGAGCCCAAATACTAATCCAGGAACTTTATTTGCAAAGATAAGAACTGAGAATCCCCCCCTCCCTCCACACCGGATGTTGTATCCCAATTATCAAAACCTCCTGATTGTATCTCAAGAAGCACATTTTTAAAGATTATTCCTGATATTGGACAAAGTTAAAATTTGGGCTCTATAAGGATGCTATATAGCAAATGTCAACAAATTCTTACTGGCAGCATTGAAGAATTTTTTTAAAGAATATTCCCCATATTGCACCAAGTAAAAAGTGCTGTATACCATATATCAAAAGATTTTTGGCTGATGAATCTAAAAAAGATTTTTAAAGATTAATCCCCATATTGCACTATGTTAAATTTGTGTTCCCATAGAAAGCCTAATTATTAACCGATGGACTTGATTTTGAAGAAACTTGAATTTGTCCCCTGTACAGATTCTGTATACCAAATATCAAAAGATTCTGACTGGTGGATCTGAATAAGATTTTTAAAGATTGTTCCGCATATTGCACCAAATTAAAATGTGGATCTCTACAGGGAACCCAAATATTACCCGAGGGACTTGCTTTCAGCATACTTGAATCTGACCCCTGTAAGGCTGCTGTATATCCAGTATTAATAGATTCTGAATAGTGAATCTGAAAAAAGATTTTTAAAGATTGTTCCCCATATTGCATTAAGTTAAAATTCAGACTCTCAAAGAGACCCCACTTATTATCTGATGGATTTAATTTGAATAAATTTGATACCGACACCTGTAAGGATTCTGTATACCACATATCAAAAGATTCTGGCCAGTGGTTGTGAAGAAAAAGAGTTTTGAACATT
This sequence comes from Pictodentalium vernedei, assembly GCA_031216915.1. Classification (NCBI taxonomy): domain Eukaryota; kingdom Metazoa; phylum Mollusca; class Scaphopoda; order Dentaliida; family Dentaliidae; genus Pictodentalium; species Pictodentalium vernedei. The sequence goes on along the minus strand of CM062297.1, from coordinate 625,623,751 downwards.
ATTACTCAAACTGGAGTATGAAGCCCAAATCTTAGCCCAGGAACTTGGTTTGAACAAACTTAGATCTGACCTCCCTAAAGATGCTATATACCAAATATTAAAAGATTCCGACTGTTGGATCTGAAGAAGAAGCTTTTTAAAGATTATTTCCCATATTGCACTAAGTTAGAATTTGAGCTCCCACAGAGAGCAAAATTCTTAACTGATGGACTTGAGGTGAACAAATTTGAATTCAACCCCTCTAAGGATTCTGTATACCATATATCAAGAGATTGTGACTAATGTTTCTGGAGAAGTGTTTTAAAGATTATTCCTCATATTGGACTAAGTTGAAATCCGACTCCACCAGGGAGGGGGGGGGGGGGGGGGGGTGAGGGGAGATGAAGAGGGGGATATTAACCCCTGACCTTGGTTTGAACAAAATTAGATGTAACCTCATTAAGGATGTTGTATACCAAATATCAAAAGATTTTGACTGGTGGATCTGAAGAATATTTTTAAAGATTATTCCTGATATTGGACTAAGTTAAAATTTGGGTTCCATAAGGATGCTACATACCAAATATCAACAGATTCTGATTGGCAGCTCTGAAGAAAATTTTTAAAGATTATTCCCTATATTGTGGCAAGTAAAAATTTGGGCTCCAATAGGGAGCCCAAATACTAATGAAAGGAATTCATTTGAACAAACCTGGATCTAATTCCCGTAAGGGTGCTATATATCATATGTCAAAAGATTTTTGGCTGGTGAATAAAAAAAACAGAAGATTTTTAAAGATAAATCCCCATATTGCACTATGTTAAAGAAATCACTCCCATAGAGAGCCCAGTTATCAACTGATGGACTTGATTTTGAAGACACTTGAATCTGCCCCTGTACAGATTCTGTTTACCATGTTTCAAAATATTCTGTCTAGTGGTTCTGGAGAAGACTTTTATTATTGTTTATTATTTATTGGTGTTTAAAGTCACATATTTTTGCACAATGGCTAATCATGACCACAACATGGGTATCAACTCAAGATGAGGGGTGAGCGTTAATAAGCCATGTTGCCCATTTTAGAGAGGGTTTGCACCTCCCAAGCATTGGTGACTGGGTCCTATTTTACCAGTAAAACAGAGCCTGTTTTACCACAGTGAACAGGCACTGCTTCACTTCCCGGGGTTCCCGCGGGGAAGAAGACTTTCAAAGATTATTCTTCATATTGGACTAAGTTAAAATTTGGGCTCCAGTCGGGAGCCCAAATATTAACCCAGAGACTTGATTTGAACAAATTTAAATCTGACCTCCCTAAGGATTCTGCTAGTGTTTCTGGAGAAGTGTTTTAAAGATTATTCCTCATATTGGACTGAGTTGAAATCCGGTTCCAACAGGGAAGGGAGGGGGGGGGGGGGGGCAAATATGAACCCCTTGACTTGGTTTGAACAAAATTAGATGTAACCTCTTTGAGGATGCTGTATACCAAATATCAAAATATTCTGACTGGTTGATCTGAATAAGATTTTTAAAAGTTATTCTGCATAGTGCACTGAGTTAATTAAAATTTGGATTCCCATAGGGAACCCAAATATCACCCGAGGGACTTACTCCACTGAGGGGTGGGGGGGGGGGGGCAAATATTAACCTAGGGACTTGGGTTGAACAAAATTAGATCTAACCTCATTAAAGATGCGGTATACCTAATATCAAAAGATTCTGACTGGTGGATCTGAAGAATATTTTTATAGATTATTTCCCATATTGCACTAAGTTAAAATTTTTGCCCTCCAATTACAAAGCAAATATTGATCCACAAACTTAGTCTGAACAAACTTGATTCTACACCTCAAAAAAGAAGCTCTGTTCCAAATATCAAGTGATTGTACCCATTGGTTCATGAGATTTTTCTTTTAAATTTTGGAGCATTTTCCCCCACCTCCACCCTATGGAGCTAAACAAGTTGATTTCAACAAAAACAAAATGCGATATAAAAACAAGCCACCGCCCCAAATTTAACTGAAATCGGTTCAGCAGTTTTGGAGGAAAAGGTGCAAACACCATATTCATGGACGACGGACAGACGATGGATGGTGACTGATCACTATAGCTCACCCTGAGATAAAAATAGGAGATAGCTGTTTTTAGTTACTCACCATTATTCATGTTTTTATGTCGCTTCAAAATTTAGGCAATTTTTGTCATATTTCATTTACTACGAGCGAAGGCGTACGCTTTATCGAGTGCCTTGGTACACTAAAAGGCAACAGACACCTTCTTCTCGTTGTTGGGCATGCTTTGTTGAATGACTTCTGGAAATTTGATTTGTGATTTCTGGTTCGATTCCCGTCAGGGGTAACTGCATTGTGCCCTTGGGCAAGGCACTTCATCCCAATTGCCCACGAGGCGGCACGGTGGTGCAGTGTACTAAGGCGTACTACACCCCGATGGTGCAGCTGTCTTCAATCAATGCTAATCCTGCTGAGTGGGAGCGCGGTGGCTCAGTAGGTAGAGGTGCAGGCTGGAAGCCGAGAGGTCCTCGGTTCGAATCCCACCTGCGGCAACCGCGTTGTGTCCTTGGGCAAGACACTTCATCTCCATTGAACGCGTGGGGGCACGATGACGCCGTGTACTAAGGCGTACTGCACGTCGATGGTACGCATGTCTTCAACCAGTCTAACCCTGCCTGTGCTGCAGTGCGGAGTTACGATGTTGGGGAGCTGGCAGCTGCTCGTCGTTGCTCGGTGGTTCTCTCCGGGTACTCCGGCTTCCTCCACCCGTAAAACTGTCACGGTCATGATTAGCCATTGTGCATAAATATGTGACCTTAAACATCAATAAATAAATAAATAAATCCTGCTGAGCAGAGTTAGTACATTGGGGAGTCTAACAGTTACTTGCCATTGCTCAGTGGTTCTCTGACTTCTCCACCTTTAAAACTGTCCGACACTATGTGACCCTGGCTGTCGAATTAAACCCCAATAAATAAATATAAATAAGCAAATAAATTAGCCATTTTAAAACCATCTAGTTGTTATTGGCATCCAAGTTCACAAACAGTCTAATGAATATTAGAGAATATGTGACATAGTACTGAAATGGTTATCCGGATAATCGGTTTGAAACCAGTTAGCTACCTAACCGATTAGAAAAATCGTCAACCGGTTATCCGAAATATCGATAGTGATCGTTATTCCACGTTTAAAACGCGATAAATCTGCCCCTTCTCCTTTGTGACAGATTACACATCGAAGACGCGTTGTATGTATTGAGAAATACTCGACTTTGGCGTTCAAGACTTCGTTAATGATCGGCAGTTTCCGTGAGTAATGAGTAACCACAGAAAATATTCCGTAGTGTGTATACAAACGAACGTTGTCGAGTACTCGACAACGTTCGTTTGTTTTCACACTACGGAATAGTTTGAGAATACTGCTTTCCAATTCCTATACTTTTGCTGATCGCGTATTCGGTGAAATAATGACCACGGATAACCGGATATTATCTGGTTATAGCTCTCGGTTAGTCGGTTAGGAAAACGAGCCAACCGTTTCAGCCCTAATGTGACCAGCTACAATTAAGGTAGTCCCTCTCTATACTCGACAGGAAAATTCAACATATACATGCATTTTTCAATTTGAAATATTTGAATTTTTAAAAGTCGTTTGGGAAAAACTCTGCACAAGTGGCACTAGTCTAGGGCGTTAAGTAATTATAGATCATTTTGAATGATTCTGTGTATGGCAATGCATTTGAATGGTTCTGTGTATGGAAATGCTGGTAAAAATAATTTTCAACTCTTCAGTTGTCTTAATATTCATGTCTCTAAAGTCATTTTTTGAGGATATTATCATTAGAAAGACTTCTACAGGATCATCGAACAAAACTTTTGAAACATTTCTGAAATTTTCACCAGTGCCCAAAATACTGAAAAAAGAAGTAAATACAGGCATATTGTATATCAAAATAATGACTAGAGTAAAGGGAAATGTACGGTGGCTGATTTAGGCCACCCTCAATACTTTTTTTTATCTCGAGATAATATCTCAAGATCTCGAGCTAATATCTCAAGATCTCGAGAAACTATCTCAGGATCTCGAGATAATATCTCAAGATCTCGAGAAACTATCTGAGGATCTCGAGATAATATCTCAAGATCTCGAGAAACTATCTCAGGATCTCGAGATAATATCTCAAGATCTCGAGAAACTATCTATCTCAAGATCTCGAGATAATATCTCAAGATCTCGAGATAATATCTCAAGATCTCGAGATAATATCTCAAAATCTCGAGATAATATCTCAAGATCTCGAGATAAGCATATATAATCGGTGTCACCTTTTGATCATTAGCATGAATTCACTCAAACTGTTTATTCACTTGTCGCATCTTTTCCGACTGCATATTCGTGCCCCCCCCCCCCCCCTCCCCCATGACAATTACACGAACCCACTCCTGTCACTCAGAAAACTTATCAACCAATCACCTTGTTGCGAAGTTATCAGAGCGCACCAAATCTCAGTCCAGCACTAATATAAACCGAGTCCCGTCATCCGAACTTGCACTTACTGGTGTCTTGTACCCACTCCAATCCCAAAGTGTCAACCTAGCACCCGGTACCTCCCAGTACTTACTGTAGTGCCTTTTACCCCAAAACACAACGTTTTCCTCACTACTTTACAAGAGGAAAAGTTTGTGTCTGTCTAACACTCCAAGTTCAAAGTGTTGATCCAGTACCCGGTACCTCTTAGTGCATACTGCAGTGTTTTTTACCCTAAAACTCAACGTTTTCTCACTTCTTTTCCTCCCAGCCCCATGCTGATTGTAGTGATATTTACCCTAAAAAACAAAGTTTACTCACTACTTTACAAGACACACACCCATAAATACCAAATATTTCCTTCCAGCTCCACATTGAACAGAGTGATTTTTACCACAACTCACAAAGTTTACTCACTACTTTACAAGACAAAGACCCGTAAATACCAAATAGGACCTCTCGGCTTGTAGCTTGCACCTATACCTACTGAGCCACGGTGCCCCCAGGACCAAACCATCTTATAATACGGGATGTCCTGTATTACAGTCGGTTCATGAGTTGACGTTGAAGGTGGTGGTCACAAGGAAAGGGTGGGGGGGGGGGGGGGGGTGTTCTCATATAACCGGGTGAGCGAAACGGAGGATCGTATTGTTAATTGGGGTGCCATGTTGTAGATGGTTAAGGGTGGCAGAGAAACGACGTTGACGGGGCTTCATCTTGTTCGGAGATACTGGGAATCAGGTTCTTCTTTATATGCGCGGGACTGGATACTTCACTGTTGGAGTTGTCACTTTCGGTTATCTCCCTGGATAAGTGTGGAAGGTGTATGGACCGTTGAGACTTGTCGGGTGACAGGTCAATCTTTTCATTACTACATGTTATTGGGTTTTGTGTGGAAACAATGTTAGTCATGCCCATCCTGCCACGTTTGGGATTTGGGGGTGGGGGCGGCGATTCCATTTGCCTCTTTGGGTTCTGTGTTATGGGTTTCAATTTAGTCCGGGGGTCAGTGGATTGCTGGGTATTGACCATAAATTCACGGTTTTGTCTAGCATCTGCAGCCTTGTACTGGGCAAGCCATTTTCCAACAGTGACGTTGGGAATACGTGAAGGCCCTAATCACTCGTCCAGAAGCAGTATCCGCAGGGGGTAACTAGTTACGCCTAATCCAGACTTTTCAAACAAACGAGAGGAAAGGGAATCCGACGGTAGGTTTATAGTTGTCGCCGGTGTAAAATTATTATACACAGAGTTGCACGGTCAAAATGGACGCGGGAATGGGGTTAAAGTTATGCTGTATGACGGGTCCGTGGAATAACAGCGTGTCAAGAGACGATGTGTCTCAGTCACCAAAAGTGGAAAGTAGGTGAAAAATCCACCAAGGGAGTGGTTGATTTCACTATGGGGATGAAACGTTTCAGCGTGGAGATGGGGGAGCTGTTTGGTATTTACGGGTCTGTGTCTTGCAAAATAGTGAGTACACTCTGTGAGTTGTGGTAAAAATCACTCCATTCATTGTGGAGCTGGAAGGAAATATTTGGTATTTATGGGTAAGTGTCTTGTAAAGTAGTGAGTAAACTTTGTGTTTCAGGGTAAACATCACTACAATCAGCGTGGAGCTAGGAGGAAAAGAAGTGAGAAAATGTTGAGTTTCAGGGTAAAAAATACTACAGTATGCACTAGGAGGTACTGGATCAACACTTTGGATTTGGGGTGTTAGACAGACACAAACTTTTCATCTTGTAAAGTAATGAGAAAACGTCGTGTTTTGGGGTAAAAGGCACTACAGTAGGTACTGGGAGGTAGCGGGTGCTAGGTTGACACTTTGGGATTGGAGTGGAAACGAGACACCAGCTTTATATTAGAACTGGACTGAGATTTGGTGGGATCTCATAACTAATAGGCATCAAAGTGGTTGGTTGAAAAGCTATTCACTTTTCTGAGGGGCAGGGGCTGATTCATGTAATTGTTACGGGAGGCATGAATATGTTGCAGTCGCGGCTGATCAGGTATAGGTGCATGCAAGCTACAAGCCTAGATGTTCTTGGTTCGGCAACCGCGTTGTGTCCTTGGGCAAGAAACTTCACCCTCATTGCCTACGTGTGGGCACGGTGGCGTTGTGTACTAAGGCGTACTGCACGTCGATGGTGCACCTGTCTTCAACCAATGATGACCCTGCTTGTGTGGAGTTAGTATGTTGGGGAGCTGACAGTTGCTCGCCGTTGCTCGGTGGTTCTCTCCGGGTACTCCGGCTTCCTCCACCCGTAAAACTGTCAGGGTTATGATTAGCCATTGTGCAGAAATATGTGACCTTAAATTACAACAACTACTAAATAAATGAATAAATAGATTGGTCCCCTCTGTTCGTACCGGCTGAAACCCATTCCAACCTGGGAAACCTTAATTTCGCCGTCCATGAGAGCAGTCACCCAGGACCACGTGCCACAGATCAGCAGAAGGCTTCTGAGATGGTCAACTCACCTCCCCAACAATAGTCGTCATTAGTTCTCAGCGCATTCATGTGTTTTCTTCACCAATAGGACTGATATAGTCGCTATATGAGCTAGCAGGGAGAATGCTGTTAAACCCCAATCATTAATTCAAATATGACAGTGAAGATTGGGAAGAATCTTACGAAAATTGCGAACATTTCTGGGCACACGGGCCTGCATCTAACAGATACCTACCACACGCAGCATTTGGATGAGAGTTTTCTAGAATTTTCAGTGTTTAGACTCAGATTAGAAAAGGAGGTGGTGATGCACCCCAAGCTAGGCAGAAATCTCCGGGGAGGAGAGCATATGGGGACAGGAGGTATCAGATTGCCGGTAAATCGGGGATCAAGGAAGCTACTCGATTCTGTCGGGAAAGGGGCTCTTTGTGGGAAACGGAGGATCGAAAAGGAGGGAGTGGATGCGTTATAACCTGGTAGGGATAGGCTATACTCTCGTGCCATGAGAGCATCTTTCCCTCATATCATTGGCAGGATTCAATCCTCTGGAGGAGGGTCCCCTTTACTTCTTTGGGTGCTAGGAGGAAGGGAAACTGTTGTTGCGCCCCCCCCCCCCCCCCCCGGGGGGGGGGGGGGGGGGTTGATATATGGGATGGAAGGAGGCACCAACTGGCCAGTTAATCTACGGTGGGGATGCTGCTGTGGGTATATTTGGGAGGGAATCCCTTTATGGGACCTGGCGTAGCAAAATAGAAAGTGGGGTGCTACTTGTTTCAAATGTCGCGGGAGCATCTTTTCAACACAACATTGCGGGGTTCACTGTTTGGCGGGAGAGACAATTTCGCTTATTAAACATGTTTTGGGAGCTATAGCAGAGACAGGTCAAACCGGGCAGTATGTTCACGGGGTGGAGTTTCGACTATCATTGCAGGGTGGTTCGCCGTGGTGTAGTTGAGGGATATTGTTATGAGTCCCAATGGAGGAGTATGAAAAGTGTATTCATAGTTGGTTTTTGTCGGAGGACAAATAAATGGTGTGATGCGCTATCGGGGTTTGGGTGGGCAAGATGTTGCTGTCATAAATTGGGTGTGTGTCTGCGTTATCTTGTGAGTTAATAGGGAGTGGTCTGAAGCGCGTGGTCCTGATGGAACTATGCTCTCATGGATGGCGAAATTAAGGTTTCTCAGTTTGGAATGGGTTTCATGGGAGGTGAGAACATACGGGACCAATCAATCTTAAGGGACGGGATGTCCAGTATTACTCCTGTCGGTTCATGAGTTAACGTTGGTGGTGGGGGTCACAAGCACTTGTGTGTGTGTGTGGGGGGGGGGGAGTCTCCTGTGAGCGGGTGAGAGTATGTGATCGCGGAGGATCGTATGGTTAATTGGGGTGCCATGTTGCAGCTGGTTAAAGGTGGCAGTAAACGACGTTGAGGGGGCTTTTTCTTGTTCGGAGATACTGGGAATCGGGTTCAAGTTGTCCTTCTATATATGCGCTGGACTGTATACATCACCATTGGAGTTGCCACTTTCGGGTATGTCCCTGGAGGAGTGTAAAAGGTGTATGGACCGTTGAGACTTGTCGGGCGATAGGTCAATCTTTTCATTACTACATATAATTGGGTTTTGTGTGGAAACAATGTTAGTCATGCCCATTCTGCCACGTTTGGGATTCACAGGGGATTGGGGGGGGGGGGTTATATTTGCCTCTTGGGCTCAGTGTTATGGGTTTCAATTTGGGTGTGTAATTGTGAGAACGGCTCCTGAGTGTCAGGAGATTGCTGGGTATTAACCATAAATTTTCTAACACTGACGTTGGTAATAGGCGAGGTCCTTAATCACTCGTCCGGAAGTATTATCCACAGGAGGTAACTACTAACGCCTAATCCAGACTTTTCAAACCAACGAGAGGAAATGGAATCCTGGGGTAGGTTTATAGCTGTCGCTGGTGTGGGATTATTATACATCTGGTAGCACCGTCGATTTGCTCGGTCAAAAGGGATGCGGGAATGGGGTTAAACTTATGCTGCATGTCTCAGTCAGCAAAGTGGAAAGTAGGTGAAAAATCCACCAAGGGAGTGGGGATGAAATCTTTCGACGTGGAGCTGGGGGAGCTATTTGGTATTTACGGGCTTGTGTCGTGTAAAGTAGTGAGTAAACTTTGTGAGTTGTGGTAAAAATCACTCTTATTCAATGTGGAGCTGGAAGGAAATATTTGGTATTTATGGGTGTGTGTCTTGTAAAGTAGTGAGTAAACTTTGTGTTTTAGGGTAACATCACTACAAACCGCATGGGGCTGGGGGGAAAAGAAGTGAGAAAACGTTGAGTTTTAGGGTACAAATACTACAGTATGCACTAGGAGGTATCAGGTACTGTATCAACACTTTGGACTTGGAGTGTTAGACAGACTCAAACTTTTCATCTTGTAAAGTAGTGAGAAAACGTTGTGTTTTGAAGTAAAAGGCACTACAGTAGGCACTGGGAGGTACCGGGTGCTAGGTTGACACTTTGGGATTGGAGTGGGTACAAGACACCAGCAAGTGCAAGTTCGGATGATGGGACTCGGTTTATATTAGTGCTGGGCTGAGATTTGGTGGGCTTTCATAACTTCGCAACAAGGTGATTGGTTGATAAGTTTTCGGAATAAAAGGAGTGGATTCGTGTAATTGTCATGGGGGAGGGGGGGGGAGAGGCACGAATATGTTGCAGTCGGAAAAGATGGGACAAGTGAATAAACAGTTTGAGTGAATTCATGCTAATGATCAAAGGGTGACACCGATTATACATGCTCATCTCGAGATCTTGAGATATTATCTCGAGATCTTGAAATAGTTTCTCGAGATCTTGAGATATTATCTCGAGATCTTGAGATATTATCTCGAGATAAAAAAAAAGTATTGAGGGTGGCCTAAATCAGCCACCGTAGAAATGGAATATATTCACTTTTTTACGAATTATTTTTTTTTTATGAGTTTGATGACAGACAAGCTTGCGATGCCATAAGTGACGAATTGCAATAATCATGAATAGATTGGTAATTCGAATGACTGAGCTTCAAATAAAAAAAAACTCCGGACACTGAGAAAGCATATTTTACCATTTCGTCTGTGATGTTACAAACACCCAGAAGAAAATGTACTACAAAGAAATGAGCAAGCTTCCATTTGTGTACACCGTAAGAGAGATCAGTCACATAACAGTTTATAACCATAGGCAAATCATGAATTTGTGCAAAATATTATTTTCAAAGATCTTAAGAACTGCAAAAATGATCACACTCTTCTCAAATCTGCAAGCCGATGGAATTGAAAACGCCCAATACATTAACAGAGGAAAGATGGATAATGGATTGACAATGTCATTCCTGCGAGTTTAAGTCAAAATTGTTGGACAACTTTTCAGTTTCCTCATCCAGAGATGCCATTTTCAGAAATGAAGCACTACACCTCAGTTGTGTAATATTATAATTTTGTTGTTGTCGACACATAACACATAAGACTACTAGATAATTAGGTTTGAAAACAAAAATACCTCCACTTGAACATGAATGGTAATCGTCATCATTGTGCTTGTACGAAAAAATCCTTTGATTGAAGAACGAACTATATTTATCGCAAAACACTTCCGGTATTCCATTCCCATGTATTGTCTGCTACCGAAAAGAGTTTAAAATAGAACTTGAACAATAACGCTTGTAGCTGTCCACCTACAGTGAAATTTTGGAACAACATAAAATTTACATTCTTTGAAATGTAAGTATATAGTAAGTGTCAAATTGATCTATACTGATCTTATCGCTGTTTGCATCAAAAACCTTGTAATATGAAATTGTTACCATCATTATCGCATATCAACTAGTTCAGCGATCCGAACGTAGAGGCTACCCCTCTACGTTCAGATTCTTCCCATTCAATCTTATAGAAAAAGTTCCCATCAAGTTTTTATGGGAACTCAAAACTCGAAATTTGGGATATATATCAAGCTTTCGCCCTTATTACCGGCTGCAATCGATAGTACATGTATTTCCTTACATTTGGGCAGAGTTTATTAATCCAAACTAGGTTTTATCCTTTAATTGTCGTTATTTGTGTACTCGTGAGGCGGCAACGGAGATTTCAAAATCGGCCATGTTTTTGTTTAAATATAAAACAGTAAAAACAATAACCCGGTAATGGCGCCGGGTTGGGTAAACGTTTTTGTCAAAGAACGTGGGCGGGCGATTGGCCTCCTTAGTCTACATGAGTCGGTAGAATTCCGATCAAAACTCACCTTACAGGTAAGTCTCGTTTAGTTTTTGAATTCTACCTCCCATTCCGAGCTAAGGCGGCTAGGCGAGACTTCAAAGCCCACACAACCTAACTGAGAGTCTGATCAAACATGCAACTCTTAAGTGAATATGGTCTAAAGCAAACTGAATTCACATACCTCTCCACTTTGCTGCCAACACAAAGTCAGCAAATCTTTTTGATTTCTGTATTGGTTTGCAGTAAAACTTTGCAAATGTTGAAGAATTTGACCATCCTGCCGATGCCATGATGGTTTTGAAGTCACATTTCCTGTACAAGGCTATACTGGTGGAAGCAACACGCAAACTATGCGATTTGAACACTGTAGTATCTGTGCCTGCCTAAAGCATAACGGTTCGGATCCAGCGTGCTAGGGTCTTTTGAAACCCACTGATATGGTTTGCAAACACTAATAAAAAGTCTTTTGTCTTTACGAAGAGGCTGAGTTCGTTTAATATAGGCATCTAAATATGTGACCACACACAAACGCAAGGCCGGCGGAACGGGGTGGGGGGGGGGGGGGGGGTGGGGGTGTCGCCCCCTGCCCTCGCCCACAGGGGCTAACGGGGGCGAAAGTGCCCTTAAATCAGAAGTTGCCGTTGTTATCAACTATCAGTATAACAATTCATGTACAATAACGGTAGGCCTAAAATGTTGGAAGTGTTGAGAGTGTTGTGTAGTTTTTATTGTATTTACAGCGCTCCGTAACTTGATTGTTTTCACGCGGAACCGGTCGTCTATCTTTTGCAAGAGTAGCAGCCAAACATCGAGTCGGAATTTCTCCTCAAAAACATATCAGAGCTTTATGTAAGTATTAATGACAGATTACTATTATTTATGGTATAACACATACAGTCACAAACACGCTGCTGAAATTGCACCAATGGTGATATATACATTGTCTTAAAAATTAATAAGTAATCGAGTGTCAAGTCAGCAGACGACGAAATTAGAAAACATGATTACACTGCATATACTGAAGACAATCCACGATCGATTACAAAAACTACGGAAAGCCGAACGTTCCTTAAATAATATATGGTATGCAGAGTACTTGGAACAATCAGGAGTGATAATTATTGTTTATTCAGAATAGAATTAAATCATAGCTTCATGGAACTCTACGGTAATGTCCGTGTGCCCTGATGCCATTGGACTGTACGATACATGCGATACATGACACATCATTTATGTGTCATATGTCGCATTATCATACACCACAAGATATGCGACAGAGCAAAACATTACTATAGCATTCGGAAGGCCTTTTGCAACCTCAGATTCATCATTCTAATTCGAATGGAAGAACACGAGTATATTTCTAAAAATTTGCACTTGTCTGATTTTGTTTGCACTAAAATATTGCTAAAAATCAGGAAAAGTACATTCTGAGGGACTGAAAGATGCTTGATAGCCTACCCCCCCCCCCCCCCCCCTGCAACATCAACCCACCCCACCGCGACTTAGCCTAGGATTAATTGTATGAGTACGAATAGGTACAATTCTAATTACTTTTGCTTGTTCTTCATAGTCTGTACGCATGTATACTTGCGGACTCCATAAAATTAGATATTCCCAAATCTAATAGCTGCAGGAAAATACTATTTCTGTCCTACATATATTACATTTCGGGCCAGCATTAAAAAAAATTACAACTTGCTATAAAATTTTTTTTTTTCAATTAAACTTAGCAAGAGAAATTTCAGTCCAAAAGCCACCAGAATGCACCATTCGAGGGCTCCATAAGCATTTTTTTCCGGGGGAGACCCCCCCCCCCCCCCCGGACCCCCCTCTAATGGCTCGTGCCTTCGGCACTCGGGCTAGATGCCTTCATCGTCTGTCACGACCTGCTCCATAGTGCCCTACGCAGACGTTTTCGCCCCCCCCCCCCCCACCCCCTGCCATTTGATGCTTCCGCCGGCCATGCACAAACGTCTATCCGCTGGGAAAGATTGCAGTTTTAGAGAAGGTTGCACTCTTCCTGGTGCTGATTGTTTTATCAAGTCATGTATGTGAAACGTATAAGAGCGCTTTCCCCGTACCATGTAGTCACAATCCATAAAAGTAATAGATTGACATCTCTGTCCAGTAACCAGCATGCATAAGACAACTGTTTTAGAGTCAATTGTTTCAGACTTAAACATTTCGCTGGTGACAATTTTTTCAAGTAGGTCAGTAAAATATCTACATCCCAGTTATCTTTATATCTTGCTAAAACTCTGAGTCTGAAAATTTTATAAATTGCGATAATGCAGAGCGTGCAGTGTTGATAGCACTGTAATGTAATCCACTTTGAAAAAGATGTGTTAATAATTCAATGGCGTTGTTCACAGTCGGAGAAATGGTATTGAAGTTTTGTTGTTTGGAAAATCTGATCCATTTATCCAGATACACTTTGTATTGTGAAACTGAATTTTTTCTCCATGATGAAAGGATGATATCTTGAGCTGCTGATGAAATTCCTCTCTGTCTGATGTTCTCCCTGATAAGGTAATTTTTCCCTCGAGTGGGTGTTTCGCTGCTTGGTCGAATGGCAGCTTCAAAATGTTTTTCTTGGGCAGCAAAACTGGCAGATCTATTAGCAGTGATATCAACATTGGAAACCAAACTTGTGTTTCCCAAAAGGGTACAATAAAAATCGCTTTGCTCAGGGCGTTCATTACTTTTGTGAGAGCTTGTGGGATAAGGCTAAATGGAGGAAAAAGATATAGAAATTGTTTAGCCCAGTTTAAAGCAAAGGCATTTTCAGCTAGAGCACCTGGATCTGGTTGCCATGAAACATATCAGTGGTTCAAATTGGAAATTCAATCGTGATGCAAACATATCAATATTGGGTAAGCCCCATTTCTTAACAATCTCTGAAACTAGTTTTGGCTCCAGTTTCCATTCCGTTCTACTGTTTGTTAATCGGCTTAATCTGTCAGCCTCCACATTACTTTTACCAGCAATATGTGTTGCCGACAAATTTTCTTGGAAACACACCAGTTCCAGATTTCTCTAGCCATAAAATTACAGTTACATGAGTGGGTCCCTCCCATGTTATTGATATAATCTACAGCTGTGACATTATCCATCTGCAGCTCTATATGTGAATCAGAAATTTCATGACAGAGGGCCTGCAAACCAAAGTATGCTGCTTTCAATTCTATATAATTAATATGAAATTTTGCTTCCTCTAACTTCCATCTGCCCCCTGCAGTACTATCATTTCAAACAACACCCTAGCCCGAGCCAGATGCATCTGTTTGGATAATTATTTGTGGATTACCATGAGAAATATGTCGAGGGCTTTGGAAAGCATTTGTCAACCACCAGGTAATATCGCATTTGGCATCCTCAGATAGTGTACATGTAGCATCAAAATTACCATTAGCCTGCGCAAGTGCTTGTTTTAAGTCAGATATTTCTGCACAATCGTAACTACAACATGAAGATTAAAGTGAAGTCTGGCCAATCGTATATACTCATGTTGCCTATTTTAGAGGACTCCCCCCCCCCCCCCCCCCCCGGCATTGGTTACCAGATCGTATTTTACCAGTAAAACAGCGCTTGTTTTTAGTTTATCAATGAAATCATTTTTGTGAATTTGACAAAAATATTAAGGGGTCGTCCAACCTAACTTTGGTCAATTTTTTGACATTTTTCCCAATGCCTCAGAAACAGATAAGAGAAGTAAGGAAAGGCAAATTATATATCAAAATAATGAGTAAAGTGCATAGAAAAGGTACATATAATTTTTTTCAGGAAAAAAAGTGAATTTTATGATTTTGAAGAAGATTAATTTGCAAATGGCATAAGTAACGAACCGGTAAAACCACAAAATAATCGGTAATTCGAAAGCCTTCTCCTCAATATAATGATAACATACTACAGACTCGGAGAAAGCATTTTTTTGACACACACTCTGGTGGGTTTTGACGTTTGAATGTAATAACACCAACACAAATTTCTTGATGTTCCGGATGTGGCCATGTTTCAATGATGTTTTTTCCGGTCATGTGATTACGATGTGGTTCTTGCAGAAATACTCAATTTGGGCAATCGCAAGAATGCAAGGACGTGATCACGCCCTTTATTTGTTCGAGACAATGTATGAGCGGATTTGCAAACAGGTGACAGCAAATACTTGAGCTGTTAATGTCATGACTGCAAAATATGGTTTGAAATTCCCTCTCGTGTTTACAGGCCGTCTAAACTGTTTTGTTGACAAAAAAAATCTGAATTACTGCGCACTAGAAAGTCAACACGAACCACTTGTAAAAAAACAAGAGGCCCCAGGGGGCCTGAGGGCGCTCACCTGACACGGTAGTCTAAATATCAAACCAGGGACTTGACTTGAATAAGCTGCATACGCCCCCTCCCAAGAAAAGCAGGGTGAAAAAAAAAAAAAATTTTTTGTATTAAAATTGACCAAAACGCAGAAAAAAAAAAAAATTGGGGGATTTTGGGCCAAAATTTTCTAAGTCCCACCCGGATCCCAAATTTTCAGGGGAAATTTTTTTTTTTTTTGTCTTAAAATTGAGAGAAATGCATAAAAAACAAACAAAAAAAAAATTTCCGGATTTTGGTCCAAAATTTAAAAAAAAAAATTTTTTGTCTTAAAATTGACAGAAATGCATAAAAAACAAAAAAAATATTTTTCGGATTTTGGTCCAAAAATTTTCAGGGGAAAAATTTTTTTTTTTTGTCTTAAAATTGACAGAAATGCATAAAAAACAAAAAAAAAATTTTTTCGGATTTTGGTCCAAAATTTTCTAAGTCCCACCCGCACCCCAAATTTTCAGGGAAAAAAAAAAAAAAAATTTTTTTGTCTTAAAATTGACAGAAATGCATAAAAAACAAAAAAAAAATTTTTTTCGGATTTTGGTCCAAAATTTTCTAAGTCCCACCCGCACCCCAAATTTTCAGGGAAAAAAAAAAAAAAAATTTTTTTGTCTTAAAATTGACAGAAATGCATAAAAAACAAAAAAAAAATTTTTTTCGGATTTTGGTCCAAAATTTTCTAAGTCCCACCCGCACCCCAAATTTTCAGGGGAAAAAAAAAAAATAATTTTTTGTCTTAAAATTGACAGAAATGCATAAAAAACAAAAAAAAATTTTTTGGGATTTTGGTCCAAAATTTTCTAAGTCCTACCCGCACCCCAAATTTCCAGGGAAAAAAAAAAATAAAATTTTTTTGTCTTAAAATTGACAGAAATGCATAAAAAACAAAAAAAAAATTTTTTTCGGATTTTGGTCCAAAATTTTCTAAGTCCCACCCGCACCCCAAATTTTCAGGGAAAAAAAAAAAAAAAATTTTTTTTGTCTTAAAATTGACAGAAATGCATAAAAAACAAAAAAAATTTTTTTTTCGGATTTTGGTCCAAAATTTTCTAAGTCACACCCGCACCCCAAATTTTCAGGGGAGAAAAAAAAAAAAAATTTTTGTCTTAAAATTGACAGAAATGCATAAAAAACAAAAAAAAAATTTTTTTTTGATTTTGGTCCAAAATTTCGAAGTCCACAAGGGGACCCCAAATTTTCAGCCTAAATATGAACCCAGGGATTTGGCTTCAACAAACTTGAATCTCACCCCCCTAAGGATGCTGCATACCAAATATCAAAACATTCTTATTGCTAGATCTGAAGAAGAAGATTTTTCAAAAATACTCCTCATACTGCACTAATTTAAACATTTGGGCTCCCATAGAGAGCCCAAATATCCACCCAGGCAATTCATTTCAATAAACATGTGAAACAATCTTCCAAAGATGTTATATGTGAAATTTTAAAGCTTTTGGAGCAGTGCTTTCGGAGAAAAGTAGCCTTATGTTTTTCCCATTACCCACAGTGTTAAAAAATGCTGACTCAGCACTTTTTCAAACTCCCCAAAAAGTACCCCATGATAAAACCGATGGCAATTTTTTTTGATCATTCCATTCTGTTGGTCCTAAGGAAGCTTCACAACAAATAAGAATTCTCAGTGCCATGTAGTTTTGGAGATATGAGCGTTTTCATTTTTTTCTATTTTTAGCTCCTGTGGTTCCCACGGGGCTATGGGGAAAAAAATTTCGGCATAAATTAGGTACTTATGACCCAATAAGCACTCATGTAAAATTTGGTTCAAATCGGCCTCGCGGTTTGGAAAATAGAAATTTGGGGCGGGGCCAAAATTTTTGCCCCTCCTTTAACATCGTCAAATATAGCCCCTCCAACTTCTCTTGAACAAACTTGAGTCTACACCTCAAAAGGAAGCTGCATACCAAATATCAAGTCTCTGCTATTGCTGGTTCTTGAGAAGAAGATTTTTTAAGAATTGGAGCATTTTTGCCCCATCCCTCTGCTCAATGTGAGCCGAAACCTAATTTGACAAAAAATCAAAGTCCGCAGACACAACCCCTTCTCACATGAAATTTCATTAATATGCGGCCAGTGGTTTGGGAGAAAAAGCCCAAACACCACCTTCACGACGGACGCCGGACGACGGACGAAAAGTGATCAGAATAGCTCACCCTGACTTTTAGTCAGGTGAGCTAATAACCAAGTGTATAAAATCGGGACGATACACATAAAAAAAGGCCATATTCATAACAAAGTAAGCAGAATGCTTCAGAAATCACTTTCTTTTTCACGAAGTATATTCCAAGTGACCTGGAACTATATTGAGCGTGTTGATTTCCCCCCGATGTTGTAAAGTTATTTACTTCCTAGTAACCATGGAATTTGAGACGGGTGTGTTTGATGTCTGCAAAGGACCGATTGAAGATGCGTTGAAAATGATGCATTCGTGCTTTTAAATAAGGTGCGCTTGGACGATGCTGAGAATTTAGTTTTTTCTTGCAACCAACCATACTAACACAAGCGTCGATCAGTGTCTTTTGTCATCGTTTTACACTGACAAATGTGACAAATCTCCTTCACCGGAAACTTATCTCCCAATTTGCATATCACAATAAACATTACCGCTGTCAGCGTGGCCGTGTGGTCAAAACCGAAACGAATTATCGAATCCACGGTCAAAATTAGCTGCAATTGGCTTTTAAAGAAATGAAATACACGAAATATTCGCAATTTCTTCATTATCCATGCCGAGTAAGTTTCTAAAAATAGGCTGATGAAATCGTCAGATGTGTACCCATACGCGCAATTAGTAGAAAGCTGTATGACGGAGGGCCACCACGGATGCTGACATAATGTACACCATACAAGGTATGGGTACATATAGAAATGGATTGGAGGGAGCGCGGTGGCTCAGTAGGTAGAGGTGCAGGCTGCAAGCCGAGAGGTCCTCGGTTCGAATCCCACCTGCAGCAACCGCGTTGTGTCCTTGGGCAAGACACTTCATCTCCATTGCCCGCATTGGGGCACGATGACGCCGTGTACTAAGGCGTACTGCACGTCGATGGTACTCATGTCTTCAACCAATCTAACCCTGCCTGTGCTGCAGTGCGGAGTTACGATGTTGGGGAGTTGGCAGCTGCTCGTCGTTGCTCGGTGGTTCTCTCCGGGTACTCCGGCTTCCTCCACCCGTAAAACTGTCACGGTCATGATTAGCCATTGTGCATAAATATGTGACCTTAAACATCAATAAATAAATAAATAAATGGATTGGAGGAGTGTCTAATTTGATGGATAAAGGGTTAATATCTCCGGATCAAATTATCAGATTTACATAAAAACAACTATACAACACAGCACATCAGTAACCTGAATAAATATATAAAGTAACATGACAATCGGATTGATATTTTTTGAGTTATCTCATGCCAAAGGGATTGGAGGAATTTTCAATTTGAAGGATAAAGGGTTAATATCTCCGGATCAAATTATCAGATTTACACCAAAAACTATACAGCTCAGCACATCAGTAACCTGAACACAAATATAAAGTAACTTGACAATCCAAGCAATATTTTTCAAGTTATCGAATGACAAAGAAATGGATACGGACGCCGGACGGACAGACAAACGACGGATGGTCACCCCGGATGCCGGCATTATGTGTACCATACATAGTATGGGTACACATAACCAGACCAGATGCGTTCAGTTTCGTCTGTCGGCATCAAACTGATATTGTTTGTGGTAATTAATAGTTCGAGAAGGTGAAAGAAGCCAAATACTTCCCATCAATAGCATCATCTATAAATTAATTAAAATTGATAATTCCTTTTATTTTACTGAAATTATGAAATGATAAGGTGGGTGTGTTGCGATTATTATGCCCCACACCTGGAAGTTGGAAAATCAAAGGTGCATCTAGGGCCGTGCAGTGCCAGTGGTAACCTCTGTCCTCTTACCCATTCATCATTGCATGTACCAACATTCTCCCTTGTATCTCAACCATTGCTACTCCAATATGAAGGATATTTGGTGATGTGATCGAGCATCATGGTGAAACAATGCCTGTGTAGCTGCTGTAGCATGTGTTTCTTCCCACATTTTTTCAGAGTTGTGGTACTTTTTCACTCTTGAGTTAAAAAATTTTGTTTATAACTAGTTGATTTGTTACAATTTGTTGCAAAGTGCCTGCTGATACCCTCAAATGTATTGCTACAAAATATTTCTGGTGAAGATTCTGTTCCTATTATCAAGCAACAACCTAATGAATATTCTGTATAAAGCCACCAATCTGATGTTTGACACTTTTATCAGAGCGGTTTTGAAGGCTTATGTAACTCAAAATGTTGATTATGGCAGGACTTTTCTATTCACCCATTAATTAATAAATTAAGTGTTATAGTTGGAAGTAAGAAGCATGAAAGGTCCAGAACTAAAAGTCTAAAAAGAATGTTTTGCAGTGTAACATGATTTTTGCAGGTACACTTATTTGGAGGGTTACCTGTCTGATAGTGTTTGGAACATGTGTGGCCAAGATCTTCAAAAAGAAAAAAAAGTTAAACTTTGAGAAAAAGGCATTTGCCTTGAGTGCCAGAGGTAGAGTCATACAAGTTAGAGAGCCCCTCCCCGGTAATTTCTTTGTGTCAAATGGAGCTCACTTGTCACCTTTTGGGGATTGCTTTGTGTACTGCGTTCTTGACAAAAATATGTGAGACCCTCTGGATGTGCCCTTCCGATCTCAATATGCCAATAAGCCTCCTTGGGGAAAGTACATGCAATAATGGTTATGTAAGGTTGATTTGATGTGTTTCGAATAACAATGTACTTTTAAGTACATTAGATGGTTTATTGCAGTGACAGGTTACAGTTACCCTTATTTCTTCTCCAACAGATATCATGAGTGTATTGGTGTCCAAGAGTAAACAGAGCTATTATACTTATTGATAAACCAGACAAATGTAACAGTTTAATCACTATCAAATTGATGCATGGGATAAAAGGGGTTACAGTGCAAGGGGTTTGTAAATATATTTATTCAACTACAATGTATGACTTTGCAGTGCATTCTACATAGGAGAATATCATAGTTTCTTTCCAAACCACTACAGTGACACATACATCTTTATATTGGGAGACACTCTTTTGTCCTTCCATACTTCTTCTGGTGGACTCCTTCAAGTTGACCTTTGTTGAACTCCTCAAATCAAAACATAAACAAAAGAAAATGTCTGCCTTCAATCAGTGAGCACTCCACTTATAACATTAGGTCTCAATCTTTATTACTTTCATGAATTAGGAAAAGATTTCTTCGAGTATGTACTTCAATGTTTATAGAATACAGCTGTTATTTTATTTTGAGGTATTTTATTGTAAAAATTTTGTTCTCTTACTTATGCCATAGCAGACTTTCAGGTGGTGCTATTTACACATGGCAGCAGTCCCATGGCAAATTTCAGTTTCCACATGTTCTATGTTTCATTCCAAGCATTTTGATATATAATTTATTGGGGTTATTCATTCTGGGCCTTTTTTAGACTTGAAAGAAAATTACATGAAATTTGACCAAAGTTAGGTTGGACGTCCCCTTAAACAATCTTCAACAGAATTATGAGGTATAATTACTACAAAATGTTCACACCGCACATTCTTCATTCATGAAGTCACTTGTGCCTCCATACCTGTTGCTCACTTGCTATGAACTGTATGTGGTTGACCTCTGCTGGACTTTCTTCACCAAAACAAAAAAAACAAGACAAAATGGCAGTATTTGGGAATTGTAGATACCATGCTCATTGTTCTAATGATTGACAAATAGATTTCTTCCAGTCTGTACTAGAAGGATTGAAAAATACAACTATTCAGTCATTTTAAGGTAAAATATTTTATTGTCCAAATTTTGGTTCTTAATTATGCCATAGCAGACTTTCAGGCAGTGCTCTCAACCACACGGTACCACGGCAAACTTCAATTTTCACATTTTCCATGTTTCTTTCCAAACATTTTGGTATATAATTAATTTACTGGGGTTATTTCTTTCTGGCCATTTTTGGAACTTGGAGAAAATTTTCCAGAAATTTGACCAAAGTTTGGTTAGACAAACCCATAAGGTGCTATAAAAGCATGGGAAATTTCTTTACTTTTAAGTTCTCCTCTGATATTCCATATATTCAAATTAAATAGACACAAATTATGCATCAAAAAAGTTAACAGCAGACATCAATAGTTCCTGGAAGTCTTCTACCGTATTCGTACCAGAATAGATAATAAAATGACATTTCAGGAGAACAACTCATGGCCAAATGTGTTTCAGATAGCCAAGAATAAAACTAGGAAATCAAAATTCTTCAAAATGCAGTGAGAGCGCTGCATGGCGGTAAATTGCAAAACATCTGGCTTTGTCTTGTTTTCTGTTTGTTTAAATTTTGGTGAAGGTCATCGGGATAAAAAAGCATCGATTTTCAAAGCTGTCTGAATTCAAATAACGAGACAGATCGCCTTCACATTGTTATTATGAGGAGACTGCACAGTTGCCATATTACTTGCAAGGTATCATGGTACCTGTTTGAATTTCTTAGAATTATACGATTGTTTTTCGATGGAAATTCATGATATCGTGTGCTCTGTGCATGTCCGTCGGTCATGGTATCGGGTCTTCAATGAAAAATACTGACACTGTTGGCCTTTCTACAAATACAGTTCTGTCACTGCATCAAAAAGTGTGCCTAGCTTTTTTCTTGAGATATCTGAAGAACATTTGGCCAAGAGCTGTTCTCATGAAATAATATTTTATTATCAGTTCTGGTACGAATACAGTAGCTGACTTCCAGGAACCACTGTGAGGTGATTGCATATATTTTTCATGTTCAAAATACATCATAACCTCCATTTTGATGTATAATTTGTGTATATTTAATTCGAAAATATGGAATATCCAAGGTGGGAATTTCAAAGTAAACAAATTTCCCTTACTTTCATAGCACCTTAAACCAGTAGACACTAAAAAGTGTATGCCGAGGCCAGTGCCGGGTTCAAAATCTGACTTTTCACTCTTACTCGCATAATGCGCAATGAAACACGATAAATTTTCTCTTGTTTATTGGAATTAAGTTACACGATGAATACAGAATAAAAGAAAATAGCAGTTTTTTTTTTTTTTTAATTGAATTTGGAAGCAATTTTCTCATCAAACCTCACTAATAGTGTAGTTGCGTTACCTAGATTGAAAAATTGAAAATTCCTGATTTGGACCCTTTAAAAACATACACAACTATTTTTTTCTCATCGCTGAAAAGTATAATCAAGAGGAATATATATTTCAAAATTATTTAAAGAAAAAAATTCAAAAGAAGTGATTTTTACAACAAATATACACTGCAGTGTTCATCTGACTACAATTGTGATTTTGGATGGATTTTAGTAGGGTCCCAGAACCCCGAAAATGGATCCAGTCCCATAAAGATGAGAATTTTTAGGCTTTTCCCTCTGGAAAAGACTATTGTTTTTCTACGGATTATTATTTTTTTTAATTTTTTTTTTTCCACACATTTTGTCCGTACGATTCAGAAGCCATTTTCGAACTGATTTTCACGAAATTTTGCACATGCATAGAGGGGCACAAAATCTAAAAATGTACCGAAGCGGAATTTTCGATTTAACCCTTATTTCGCCAGAATTGGCAAAAAACTGCCAAAATTGGGGTTTATCGGCACTTTCTCGAAACACGTCTTGTAGATTTTTTTATACATTCATCATTGCTAGACCTGTCTGTGATACACACGACATATCAGGCGATGCATATGGTAACCCTTCCCAGACTGCCAAACATCAAAATTTTGATGAAATAAGCTGGTTTCAGGCCCTCACTGCACCCAAACAATACACGAGAGATAAACATAACTTCCTTTATTAGGAGTGGAATTCACCGAGGATCATTTTTGTCAGTAATAAGGGTGTTCAAAAAACCAAGCGTTAACCCGTTTTGGGCTGGTTAAACAGCAATACCCCCATAAAGCTAAAAAAATTCGTATTTTCTGTGGATTTCTCTAAACGAGTCTTGTAGATTTTCAAGAAAAATTTGTCACTCCCAGGCCATAGTGTGACAATAGAATTTGCATAGACAAAATACTGCAGTGAGCATTTGTTAACCCTCCACGGGGTGCTAAAGTCAAAATTGTGATAAAATAGGCTGTTTTTGAACGCCAACAGCACCCACTTGGTGTACCACCGAGAATGGTTCCTTCTTTTATCAGACGCAAAATTGATGGGGAAACATTTTTGATAGTGGTGAGGGTATTCAAAAGTCGAAGTCTTAACCCATTTTGGGCTGGTTAAAGAGAGGTACCCCTTAAAAGCTTAAAATTCCCATTTTCTGTGGATTTCTCTAAAAGCAACTTGTAGGTTTTCAGGAAAAAATGACTATTCGCAGGTCCTTACAAGTGACATTACAAGTTGCATGGACAAAATATTCCGGTGAGCATTTATTAACCCTCTACAGGCTGCTAAGCTTCGTAATTTTGTTGAAATATGCTGTTTTCAGACGCGCACAACACCCAATGCATACCTGAGAGATAAACATAATCTACTTTGTTGGAAGTGGAATTCACCGAGGACCAAATTTGTTAGTATAAAGGGTATTCAAAAAACCAAGCATTAACCCCTTTTGGGATGGTTAATAGCAATACCCATCAAAAGCTTAAAAAATCATGTTTTCCCTGAATTTCTTTAGAAATGTCTCGTAGGGTTTCAAGAGAAATTGGCCGTTGATAGGTCTTAAGAGTCACATTACCAGTTGCATGGATAAAATATTCAGATAAGCATTTGTTAACCCTCCATGGGCTGCTAAATGTAAAAATTTTGAAAAAAATAGTCTGTTTTTGGACACCAACAACATCAAATGGGAATGCGGCAGAGAAACATAACTTCTTTTACCGGACGCAAAACTGATAGGGAAAATTTTTAGTAAGTAATAAGGGTATTCAAAAATTGAGGTCTTAACCCATTTTCGCCCGGTTAAGGAGATGTACCCCTTAAAAGCTTAAAATTCCCATTTTCTGTGGATTTCTCAAAAAAATCTGGTAAGTATTCAAGAGAAATTGACCATTTGCAGGTCTTGGAGTGACATTACAAGTTGCATGAACAAAAGATTCCTGTAAGCGTTTGTAACCCTCCAGAGAGAGCAAATTTTGAGAAAATGGGCTATACTTGGCCACACATTATACCCAATGTGTACTTGCGAGATGAACATAACCACCTTCATTGTAAGTGAGATTCACCGAGGATCATTTTTTGTAAGTAATGAAGGTATTCATAAAACCAAGCATTAACCCGTTTAGAGCTGGTTACAGGGTGATACCCCTCAAAAGGTTAAAAATTCAAGTTATCCAAGGATTTCTCTAAAAACATCTCGTAGATTTTCAAGAAAAATTGGCCATTCTCAGATCTTAGTGTGAATTACAAGCTGCATGTACAAAATATTCCAGTAAGTATTTGTTAACCCTATGCTGGTTCTCAAACATCAAAATGTTGAAAAAGTGGGCTGTGTTTGCATACCCGCAGCACCCAAAGTTAAGAGGAGAAATGAACATAAGTGGAAGTAGAATTCACTGAGAATTATTTTTTATAAGTAATAAGCGTATTAAAAAAAACAACCCTTAACCCGTTTTGGGCTGGATAAACAATTAAACCCATCAACAGCTTAAAATTCATGTTCTCCCTGGATTTCTCTGAAAACATCTCGTAGATTTTTAGGTAAAAATGGCCATTCACACTTTTTGGTGTGAAATTACAAGTTGCATGAACAAATATTCCTGTTAGCACTTGTTAACCCTCAACAAGCTGCCAGACATCAAT
Source organism: Pictodentalium vernedei (assembly GCA_031216915.1). NCBI lineage: Eukaryota > Metazoa > Mollusca > Scaphopoda > Dentaliida > Dentaliidae > Pictodentalium > Pictodentalium vernedei. The sequence goes on along the minus strand of CM062297.1, from coordinate 625,598,327 downwards.
ATTTTGGATACATTTGAGATAAAACGGACTAGGGCTTGCCTTGAGTCGGGGCTGATCAGCCCAGGCCCCAAGATCAGCCCCGAGGAGCACTTGCTGGGGGCTTTTTTTCAAGCCCCGACATTTTCCACAAAAAAGCACTAACAATAGTGGACAAAATGGAAAATCAGCCCCGACCTCAATATGTGGGGCACTTTTTTTAGGCCCCGACCATTTTACTCAAGGCGAGCCCTGCGGACCATTTTCAAATAGATACAGCACTCAGTGGGTATGTGTCAAACAAACATAACTCCTTTTGTCGGTCATTAACTTGTTGGACGACGATATTGATATTACCCTTCTCCACCGTTAATGATGGTTTTTACCTAAACAATTTTTTTTTATCAAAGTGAGTCATTTGAGACTTCTATACTCACCTTTTTCACGACATCAATGAAGGAACTTCAGTGAGACAGTCAAAAGCAATTCATCATACACTGTGGGGTCATGACAAATCATGGAATCTCATCGGGAAAAGCCATGATTCTCCAGAATCATAAAGTCTAGTTTTTATCTCATTTTTTTCAAGCTCTTTCTCCAGCTAAAGCAAATAACTTTCTCAGGCTTATAATCAAATAACTAAATCCATAAATCCATGTTTTAAATGGTGCTAAATGTTTTTAACCCTTTACCCAATGAATCGCCCGCATCCGCCCACATAATATGCAAATTCAGCAGTTGAAAAAATAATATTTTTAAAAAAATTTCAACAAAACCATATCATGTGACCCCCTCATTGGAACGAGGTTGTCGAGCTCGTTCCAAACGAGGGGTCACATGATATGGTTTTGTTGAAATTTTTTGAAAAAATGATATTTAAAATAATAAATTTTGATATCATCTGCATTGGGTAAAGGGTTAAACACTACTATTTCGATAATGACCAATAATTAGATGGAGGAATGCCATCTACATAGGTCCTATAAGCATCAAAGGGTCAGGACCCGAAAATTATAGTTCAGGCACCTAAAAAGTGAATCTGGCCCCATTGTTTAAACAAGAGGCCCACAAGGGGCATGAAGCACTCACCTGACCAAGGTCCATTGATTTCCACTGACTGGGTAGTGGTTTGAGAGAACAAGCACAGCTGAACATCTCAAGAGTTCCCACAGAAAAATTGCATTATTACCAATACCTCAAAGAAACAGAAAATTACAACATTTCCACAGAATGCAGAGTAATAAGTGGAAAGGGTTAAACTGACTGAGGGCCTGATTAGTAAGGATATGGTTTGAACAAACTTGAATCTGACCTCAGTAAGGATTTCATATATCAAATATCAACTGATACTGAGTCGTGGATGTGAATAAAAAGATTTTTTTAAAGAATTATACTCATAATGCACTAAGTAAAACATCAGGCTCCTGTAGGGAGCCCAAATCTAAACTTGATTTGAAAATTTTGAATCTTACCCCTATAAAGATGCTGTATACCAAATATGAAATGATTCTGACTGGTGGCCCCAAAGAAGAAGATTTTTAAAGAATTTTCCTCATATTGCACAAAGTTAAAATACTTAATTTTTGAAAATATGCTGAGTCGGCATTTTTTCGATTCCCCGTGACACAAACAATTGCACTTTTATTTGGCCATTCGATTATACTGGTACTAAGGAACTTCAAACCAAATAACTGTTCTCTATTCTATGAGGTTTCAGAAATATGGACATTTAAAAACATTTCCATTTTTACCTCCTGGGGTTCAGAGGGTGCAGAAAAAATGTTTTTTGCATGAATCAAGTATGACCCAGTAATATTGCATACCAAATTTGGTTTAAATCGGCTCATTTGTTCTGAGTATATAAAATTTGGGTGGAGCTAAAAATCTTGCCCTTCCCAGAACTGAAATATTGCCCCCCCAAACAAACTTTTGTGTACACATCAAAAGGAAGCTGAATACCATATATCAAGTTATTCCATCCATTGCATTTCAGGAAGGAGATTTTTTTAAAAATCCGAGGCAATTTTCCAAAACTCCCGCCCAATGGGCGTGGGGCATATGAATTTTAATAAACAGCTGTGCCATGAGCGCATGATACGCCCATTCTTAATTACAAGAGGGAAGCACACAATATGAGTATACATGTGTACTTGTCAGGTTTTTTTATATTCTTGTACAATAATCATAACCAACAACATACTGTGTTCAATAATTTGGAAATAAAATTATTTGAATTTCCTGTATATATTTTATGTCTATAGAGATCATAACTTCAAGAAAAAATCAACGATTTTCTAAGTAATAAAGTTCCATAACTCTGGAATGACTAATCGAACAGTGACACCAACCAAAAGGCAGCTTCTTTTCATCAACATAAACCACCTACCAAAAAATCGTGAAAATCTCTCGAAGCGTTCTTGAGTTATCGTACAACGTGTAAAAAAATCAATTTTCTAAGTAATAAAGTCCCATAACTCTGGAATGACTAATGGAACGGCGACACTAAACGAAAGGGAGCTTCCCTGCATCGATATACACCACCTACCCAAAAATCACGAAAATCTCTCAAAGCGTTCTCGAGTTATCGTACCACGTGTAAAAAATCAACAATTTTCTAAGTAATAAAGTCCCATAACTCTGGAATGACTAATTGAACGGCGACACTAAACGAAAGGGATCTTCCCTCCATCGATATACACCATCTACCCAAAAATCATGAAAATCTCTCAAAGCGCTCTCGAGTTATCGTATGACGTGTAAAAAATCAGCAATTTTCTAAGTAATAAAGTCCCATAACTCTGGAATGACTAATCGAACGGCGACACTAAATGAAAGGGAGCTTCCCTCCATCGATATACACCACCTACCCAAAAATCTTGAAAATCTCTCAAAGCGTTCTTGAGTTATCATACGACGTGTGATAGGACGGACAGATGGACGGACGGACGGACGGACAGACGGTATACCATAATACGACCCGTTTTTTCAAAACGGGTGTATAACAAAACAGAATCTTCCCCCTCCCCAGTTATCATTCAGACGATATTTTATTGGAATTGGTCCAGCGGTTTGGGAGAAAAGACTCAAATACCACCTTTACAAGAGATGCTGCGTGCCAGACAATGGACAAAGAAAAAATCAGTATAGCTTACCCCAACTTTCAGTCAGGTGAGCTAAAAAATCGGTTTGACACCACGAGATTCCTCATTGAAAATTACCCTACAATACATATTGAACAGAAAATTTATCCCATTTCTTTGAGGAGCCCAGATCGGAGACTGACTAGACAGTTGAGTGATTTGGGAAAGTGGATTTTACTTTCTTCATATGAATCTGTATGAATATATTTTACTCATGCAATATCAAAAAATTTACTTATAGGCAGATGAAAACAGTAAATATGACATGACGTACCGAGATGTTAACTTTTATTACAAACATATGAAAAATTTATGCTGCTCCCCAGGCATTAGCTCATGGAGGCATGTTCAAGAAAGTTCACATTAATAAATGGGAACAAAACATTGCACCCAGATCAAGGAAGCAATGTCATGGTTGGTATTGTACTAGTAGTCTCTACAACACTAAGCCTCATCCTGGGGCTACCTTTTTTCCTAGAATATCAGCAGTTGAATATATCTCATAAGTGCTATACCACAGCCCAGACCTACCTGGGTGTGAGAAGACAGGAACCTTGGTTATGCATATGGTGTGTCAAGTGTGCGAGAATAAGTCGCACATCAGGAAAGAAGCACTGAAAAGAAAAACTATGTGAAGATGCTGTTCCTATTTTAAAACAGACACAGCACAAAAGCAGAAGAAATTCCTCAGTGTCTTACTTCCTGGTTCTTCTGGAGTTATCTGAATCATACAAAAATCTTGAAAAAAGACTTGTTTTAACTCTTTAACCAACATAATAATAGTCTGGAAAAAAATGGTCAGTGCTATTCACAAAAATCACCATTCAATTTTCATTATTTTTGCATTCTTTGTCTCAAAAACATAGCTTATGAATCCTCACAGGCACAAGCTCACTATGCTTGTTCCAATGAGGGGTCAATGTTTTTGACTAAAAATTACACAATTCAGTTATTCAAGAATTTTGTTTGCAAGTGTCATCTTCCTTTCATGTTAGGTAAAGAGTTAAGCAAGCTTCTGCAACATCCAAAGCAACTTAAAAAGCCTTTTTTTTTATCTTCTGTCAATTGCAGATTAATAATTGGTCTATCAACACTGCTAACTTTTGCAATTACTGGCATAATATTACTGATATTCTCAGATGTTTTGCCAGTAAATGTTTTATGAAAAAAAAAAGTATAGCAAATGTCATCAGAATATCATGATACATAAAGGGTTAAAAATTTGTGCCAAGAAAGATTCTAGAAGGCAAGAACACAACATGTCATCCTTACACATTACAAAAATGATATCTGTGCAAGTAAATATTTAAAGACATGAGAAATAACAAGTTATAAATAAATAAACAATATAATAATAACACTGATCATTGCTTTAAGATTACAGTGTTAAACAATGGTTTGGGTGAGAATAAGAGAAATAAGTACGAGTTGAGCACATCAAATCTATCTCTTATTTTTCATGACCCATTATTTAAGTTTTTAGCCCACAACCTTGGGCTTCAAGCCAGAAACTGATTTTACAATCACATGAGTTTTGTGTACAGGCTACAGGTGACTTCTGTGTGTTTGCTGTATACTGTGAAAAACATTAGTGGGAAACTAAACAGAGGGATTTTGTATGGTGTTTGAGGTCACATGAAGATAAAGGCAAATATAGACAATCATTTATACCCATGTTGCCCATTGTGGAGGACTTCCACCCTAAGCATTCATGACTGGGTCCTATTTTACCAATAAAACAGAGCTTGTTTACTTGGCCTGTCTTGATTAATCGAACAGTTGACCAATCATCTAAAACACCCGTAATCAACTACAATTTCAAAGTCAATGATTTGAGGTTTTCATCACTCCATTACTGATGAATTATTAGTTATTACCCTCTGTAGTGTTAGGAGGTACGTGTTCAATGGTACCATCTTGAGTGGCATGCATTGCAGTGCGATAGACTGGAACAGGGGGATAAATGAGTTGAACAAGTGTTTTTTGTATCTGTCTTGAAATTGGCTCATGACATTATCAACAAGAATAAATGTTGTTTAGGAGACTTACATTATCTTCTGACTTATTAACTCTTAACCGGCTGAGTATTTTCAAAGCATTTTTTTTATTAAATCTAGTCATGGCTGCTTTGAAGCAGCCATGACTAGATTTGATGAAAAATTCATGTAAATTTAACTCAAGAAATCATTGGTCAAAAAGTCCAAAAATTTACTGGGAGAAATTTGGTTAATGGTGTCCAAATTATACCTATTTCAGTGCCAAGTGATTTCTTGTCCCGGGCGGCATGCAAGGAGATAAACCTGACCAGAAGTATTGTTCAGTGGAACAAGGTGTCAGATGTGCTGTTGGTGTAAATTCAGCAACAAATAACTGTTCGAGATTGAGTGCTATGGTAACCAACATTTAAACTTAAACAAGAGGCACCACAGGGCCTGAAGCACTCATCTTGAACAGAACAATATATAAACAGAGTCCAAGAATGAGTCTACATTAAGCAATCCATTTCTATAGGATACACTGTCAGTCCTTGAGCCCCGCAGGAGTGACAAAAATTATCCGGGCATCATGCCTTTTCTTCAGTTGATCATAATGTAAAATGTAGAGCTCCCCTATGAAGCCCCTTGATACAACCTCTGTGGATTAATCTTAGTTACACACCTCTAGAGGGTACTGAATACAAAATTTTTAATTCTTCAGCTACCATAGCGAGCCCAAATATTAACCTATGGATCCGATTAGAACAAACTTGAATCTGACCCCCTAGAGATGTTGTATACCAAATATGAAAGCATTCTGACTAGAGGATCTGAAGAAGATGATTTTTGAAGAAATTCCCTTATATTGTATCAAGTTAAATTTCAGGTTCCCATATGGAGCCCCAATATTAACCCAGGCACTCGAATTGCACAAGCTTGAATCTGACCCCCTAGAGATGTTGTATACCAAATATTAAAGCATTCCGACTGGTAGATCTGAAGAAGAAAATTTTTAAAGAAATTTCCTCATATCACACTAAGTAAAAATTTGGGCTACCATAGCGAGCCCAAATATACACCTAGGGATCCGATTTGAACAATCTGGAATCTGACCCCCTACAGATGTTGCATACCAAATATGAAAGCATTCTGACTGGTGGATCTGAAGAAGATTTTTTAAAATTATCCCCCGTATTGAACAAAGTTAAAATTTGGGCTTCCATAGGAAGCCCAAATATTAACCTAGGGACTTGGTTTGAACAATCTTCAATCTGACCCTCATAACAATGATGTCTACCAAACATTAAAAGAGTCTCACTGGTGGTTCTGAAGAAGATTTTTTAAAGAATATTCCCCATATTACCCTATGTTAAAAATTCAGGCTCCTGTATGGAGCCAAATATGAACGAATGGGCTTTATTTTAACAAACTTGTATCTGACCCCCTATGAATACTGAATATCAAAAGATTCTGATGATTGGTTCTGGAGAAAAGATTTTTTTTAAATATTTGCAACTATGCTGACTCAGCATTTTTTCGATGCCCATTACAGAACACACTTACATAACCGATGGCAATTTTTTTTTACCATTCAATTCTACTGGTTCTAAGGATACTTCATACCAAATAACAGCTCTCTGTTCCATGTGGTTTTGGAAATATGGGCGTTTGAAAATATTTATCTTTTTAGCTCCCAGGGTTCCCATGGGGATGCAAGAATTTTTTGTTGTTGCATGAGTCAAGTACTTATGACCCAATAATACCACATACCAAATTTGGTTCAAACCAGACCATGGGTTCAGAAAATAGAAATTTTGGGCAGGGCCAAAAATCTTACCCCTCCCATTACAAAGCCAAATATTGCATCACGAACTTCGTTTGAAAAAACTTGATTCTACACCTCAAAAGGAAGCTCCACAGCAAATATCAAGTCATTGTACACACTGGTTCATGATAAGAAGATTTTAAAAATATTTTGGAGCATTTTTCCCCACTTCCTCCCTATGGGGCTGGGCATGCTGAGTTGAACAAAAATGCAATGCCCCTTTGGGACCATCACTCACATAAACTTTCACTTGAATTGGGCTAGTGGCTTTGGAGGAGAAGACCAAAACATGGTGTTGATGGACGACGGACGGAGAGCGATGGGATTAGCTCAGCTTGACTTTGTCAAGATGGGCTAAAAAAATTTGTGTAGTACAAAACGTGATGTACCACATTGTTCATAATTTGTGGTCAAAAGAAAATTTGGCTCAACATTCAAATATTTAAATTCCAAATACTCAAACAATGAGTGACCATCCAGTAATCAGTAACTTTAAAGTTGAACCGACAGAATCTTTTAATTTCGCCAATCTAAACGAATGGCCAAAGTGGAAAAGGCATTGGGAATGTTTTGTTGCCGCATCAGGCCTTGACAGAGAGTTGGGAAGCAAGCAGATAGATACCCTAATATATTCCACGGCTGACCTCGCAGATGAAATATTTTTGACTTTCGATTTTGTAAATGGAACCGACAAAATGGGACGACAAAACTGGACTGGAAAAATTCACAAGACATTTTGTAATACACAAGAATATCAATAATACAGACAGGGGAAACTTGTGATTCCTTCATTCAGGCCCTACATTCATTAAATGAACACTGCAATTTCGGTAATCTGAGAGAAGAATTTTTCGCGATAGAATAGTTATGGGGATATTATTATTATTATTTATTGGTGTTTAAGGTCACATATTTATGCACAATGGCTAATCATGACCGTGACAGTTTTACGGGTGGAGGAAGCCTGAGTACCCGGAGAGAACCACCAAGCAACGACGAGCAGCTGCCAGCTCCCCAACATCGTAACTCCGCACTGCAGCACAGGCAGGGTTAGATTGGTTGAATACATGCGCACCATCGACGTGCAGTACGCCTTAATACATGGCGTCATCGTGCCCCCACGCGGGCAATGGAGATGAAGTGTCTTGCCCTAGGACACAATGCGGTTGCAGCAGGTGGGATTCAAACCGAGGACCTCTTGGCTTGCAGCCTGCACCTCTACCTACTGAGCCACCGCGCTCCCCAGTTATGGGGATACACGGTGTGAAACTTTCAGAACGCCTTCAACTCGACCCAGAATTAACCAATACTAAATGTGTTCAAATGGACAAGCAGTCTGTTGCGGTTAAACTGCAACAAGAAATTTTACGAACTGATTTTAAGCCAGAACTGAATGGCCAGGTACACGCTGATAGGGTGAAAGCATCGCACCAAAAAACCCAAATAAAGTCGAACACTAAAAAACATCATAGTAATCCTAACCAAGGTAAAACTGCCAGATCGTCAGAAGCTTCCTCAGACAAGAAATGCTACAGATGTGGGAGAGAGGTGCACGATTTCAAAATGTGTCCAGCACGTACTTCAACTTGTTGAAAGTGTGGCTGGAAAGGACACTGGCATAAAGTATGCAGATCAGCTAAGGTGAACTGTGTAAATTAAGATACCTAATATGCTTATACGGGATGTCTACAATCGAATTCAAAGAATACTTCACAAGAAGCATACATCTGAACTGTAGAAATAAATGGTGTTCCAGTTGAGTTTAAAATAAACACAGGAGCCGATGTTTCAGTTGTACCTGCAGAGTTATATAACAAAATTAACTCCGAGAAATTCACTAAGCTTCATTTGCCGGACAGAATCTTTTATGGGGCATCATGCAAAAACTCAGTGCATTTTAGGGATATTTAACTATTGCCGAGCTATGGATGAAAATAAGAGTAATCAGGACATTTATGTGGTTAAAGATTAGCACATGCATTGTTGGGAAAACCAGCAATTGAAAGTTTGAATTTTATTCAGTCTGTTCTTGAAGTTGAAACCGAAGCATTCATGGAGAAATATCCCAATCTGTTCAAAGATCTAGGTTGTGTTAACAAGAGTACAATATTAGGCTTAAGGAAAACCCAACCCCGTATGCATTACACGCACTGCACCATGTACCTATTCTCTATTTCAAAATGATAAAAGACGCATTAGAACAATTACAAAGGGTTAGAATTTGTGTGGATTAAAGAGAGCTAAAAAAAAATATCCTAAATAAGAAATTTACATTGTCCACAAAAGAACAAACTTCAGGAAAAATTCAAAATGCCAAAGTGTTTAGCAAAATAGATGCTAATTTGGGGTTTTATCAGATACCACTTTTGGGCGAATCAAAATTGTCAACTACATTTATTATCCCATTGGGTAGTTTCTGTTTTAACAGAGTACCCTTCAGCATATCTTCTGCACCAGAACACTTTACCAAACGCATCTGTCAGATTTTAGAAAACCTTTCAGGGGTGATTTTGTCACATGAATGACATTCTTATCTTTGGTAAGGATAAGTCTGAACATGATAGTAGATTGGATCTTGTGCTTCAGAAATGTGCAGCTACAGGGTTAACTTTAAATTCTGATAAGTGTAGGTTTTCAAAATCCAAAGTCAAATTTTGGGGCCATATTATAAGCACTGAAGGGGTGAAAGTAGATCCAGATAAGTGTCAGGCAATACTCAATATGCCAACACCCAAAAATGTATCTGACATCAGGAGATACTTAGGGATGGTAAATCAACTTAGAAAATTTTCCGGTAAGCTTGCTACCATGACAATGCCTTTACGGTAGTGTGGACATGGTCACAAGTGCAAGAAAACGAAAAATTAAAGTAATTTGTGTATTTTTTATACGTACCAATGGCTCAGACTTAGCTGGTGCAAACTCATTAATATCAGGGCCAAACACAAATTTTGAACACCCAACCCCCCGAAATTTGCATACAAATCTGAAAATTTGAAGTCCTATCTGGTCCTCGATACTTTTGTACTGCGCATGCACGGTAACCAGGAAGACACCGAAATTGGCACCAAGTATCATTCTTTCTAGTTGTGTCTGCTAAATGTTATAAATCAGTGGGGGGTTGGGGGGGGGGGGGGTACGAGTGTCCCCTCATGGGAGGGCCATCCCCATCTGGGCCATTGGTAAGTATAAAAAATATACAAATTACTTTAAATTTTTCGTATTTTTATACTACAACCAATGTCCCAGACTTAGCTGAATAGTAAAAAGGCTAGAGGGCCTAGGACTTTAAAAGGAACAATAATATCTCTATTACTCCAACTGAAAGGAGGACTCCTACATGAGAATAGGAGACAAATGAGAAATTACATATGCCTTTTCCTATATAATAATAAAGAAAGACATAACACCAACAATTAAAAGGAGCAATATATAATAAATTCTCCATTTAATGCCAGCATAACCCTTATGCTAATTCAGTGAAGGAAACCAATTATAAAGCTAATCCAGAGAACGAGACGCTTTATACTGAATTTAAAAGTGTCCGAGGATTGTATATTAATGCCCGTATGACACGTGATATTCACACTGATCTACACTTTAAAAGCACAATACACAATAAGGCAAATTTAGCTTCAAACTGCGCTACACAGTAAAAGCACTCCGCACCGACCCCAACTACTGTCCTTGGGAGAGGCATTCCCTTGCTTTTCACTATAAAACCAGATGAAACTAAGGGAAAACAGCCCTCCCCCCCTTGTTCTAAAGGAAGAATCCTCAGAACGAAGAAGACAGCAGACCGGCGTCAGTGCTCGAGCGGGCTGCCTAAGACATCTAAAAGATGTTACATTAATGGACAACATTCTGTGCGACAGAAAGAGGACCCAAGGATTTAAGGTCACTGGAAATAGACTCTAAATTTGAAGATAAAACTTGGTAAAAGTAGAAGGTTGTGTCCAGTAAGCTGTTTTCATAAAATCAGTAATGGCAATACTATTGGAATAAGCCCAAGAAGAAGACAACGCTCTAACTTTGTGAGCCGAAATTTTATTTACAGAACAATGATCTGAAGAAAGATTCTCACAGGCAATACGTATTGCCAACTGAATCCACCTGGCAACTGAATGTACTGAAATCATCTCCTTGATGTTTATATGTTTCTCCAGGAACCAAGAGTCCCAAAGACCCTGACACTTTAAATCTACGGGAATCAGGGAGGCACCCCAACCCGTCTGACTGGCATCCATCATAGAAGTGAAGCCAGGATCCGGTACTTGAAGCGGAACTCCCTGAATTAACCATTGAAGGTCCACTCAAATCTGAATTTTTTGCTTTACTTGGTCCGTTAAAACAATCGGACTTTCGAGTGAATGCGTTTTGACCCTCCAGTTCTGAATGAAGCAAATCTGGAGAGGATGCGTGCGTAATCAACCTAGTGGAATTAGCTCCGCAGCTGCTCCGCACAGTCCCATCAATCTCATAAACTCCCTAGCTGACACTGTGAGAGAGTTTAGGAGAAAACGAGCATAATAACTGACCAGCTTCACCCTGGTTGTGGGAAGACGGACCAGATTGTTGTGAGTCTCGAAACTTATTCCCAAGTGAATGAAGGACATTGACGGAATCAAATCTGACTTCTTTTCATTTACAATGAAACCTGGACATCGGAACAACAGAAGCAGACTCTGCACATCGTTCTGAAGCGTGCTTTTGTCACCGTATCTTGAAGAATGTCGTCCAGGTAAGCTGACGTTATCACTGCCGAATGAGCTTGGAAATAAGACACGACCGAGTTCATTATCCGAGTGAACGCCCAAGGAGCCAGATTCAGACCGAAACACATCACCCTGAACTGGTAAACTATTCCCAGTATGGCAAAATGAAGATACTTTCTGAATGCCGGATAGACCAAGACGTGAAAGTACACGTCTTATAGGTCTATGCTTGCTGCAAAGTCGTTCACTCAGATGCTCGCTCTTACCAACCGGATAGTTTCCATGAAAAACTTTGGAGCTATTATCAATTTGTTTATCCAGCTCAAGTCTATTACTGGTCAGAACAAGTGACTGTAGAATCTCGGAGAATTAGGGTTCTCTACAACCTCTATTGCCTCCTTTTCTAAGAGAGATTGAACTTCTAAAAGAAGAGACTCTCTCTTTGAAGTATTTGCCTTAAGATTTGTCCAACACAGACTTCTTGTTAGGGGAGGTTTTGATCGGAATGACAGCCAAAGACCCCTTTCGACTACATTCCTTACCCACTGATCTTCCGTTATCTCTATCCAGTTGGTTGTGAATTTTGATAACCATCTGCCAACTGGAGAGCAATAGAGGTCTAGACCATCATTTGTAGGACTTTCAAGGCTTATGGAAGAAACTACGTCCTCCCCGAGAACCTCCTCGAGCTGTCGGCTTAGGGGCGTCAGACTTAAAAGTCCTTATAAGACTTATGCCCTTACCAGAGTCGCTAGATTGACTGTTTCCAGAATTACCGTTCAAGGGTTTCTTAGAACCACGTGAGGAACCCCTCTTCGACGACTGCGAAAAGGAGTCTTCCCGCCTACCACGTCCAGCAGTCGACTGTTGCTGCGAAACCGACCTTCACAACAAAGTGTTAGTAGCCTTTTTGGTAGCTTCCTCGTACACAAAGGACAATTTGTCATTAAACAAATTACGACCTGAAACTGGCACAACTCTGAGAGAGCTTTTGATCTGATCGTCAATCAAGGTAGATGATACTAATGCTCCGTCACGTGTAACCAACTCCAAATTAGCCACTGAAAGGGCGGAGTGATACGTGACAAACATGATTGCTCTAGAAAGGACTCTGAGTGGCGGAGTAATGTCGTCAAAGTCCTTCCCGCTAAGACGCTGAGCCAAAGCACTAGTAATATGGTCTGTGTACGAGATTGCATCTAAAACTGCACGACTGGAATCAATAGAAGATTCCAGAACGTCGACATGGACATTGAATGAAGCGGGAAATGAAATAACTAATTCCGACGCCCGTTCATCCAAATGCAAAGGAGCTCTCTGAACTCTTCTCAGACTGCTTTCATAAAACGTGATGCAGAAAACGGTAATTGTAGAGAAACAGATGATAAGAAACTGCCTTTCTTTCTATTATTTGCTAGGCCAAAGATGACGGCGTCAAGCAGACCGAAGGCCTCCGACACCTGAGTAGACTGACTCGGGAAGGAAATAACCTCCTGTTTCCTCTGTACGGTGCCCTTATCGAGGGAAGATAGTGGTTTCCGCCTAGCTGATGCAGACTTTTCCTCAGATGGAACAAGTTTCGGAAAGAACTGATGAATAAAGTTCAATGTCTCCATGTGCTGTTCTGCGAGGGATGGAGAATCATCCTCCATAGCCCTCTCACTATCTGACTGTTCCATCTGCGAATCATGGTCAACACCATCCGAAGGAATGGATGACTGGACCGACCCAGCACTATCAGACAGCTCACTACCGGAGTCTGTTGACATCTGTACCTGTGATTGCTGGGATGCTGCAATCTGCAACAGCAGGTCCATGACCGAGGCATGCGGAGCAGCAGTCTTCTGCTTCTTCACCATATGCTGTTCACAGGATGGAGATCTGACGCCAGATCTTTCCCATATGTATATGCCTCAAACCACTAGCTGCAGATTGATCCGACTTCGGTGGTGAAGATTGGAATCGTCTCTGAGGAACAGTTGGAACATCCGAAGTCGGGCAGCTAGTCTGCAGTCTAACATGCTTTGCCGTGGAAGAAGCCATAACAGCAGTCGACCCGGAGTGCAGTGGGGAAGGAGAGGACTCTCCCGTTCGCATGGACGAACGCCCCGACACACTGAAGTTTCTCGAGATGGAAACAGTCGACCCGGAAACAGTCGACCCTGACTGATGATGGGACAAAGAGGGTTCTCCAGTTCGCGATCTGACCCCAGACCTCGCCAAGCATCCCGTTGAGAAACTTGCAGGCTTCTTCCCCTTTGCCGTCGGCGCTGGGTGAGCTTTTGTTTTTGAGGTGCTCACTCAACCCATGTCGACACTCTCCTCGACTGCAGCGGACATACACTAACTGGGGAACAGCTTCACCGGTCAAGCTAGCTGCTTGCAGAGGATTAAGAACACTAACTAGAGGCCTTATTCCCTGCTTAATATTCATGAGCACCTTGGCAGCTAGCTCTGTTTGCTCGTCAGAGCACGGCGACGGCAGCACATTATGGGCAGGTGTCAAAGTACCATCACCATGTTCTTGTTCCTAGGAAAACGAAACTGAAAGACTAGAATTAGCCTGCGGTGAAAGTTCCGGCATCGGAACTTCACTGCCCACCACGTAGGTCGACACCCGCTTCCAACGTTTCTCATCCCAATTTTCACAAGTAGCACAAGTATTTGAAGGAGTGTTGCGGCTACAGGCAAGACAGCAAGCATGTAAATCTGAGGAAGACTTCCAGGACTCATAATGGATACAATAATTTACAAAACCAAAAATCATAAGTCCGCTGCACCCTAAATAATAATACAGAAATTATTCATAGTAAGGATACATAACCTAGAGAATCACAAACATTTCCGAAAAAGAAAGAAATTGTTTTTGAAAATGTTTTGAAAGAAGCCTAAGTACCCCAAGGGAGCCTCGAGAGCACAAGGGCATCCCAATAGAGCCTAAGTGTGGACAAGCACTACATAATTGAAGCTAAACCACCGGAATAAGGAATAATATGTATCCTAAAAGAAATACAATAACTGTGCTATAATAAACAATGATATATTACGTACCCAAAACATTGTTGAACAGAAAACAACGTCAAGAGAAAAACTCGAAACTAACCAAATAAACAGGCACAACAGAGGCCCGCAATCAGTAACCGATCAACAGCCACCTGATGCAAAGCTAGATCTTCACAGGAAGAAAAAACAATGCATCTGGTAGAAGATGCATGACCGCAAAACGTCCTAAACACCTAACGATGAGAAAGTAAACATGGGGTAAACAGAATACACATTCCGTAATACAGGTTAAATTCACACGAAATTTTAAGAAAAAATTCTCAATAGGAAAAACAAAGAAAAGAGCTTCAGAATCTAACAGGAGGGTTCAGGAAAGGAAAGGGATGGAACACTTAACAAACAATAGTGGAGTCATAGTAAGAATGAAGACATTCAGGCACATATCCCAAAAATGGGAAACATGAATAATTTTTTATAAAAATTATGAAGTTACATACAGCCCTGAACATCCAAACCACCGTTGTTCACTTCCAACATCCTACTATACTGTTGATTCCATGAAAACCATCATTGATTTGTGTCTGGCATCTTCAGGATTACGATTTAAAGCACAGATGTCAGTTGAGATGTTTACTGACTAGGGCCAAACAAAAGAATGATGCTTTGCACCAATTTTGGTGTCTTCCTGGTGATCGCGGCGGCGCAGTACAAAAGTATGGAGGACCAGATAGAACTTTGAATTTTCGGATTTGTATCCAAATTTAGGGGGTTGGGGGGGGGGGGGGGCAAAATTTGTATTTAGCCCTGGATATTAATGAGTTTGCACCAGCTAAGTCTGGGCCACTGGTTGTAGTATAAAAATATGCCTTTGCTGAAATTAAGCAGTAGATAGATAAGAGTCCAGTTTTGGATATATAATATATATATATATACTATTCAAAAAAGTAGTGGATATTTGATAAAGGTGAGATATATGAAGAAATATATTTATATTTTCATCAAAAAGACAGTTGAGGCATTACACTGTGACATCTGGTGAATGATTTCAGTGATTGTTGGGTGTCTGACAAGCACACATTCCACGCACTGAGCTGTAGAAGACATGGACAGGCAGTCAGAGAATTTACCACATTCAGTCCAAGACCTCAATACCATGTAAATCCTCCTCGGTTCGCGAGACAAGCATGGATCCAACGTGGCATACTCCTCACCGAATGTCCAATATCAACTTGACTGATGTTATTCCATTCTTCCTGCAGTGCAGCACCATGTTCCTGGACATTGGTAGGGGGCTGTTGGCTTTGTCATAGGCACTTGCCAAGCATATCCCAGAAGTGTTCAAATGGTGAAAAGTCTGGACTTAGTGCTGGTCAAGGCAGTGTAGTGATGTTCAGCTCCTGGAGGAACTCTGTAGTGATACCAGCCCTGTGTGCTCTTGCATTGTCATCTTGGAAAATGAATCAACGGTTGTGACATCGTGCAAATGGCTCCACATGAGCTGCTAACATGTTATCACGGTAGTACTGCCCTGTGACACGCCCTTGGATGGACATGTGACATGTTCTGCTTGTCATGGTTATGCCTCCCCACACCTTAACCGATCCACCACCAAAATGATCGTTCTGTCTAATAGTTACGACACTCTGTTTCGTCCGTCATGGAAGTTGAGAGTGAACCTTGATTCATTGGAAAACATGACGTTGCTCCACCGACGATTGTCCCAGTGCTTTCGTGCTCCACACCAATTACACCTTGCTGCGATGTGATGTGCGATGAGAAGAAATTAAATTTTTTTAATAAATTTTGTTTCTTAACATACCTACCACAATGGTTTACAATTGGCTGCAACGTAAGTGCAAGCCCTACTTCAGAACTAACTCAAGCAAATAACTTTTCCAAATGATTGGAAAAGTGTAAAAGCACGAAAAAAAAGATCGAAAAGAGGTCGAGCGAGACCGGCGTTCAACATTACAGGTACTCTCTCTGCACACCTCTTGCATTTACCAAGCGCATGCGCAACAACCGTGACATCAATTCCGAACTTCCGCCAACGAGAAGTTTGTGATTTAGCGGGGAGGCAACGATATCAAAAGATATCCCGTAGGAGGGTGGGTCTCCGGTAAACAATTGTGGTAGGTATGTTAAGAAACATAATTTACTAAAAAATTTTAATTTCTTCTCAACCTACTCACAACTGGCTGAATAAACAATAGGAGGAGGTGAATCACATAACCAATACCAACAAGTGCAGCAGAAAGAAATGCAAGGAGGGCAGAGAATGACAGCGAAACCTGTAAAAGAAGAAAGCATAAAGGTGCTGAAAAAGAAGCTGAAACACCAACACCACAGTGTTGAAAAGAATGAAGCACCTGAAAAGAACAAGGCTGAGCGATGCACAAACCTGAAAAAACATCTTCAGTGAGGGTGCACAACAGCCTGAGCAGCAACGAGAGTCCCTAAAGAAAAAAGGTCCTTAGATTACTGCTGTAGGTGGCGGAGATATAAGGAGGAGAAAGTAGAAGCATTCCTCCAGTAAGCCGCATTCATAACGTCCCAGAGCAAAACAGAATTGAAGAATGCCCTGGAAGTAGAAATGGCACGAACCTCATGAGCATTAAATTGGTTTGAAACAAGATCCGAAGCAGACAAACTGGAATAAGCCAGCTTGATTGCGAGACATATCCATCTGGAAATAGAATGGGAAGAGACAGACTGCTTCCCAGGAATGAGAGACAGAAAGAATCTCTTCCGACCCCTCCAAATGAACTGCGTGCGATTAACATAAGTCATGATCGCATGAACAGGACAAAGAAGAGGCCTCCGGACATCGACAGCAGGGAGAGCCCGAATGCAGATGGGAGGAGGTACCGACTCAGGAAGTTGATTCTTGGCCAGAAAGAGCAATCAGTAGAGAAGGTGACACTGTTAGCCTCATTTCTGAAGAAAGCTGAATCAACAGAAAGTGTATGAAGCTCACTGACACGTCTGGCAGAAGCAAACGCTAGAAGGAAAGCAGTCTTATATGTGAGAAAACGCATATCAGTCTCAGATAAAGGCTCGAATGGCGCCCCTACGAACAATGAAACACCCATGCCAAGTTCCATTTGGGTGTAAGACGCAAAACTCGAGGCCTCTCCAGAGAAAAGTTCCGAAACAGTTTGGAGAGAAAGATATTACAACCGATGCGCCGCTTTCCCACATAAGAGAAAGTATCTGACAGCATAGACCGATAGCCCTTAATAGAAACAGGCTGACCGATAGCCCTTAATAGAAACAGGCTGGAGGCCCTTGGAGTCAAAAAAGTATGCCAGAAAATCCGCAATTTGAGCGATTGACGGATTTCGGTAATCCACATGTTGAGCTGTACACCAGAGGCAGAAAACTTTCCACTTAGCAGCATAAGTCATGCCAGTGGAATGTAGCTGTGATGCAGAAATGCACTCCACTGTTCGTCTTGAAAAACCTCTACATCGGAGACAGGACCTGATAAAAGACAGGTGTGAAGGGACAGGCTCGCCAGATTGTTGTGATACTTCCTGGGCTGACCCTGGGAAAGAAGATGGCGGTGAGGAGGTAGACGAATTGGCCGATTTGCCAACAGAGGCCGCAGCTGATTGATCCACGCCATCTGGAGACAAGGGTGCAATCAGAATGACCCTGTAACTGCAAGCGCAAATCTCCGCCAACACCTGAGGAAGAATTGGTGCAGGAGGGAAGGCATAGCCGATCAAACCTGTCCAGTCCAGAGACAGAGCATCTACCGCAAAGGCTAGTAGATCCAGACAAGGGGAGACAAACATCTCTACCTGATGATTCCAGCCAGTGGCGAAAAGGTCGACAAGGGGACGACTCCACCGCTCCCAAATTGTCTGAAACATCGACCGATGCAGCATCCATTCGGTGGGAAGGAAACTGTCTGGACAGGGAGTCTGCTAGGACGTTGAGACGTCCGGGAATGTGCAGAGTGGCCACACGAGCGTTTACATCCCGCACTAACAGCAGAAGATCCCGAGATAGCCGATACATGGGAATCAAATGCGTGCCACCTTGATTCCGGATGTGGGCCACCACTGTTGAATTGTCCAAAAGAAGCAGGACTGTGTGATTCGACAGGTGAGAGATCCATTGCTGAAAACTCAACAGAAGAGCAAGAGCTACTCGCCGTGAGTAGACAGACCGAGAGGATCCAATGTCGCACCCCAGCCCCGATCGCAGGAATCCACAGTAAGGATGCGATCGGCCGAAGGAAGATCTAACGGGACACCCGGAGTCAACCAGGGAACATCGGCCCAAGGGTGGAGGTGACAAAGCAAGGACCGAGGAATAGGAAGTTCCAGGTCCAGAGGATCCACATTCGGACAAACAAGCGACCCAGCGGAATGAGATCAGTCACCGAACTGCAAAGGCCCAGCATCCAAAGGAAAGTCCTGGCCGAGACCGAGGAGGATTGGAGCAGGTTCCAAGTCAAGGTGGTAATTATCACCGCCTGAGCCTTGGGAACTGACAATACATTGTGAAAAGTGTCGAAATCCATTTCCAAATGACGAAATTGCTGAGAAGGAAGGAGATCCGACTTCTTGCAACTGACTCAGAAACCCAGCGACGCCAGCAGGCCAAGCAACCGTCGGACATCGGACTGCAGCACTGTGGTGCCATTGGAGGATGTCGACCAGGTAGGCCGACGAAGTCACAGCCGACTGAGTACAGTGAAAAGCGAGCGCATGTGACATCAATCGGGTGAAGGCCCAAGGAGCCAGGTTCAAACCGAACGGGAGAGCTTTGAATTGAAAGACACAATCCCGAAACGAGAACCGAAGGTAATTCCGTGACGCCAGGTGAATGGGTACATGGAAATAGGCATCCTTCAGGTCAATACTGGTTGCAAAACCGCCCTGATGAATCGACCTTTGAACCAACCGGAAATCTCCATACTGAAACGAGGTGCTATGACAGACTCGTTGAGGATACTCAGATCGATGACAGGACGAAACTGGCCGTTTTTCTTCGGCACCAAGAAAAGTCTCGAGTAGAACCCCGAGAAAGGGTGTTCCTGACCACCTCGATCGCCTGTTTGGAGAGAAGATTGTCGATCTCCTGCACCAGAAGTCCCGATGCTGAGGATCGGAAGGGACCTGAGTCGGGAGGGGCACCCGAGATAAACAGGGGTGCTGATGGAAGGACAATTGCAGACCTGATTGGATGACCTCAAGGACCAAAGGGTCCAACGTTATCTCTGTCCAATGGTAAAAAAAACAGTGACAGCCTTCCCCCGACTGGAGGCAAATCGAGGTGAGGACCTTCATTTGCGTCCTTGATGAGGCCCCCGAGAGGAGAAACCACCCCCTTGGGAAGCAACAGAGTCCTGAGACTTTCCTCCCTGAGGCTGCCAGCGAGCTTGGCCGCGTCAGCGTTTCATCTGAACAGAAGGCGTGGCCGACGCAGCTGTGTGCTTGGCGGGCCTGAAATGACCACCACCCGCAGCAGCAGGTTGGTCCAGCTGCCGTAACAAAAGCTGGTCCTTCGAATGAAGAACCTCACCACGGACAGCTCTCACCGAACCATGGAACAGCTGAGGTCCAACCAAATAGGCAGACCTCAGAACAGCACGCTGTTCAGAAAGAAGGGATGAAGAAGTGTCCAACACTGCATCCCGGCGTGCAAGCTCCAAATTAGCTGTGTTGCAGGCGTGAACGTGTTTCAGGTTCATAAGAGCCTGAGACAAAACACGCAAAGACGCCTGAGCATCATCAAACTCCCCTGGCAGAAAATAGGCAGCCAGGGCAGCGACGATGTGGTCCGCGAGAGACAACATGCCTTGCATCTCTCGGGACAGACCCACCATGGATTCAACTACCGACATCGGGAGAACTGTCGACTTAGGCTTAGTTAACCCGAGGGAAGAAGAATCTTCATCCACAGTAGTCAACCCTTGGAAGACTGGTGGACAGACGGATTCGTAGACACGAAACCGCAATGGAGGCAGAAATGCATCAGATCGTGAAAAGAAAGAACCCTTCAGGGCCTTGGAACGCATTTTGGCATCCAGGCCCTGGAATGACTCAACAACCTGAGTCATTCGCAGAGGGCGCAAAACCCAAGAGATAGAAGGCTCGACAGGGTTGCAGAGGACCGCGGCCGGACGGTCACTGATGGCTGGTCTGAAGGCTGAATGTCTAGCAATAAGCCAAAAATAAAATCTAAAGCCTGCCCCAGGACTGCTGAGGGGGCCCGTCGCCTTCAAGCAAATAGTCATCCTCTGAATTGGCAGAAGAGACGCAGCCCAACTCGGGCTGACCAGCGGAAACCTCCTGTGAATGCTGAACAGCATCCAAAGGGTCAGGCGAGGAATCTCTGCAACTGACCAAAGGAGGTTGTGCCTCAGGAGGTACAGGGAAGCCAACTTGAGAGTTGCTAGAAAGCAACTGGGTGAGTGCCAGAACAGCCTGCCTCAGCTCACCCTGAGAATCCGTCGGAGCAGACGCGCCCGACAGAGTGTCTTCCCAAATTACACTTCTAGAAGAAGAACCCAAATCCTCAGAAGGGACCGACGATGAACGTCGATCAGCAGACAGAGTAGGGAGACGGTGAGAAGACAACGGAGGACAGTCCCAAGAGTGACGCCCAGGGGCATTCAGTGACCTCTGCAAAACAGAAGGCCCTGTCTGCAAATCCTCTAGTGAGACCGACATGCGTACGTCAATCGGTAGCTGGACCTGGGACACGATGAGAAGACTCTGGAGGATTGTCCCAAGAATGACAGGAACCTGCCATTGGCCTCTGCGAGACAGAAGGCCCCAACTGCCCATCCTCTGAGACCGACGACAAGCATCAATCGACATCCAGACTTGTGACACAGTGAGAAATCACAGGAGGAAGGTCCCAAGAGTGACAGCTAACAGGAGCCGTCACTGGCCTCTGCCGAACAGAAGGCCCTGGTTGCCAATGTCCCAGCCCCATCCTGCTAGTCGGCTCACCAGCAGGGGAAGGAGGAACAACAAACGATTCGCCCGAGGAACGAGGACTCGCTGCCGAAGTGACCAAGCGTCCCAACCGGCCAGGAGCAAACCTAACCAGCAAACCTGTACAGCTTCGCTGAGAAGCCAGGGAAGACTGGGAGTCCTGAGACACACCACCGAATACAGTCTCGGAGCCCCCAAGACTGTATACCAGCCCCGGAAGAGATGGCAGAAGCACTATCATTCAAGATAGGAGCAGCATGAACAATTTCCTCAGCAACTGCAGATGATGCAGGTGGCATATCGGAGAGAGTGACCGAGTTGACCTCGGAAAAACTCTCAACGAAAACAGTCGCCTCAGGGGTGACCACTGGAGTCAAAGGAAGGGAGACTGCAGTCCCCACTTCAGGCGTCCCAGCACCAGCACTGCCAACAGTTGCGGAGGAACTGGCTACCGAAAAAGGCTGCCAAACATCCTGCGTGACAGAGTCACCACATGCACTCTCAGAAATATATGAGGAGGCACGGCTACCTTTGCCCCGAGAATGAGGGGTTCTAGCTCTGGTTAGAACCACCTTGTTAACAGAAGCCAAGAACTTGGAAAACCAAACCCCACAAACATCACAGGGATGGGCCTGAGAACAATTGTTGCAAGTGATACAAGTACTGTGAACATCATTAACATGTTCCACCTGCATACAAGGACAATGGAGTGTTTTCGGCATTGTCCAAAAAGGTGACAGAAGAATTTCTTGTGGGAAAAATCCCCCAAAATAATCCAAAGAATCAAGCTTCACACCTGCAGAAAACCGATCAACGCGGGTCACGTTTTCGCACGCGGAAAGGCAAGATAAAATAAGCTAAAATGAGCATAAATATAAAGAAAACACAACAAATTTGAGCTTGAGTAAAGGATACAATCCTAGAATGCACATATAACAATAATCGTAGCGAGTTATTCAAGTTCTCAAAGAAACAAGCTGAGCAGCACGAGTCACAAAAATTCCGACTATGCACGATGGCTGAAAAAAAGGAATTGACGTCACAGTTGTTGCGCATGCGCTCGGTAAATGCAAGAGGTGTGCAGAGAGAGTACCTGTAATGTCGAGCGCCGGCCTCGTTCGAATCCTTTTTGATCTTTTTTTTTCGTGCTTTTGCACTCTTCCACTTTTCCAACTCGTTTGGAAAAGTTATTAGCTTGAGTTAGTTCCGAAGTAGGGCTTGCACTTACGTTACAGCCAATTGTAAACAATTGTGAGTAGGTTGAGAAGAATTTCATATTCATACTGTTCACAAACCACTCATCCCATTGAGTAATAAAGTTATAGCCAGGTAAGAACTTGATAATTGCTGATACTCTTTCAAGAAAACCCTTATAATGTACTGTTACTATTGATGGAAATACTAACAA
Source organism: Pictodentalium vernedei (assembly GCA_031216915.1). Taxonomy (NCBI): domain Eukaryota; kingdom Metazoa; phylum Mollusca; class Scaphopoda; order Dentaliida; family Dentaliidae; genus Pictodentalium; species Pictodentalium vernedei. The sequence goes on along the minus strand of CM062297.1, from coordinate 625,575,325 downwards.
GACCTTCAGTGATGAGGCTGAAAGTTTTGTTAACATGATCACTGATTTTCTTCCTGCTACAAAATCTCGACTTGAGCAAATTAGCCAAGCACAGAAAAATGACAAATTGTGTGTAAGTCATTGGTTGAGTTTTCTTTGAAAGGGTGGCCTCATAGAAGTAAACTGGTTGGAGAGATAAAGAAATATTATCCTCATAGAGGTAGTTTAAACTGTTAATAATGGTATTTTATTGAAAGGCACAAAGCTTAATATTTCTAACACCATGCAATCATGTTCAGCCGCCTGATTCAAATTTGACACCAGGGCATTGTCAAATGCAGGAAGAGGGCTAAAATGTATGTGTGGTGGCCAGGTATCAGTAAACGAATAGCAGAAATGGTGGATAAATGTAATATTTGTGCAAAACATAAACCAGTTAAAGTAGAACCAATGATAAATCTGAGATGCCAGAGAGGCCATGGCAAATGGTTGGCTCTGATTTATTTTATTTCAAAGGAAATAATTGTGTGTTAGTAGTTGATTATTTATCTTGATACATTGAGATAGCCAAGCAAGAGAATTCTACTATTAACTGTGTGACCGAACACTTAAAGTCTATATATTCTAGGCATGGATCCCAGAATCCTATTGGTCAGATAATGGCCCACAATACTCATCAAATGAGTTTGCAAAGTTTCTAAAACTGTATGACTTTCGTCATGTGACAAGCATTTTTAAATATCCCCAAAGTAATGGGGAGAAAAATTTATTGCACGAATATAAGGATCCATATTTGGCACTATCAGAATATAGAGCAACTCTGTTGGAAAATGGACTTGGTCCCTCAGAACTACCATTTGGAAATTTGAAATGAAAGTGTCAATGACACTGTAGCTCAACTTGACAAACTTGAACTTGGTAAGTTATAAATGAAATGGCAAAATTGAAGATCATTGGGACCAATGTCAGTTTTTTTTGCCAGTGGCAACATTTTTTGACAGAAACCGAAGAAAATCGATAGCTCCCATCTAGAGGACTCCCCAAACAAGCATGCCAGGTTTCAAAGCAATCCCATCATAAATGTGCCCTGTAGGGTGTACAGAAGCGAAATATTGTGGTCTGACTAGACTAAATTCTAAGAACATTGGCCGTGGCAACATTTTTTGACGGAAATGGAAGAAAATCGATAGCTCCCATCTAGAGGTCACCGTAAATAAGCATACCAGGTTTCAAAGCAATCTAATCACAAATGAGCCCTGTAGGGTGAGCCAAAGGGAAATATTGTGGTCTGACTAAACTAAGTTCTAAGAATGTTGGCTGCGGCAACATTTTTTGATGGAAATTGAAGAAAATCGATAGCTCCCATCTAGAGGTCACCCCAAACAAGCATGAAAGGTTTCAAAGCAATCCGATCATAAATGTGCCCTGTAGGGTGTGCCAAAGGGAAATATTGAGTCTTCTGACTAAACCAAGTTCTAAGAACGTTGGCCGCGGCAACATTTTTTGATGGAAATTGAAGAAAATCGACAGCTCCCATCTAGAAGTCTCCCCAAACAAGCATACCAGGTTTCAAAGCAATCAAATCATAAATGTGCCCTGTAGGGTGTGCCAAAGGGAAATATTGTGGTCTGACAAAACTGAGTTCTAAAAACATTGGCCGCGGCAACATTTTTTGACAGAAATTGAAGAAAATCGATAGCTCCCATCTAGATGTCACCCCAAACAAGCATGCCAGGTTTCAAAGCAATCCGATCATAAATGTACCCTGTAGGGTGTGCCAAAGGGAAATATTGAGTCTTCTGACTAAACTAAGTTCTAAGAACGTTGGCCGCGGCAACATTTTTTGACAGTAATTGAAGAAAATCGATAGCTCCCATCTAGAGGTCTCTCCAAACAAGCATACCAGGTTTCAAAGCAATCTGATCATAAATGGGCCCTGTAGGGTGTGCCAAAGGGAAATATTGAGGTCTGACTGAACTAAGTTCTACGAACGTTGGCCGTGGCAACATTTTTTGCTGGAAATTGAAGAAAATCGATAGCTCCCATCTAGAGGTCACCCTAAATAAGCATACCAGGTTTCAAAGCAATCAAATCACAAATGTGCCCTGTAGGGTGTGCCAAAGGGAAATATTGTGGTTTGACTAAACTAAGTTCTAAGAACGTTGGCCGCGGCAACATTTTTTTACAGAAATTGAAGAAAATCGATAGCTCCCATCTAGAGGTCACCCCAAACAAGTATGCCAGGTTTCAAAGCAATCCGATCATAAATGTAACCTGTAGGGTGTGCCAAAGGGAAATATTGAGTCTTCTGACTAAACTAAGTTCTAAGAACGTTGGCCGCGGCAACATTTTTTGACAGAAATTGAAGAAAATCGATAGTTCCCATCTAGAGGTCTCCCCAAACAAGCATACCAGGTTTCAAAGCAATCTGATCGTAAATGTACCCTGTAGGGTGTGCCAAAGGGAAATATTGAGGTCTGACTAAACTAAGTTCTACGAACGTTGGCTGTGGCAACATTTTTTGACGGAAATTGAAGAAAATCGATAGCTCCCATCTAGAGGTCACCCTAAATAAGCGTATCAGGTTTCAAAGCAATCAAATCATAAATGTGCCCTGTAGGGAGTGTCAAAGGGAAATATTGTGGTTTGACTAAACTAAGTTCTAAGAACGTTGGCCGCGGCAACATTTTTTGACGGAAATTGAAGAAAATCGATAGCTCCCATCTAGAGGTCACCCCAAACAAGCATAAGAAGTTTCAAAGTAATCTGATCATAAATGCGACCTGTGAGGTGTGCCAAAGGAAATTGTGGACGTACGTACTAACATACTAACGTACTAACGTACGTACGTACGTACGCCGACGGACGAGAAGTGATGGCAATAGCTCAGCTTGACTTTGTCAAGTTGAGCTAAAAATCAGTTTTAGCACCTTGCTGGACTGATTTTGCCAATTTACAGAAATGTGAATTGAAGAATAAAGTTCAGGCTAATGAAAACTATGACAAGCGTCATAAAGCATCTAAATCTACTAAGCTTTCTGATGGAGAGAATGTGTATATCAGAGATATGTCAAGATTTGGTTCTGTTGTTCAAAGTTGCACATGCCCAATTCATACATTGTAAAAACCAATGATAGTGAAATTCATAGAAACAGGCAAAGTTTAGTGGCTTGCACTGAGCCATAATATCAGGATGTACAGGATGAAAATGTTGAGATTGCTGTTGTCAACACAGCTTTGCCTTCTCGAATACAATATGGAGCAACGAAGGTGTTGTAGGTTGGTGGAGAAGATGTAACTGTGAGGAAGCAGGTAACACAGGTAACATGTTCTCTTAATCAATCAGGTAGCAATAGACAGTTTCTTCATCATGCAGAGTTGTTAAGCCGGTTAAAAGGCTGATTTCCAAAATGTAGGAGGGGAGATATAGAGTTAAGTGGTACGCGTTCAGTGGTACAATTTTGAGTGGCGTGCATTTCAGTGTGATAGATTGGAACAGAGGGGATAACTGAGTTGAACATGTGTTTTTTGTATCGGTCCTGTAAATGGCTCATGACATTATCAACAAGAATAAATGTTGTTTAGAAGACTTACATTATCTCCTGACTTATTATTAAACCTGACCAAGCATATTGTTTAAAAGAACACCCTCCTCCCCCATCGTACTCGTAGGAAGTGTCAGAGATTGTAGAATATCAAAATACATTGTAATTGATATGGGAAAGAAGTATAAAAATACAACATATGACACCAGGCCTGGCATTCTAAAAAGTATGGGAGTACAAATAATTGCCCTTCTCAGTTTGCCAAGGAGTGCAACTGCATTCTTAAATCTCAATGCAGCTATTATTAGACTCTTGACCACCTCAAGTCCAAACCTGAGTCTACGCTCAGGTTTGGGCCTGAGGTGGTCAGGAGTCTAAATTTCCATTGGAGAGCAGCTGGCATGCAGTATGCCTGCATGCCGAAAGAATGTCAAGCCCAAGGAACTAATGACAAAAAATACTGTTTTCTCTATAGTTGTTTCTAGAGGTCAAAGAGTACGATTAAAAGTCAACTTTAATTGATTATTCTTCTTTGAAAGTCAATCATTAAATTTCATAATTGTACCAGCTCTATTGTTTACTACAGTAAACAAGCACTGCTTCACTTCACTTCACAGGGTTCCAAAGGGAGAGAGTGATTCTGTAGTATCTTAAGCTTTCCCAGGCTGTTGGCAACTTTTCTTCTCTCTGTGAGAATTGTGGGCAAGCCATGGTCTATCTACTGCATGTGAAACTCCTCCTTTTGAACTTTGCTAATTTTGTGAATGACACATAATAGGAAGGGGGCAGATACCATCTTCTCTTATTTCTGTTAGGGAGTGTGGTTGTGGAAATACTGGGAGTTACTTTGTCAGGAACATTCTTTGAGAATGTAGTTCATGCTCGTATCCACACTCTAACTGTAGGAGACTGCTATCAGGAGCAATGTCAAGAGTATATTTGTACATAAGAATCATCCTGAACTGGTGTGTGCTCTATTGTAACTCTGCTGAAGGCCGCCAATTGAGGGGGAAGCTCAGAGTATCTTTCTTCAAGACATTGGATGAGAACATTGTTCACTATGCGCTCTGGCAACCATTTTGAACTCATTATGGTTAATGCTGAAATTATATTTGCATTTGTAGTAATGGCTCATATTTTCTTAATTGGTGTTATATTGATTAATAATCCATGATTCTGGCCCAAAATGACCGCTGTTTATGCTATTTCAGATTTTGTGAACATTTTGCTGAAAAAACTTGACTAAACATATTTTTTTCATTAATTTGTATAAGAAAACAATTATTTATATTATTTGTTTTAAAAAAAAGTAGTCAAGTAAGTTGCAATTTTTAATCATGAGATGCATGTCAATCCACCTTTATTTGTACAATTTGGGGGCAGAAAAATATTTGTGTGTATGTGAAAACAGGGTTCCCACACCTACCAAGAAAAAAAATTCCATAATTTTTCCATACTTTTTCCAGACCCTCCTCTATTTTTTCCATACCCTTTGCAGCATTTTTTTTAGCCTCTAGGGTGACCAGATAATCAAAAATATATCTTAAAAACACTTACATGTACATGCAATGTGTTGGAGTTTAACCTTATTGCCAGTTCTCTTGAGCTTTTTCCCACCAATTATCACAACTGATGAACCAAAACTTAAAATTCTTTAGTAACAAGTCAATCAACAACTGTTGGCTGTGCTGTTTTTTGTTGTTCTTTTTTTTTTTTTTTTTTGGGGAGAGGGGGGTGTTAGCGTTTTTTATCCAAAATAGTATGTTTTCTGGAGGTCTCATGTCTTGTTAATGCCACTTCCCCTCTATTGACCAACTATCTGGGGATGTTTTGGTTTAGGGACATTTTGGTTTGGGGACGTTTTGACTAGGATTCTATTTAAGATGTCAAAACACTTGTCACAGACGAGACATTTTGTCTCTGCCTTTGTTTTGAATTTCGTGTTCCTACTCATCCAGTGTGGGTATTTGGGATTATCCAACCACGTTTCTGAAAACAAACATTTCCCCATTTCCTTTCACTTTAGTTTGTTGACGATATTACACAATGCCTCAACTTAGCAGATCAAACTTTCAAGTTTGTGTGTTCTTTTTCTTGACGTTCACAACATAAACATTTTATCACTGGGCACAGCCATTTTGGTCACGGAAATATATGGATCAATTAATGGTCGTTAATGTTTCAGATTGGTTATTTCCGTGATGGGTTACAAAGGCCTAAATTTTACGAGTTTCAAAATTTGAATTTCATGAACAGCGAAAGTGATTCTGAATATATTCAAATTAAATTTCCATACTTTTTCCATACCATTTGCATGAAAACGTCATTTTCCATGCCTGGAAAAAGTGTTTAAAAATTCCATACTTTTTGACTCGTGTACGAACCCTGTGAAAAGATTTGCAGACCTAGAACTAAGAATTTTCATTTGAGACACAAGATGGGAATATTGCACAGTTGTCTGCCACAAATTTGTGCAAAATATCCTTGCATAAAATTTACACTTTTGGGTGGCCGAATAAATTGCCAACCCTTTAGTATATTTTTGTATTTTTTAAATATTTTGGTGGTCAAAAATAAATCGGACTAAATGTTTTTCTGTGAATGGAGAAATATATTCTTGACCAACCTGCAAAAGACTCAAGTCAATTACAGCTTTAGGCGATTTGGGGCATTTTTTGGCAGAGCACGATTTGGGCATACATAAAAAGCTTAACTGACCTCCATCTATGTATCTTCCTTTGAGGTACTGGACATGGAGAGAGCACAATGTTGGCCAGTAAGAATTTGAACAAATGTTCCCTGCATGAAAGGGACAGTTTTGGTGGCTATTTTGGGTTTATTATGGCCAAAGCACAAGTTTTTTCCATTTATGGTAATGGGACATTACATGCTTAATATTTATGCCAGTACAGGTCTTCTATCGATTAACAGTCACATGATTATAGGCAGAAAGGACAATGTTTTAGTCTATTTTGGATTTTCAGAATATTTTGGCAGAAACTTAATGTTTTGGCAATTTTGGATGGAGAACTGTATTCTTAAACAACCTGAAAAAAATTTCAAGGCATTACAGTTTTTGATCCGGAGATTCTAATCAATGAAGATTTGGGTGCTTTAGGGCATTTTTGGGGAGAAAGAGATTTGAGCATAAGTCGAAAGTTTAAACAGACCTACATCTAAGCATCTTCCTTTGAATAATTAACATAAAAATTGTACAAAGTTGCCCTGAAGAAATTGGGACACGTTTGGTAGCCATTTTGGGCCTAATGTGGACAACGCCAAAAATTTGTTCTACTGATCAATAGTCTCGGGAATTATGGGCAACAATGGCTGATTTGGGAGTTTATTTTTAAACTTTTTAAAATGTATTTTTTGGAAGTGCATTTTGACAAACCTGTGGAAAATACAGGTCATTTGCTGCTTTTGATCACAAGATATTGGTTAATGAACATTTGGGTGATTTTGGCAGAAAAGGGGTTCAGTTGTAAATGAAGAGTTCAAAAGAACTAAAATTTATAGCCATCTATGGCCTCACCAAGTTCAAGACATGAAAAACAAGAGCGTACGTATCGCTGAAGCAATACAATGTCCCCTACTGGACTAATGAGCATTAATAATTATACAAATGTTATAACCTAGATGTGATCAGCATGAATTCCGTTGAAGCATTTCCAAAAAAAGTCAGGAAAACTGATATTTTGGCACTTTTCCTTATTTCCAAGGGCCATATCTCACACAAGAATAATGCAATCAGCATGAAACTCAAACTTGATCTGTAAGTCATCGTTCTATAATAGGCTACCAAGAATGAAATCATTCGGTTGAAGCATTTCCAAAAAAAGTTCAGAAAACTAAAGTATGACTGACAGACTGACGGATGGACAGAGTGCAAATGAAACTTGATCTGTAAGTCATCATTCTATAGTAGGTTACCAAAAATGAAATCATTCCGTTGAAGAGTTTCCAAAAAAAAGTCTGGAAAACTGATATTTTGGCACTTTTCCATATTTCCAAGGGCCATAACTCACACAAGAATAAGGCAATCAGCATGAAACTCAAACATGATCTGTAAGTCATCGTTCTATAGTAGGTTTTCAAAAATGAAATCATTCCGTTGAAGCGTTTCCAAAAAAAGTCCGGATAGCTGATATTTTGTCACTTTTCCATATTTCCAAGGGCCATAACTCACACAAGAATACGGTAATCAGCATGAAACTCAAACTTGATCTATAAGTCATCGTTCTATAGTAGGTTACCAAAAATGAAATCATTCCGTTGAAGCGTTTCCAAAAAAAGTCTGGAAAACTGACATTTTGGCACTTTTCCATATTTCCAAGGGCCATAACTCACACAAGAATAATGCAATCAGCATGAAACTCAAACTTGATCTGTAAGTCATCGTTCTATAGTAGGTTACCAAGAATGAAATCATTCGGCTGAAGCATTTCCAAAAAAAGTCTGGAAAACTAAAGTATGACTGACAGACTGACTGACAGACTGATGGATGGATGGACAGAGTGTAAATGAAACTTGATCTGTAAGTCATCGTTCTATAGTAGGTTACCAAAAATGAAATTATTCGGTTGAAGCGTTTGACTGATATTTTGGTGCTTTTCCATATTTCCACGGGCGGTAACTCACACAAGAATAATGCAATCAGCATGAAACTCAAACTTTATCTGTAAGTTATCGTTCTATAGTAGTTTACCAAAAATGAAATCATTCCGTTGAAGCGTTTCCAAAAAAGACTCCGGAAAACTAAAGTGTGACTGACAGACTGTCGGACTGACGGATGGACAGAGTGCAAACCTATAGTCCCCTCCGGCGATGCCAGTAGGGGACTAAAAAGGTGTCTTGCATGAATTTGTACAAATTCATACTGTATAAAAAATAAACTTTTGAGTGCCCATTGTGCACTTAATGTGGATAAAACTGATTTTTATATTTTTGCAATTATGGTGATGGAACATTGGTTTCTTAATATTTAGATAATTATTGGTGTTTCTACGATTGACAGTCATGAGATTCAGAGATTGCAGGCAAAAATGGTCAGTATGGAACCTATTTTTGGAAAATACTGGTAGAAAACGGTTAATCCGCCCAGACGTTTTCACGTTTGTCGATGGAGAAGAGCATATTTAAGAGATCTGCAAAAACAGCGAAGTCATTTTCAAGTTTTGTTGATGAGGTACTGATCAGCCGTGTTTTGAGCGATTTGGGGTGATTTTAGGCAGAAAAAACTTGAAGCCAAAAGTGAAAAGCTTACTGCAAGAAAAACTCATAGACCTCTATGACTTTCAAAATTTAAAAAAAATCTGTAAGGATGTTCGAGAATTCTGCTTTCCTAAAGTGTTGGAAGAAAAAGAGAAAATTTAAAAAAAAAAATAATAATAATCCAACGAATAACAAATGTCTTTGTCTTCTGGGAAAAGTAAAAAAATGGTTATGTATTTCAGTGTGTGAAAATATAATTTACCACAATACTCGCATATTCCTGGCTTACAAAGCATGGTCATGGACTAAATACATAAATACAAGTGTATGTCACATAGGAACTTTTGTATGTCTCTACACATATAATTTGTCACAGCATCTTTGATGAGAAGAGTGAAAAAGTAAGCTGTCTTTGCTGAAGTTTTAGATCCTTTACACCCGTAGACCGCCAGACTGAAGGGTGTGGTACCTGACTTCTTTAGACCGGCAAATTAATATACAGCTGGTGATCAATCCAAGAATCTGAAAAAAAATCAAAAATGAGTTTTAATGAAGCTGCAAACTGGACATCATTTTTCTATTTAGTGTCAAATTCAATGTTTATTATAAACTTGATTGCATTGTAAGAGAGTTTTACAGATTTATTTATTGGTGTTTTGGGTAACTTTCAACATCTCTGGGTTTTACAAATTAACTTGCATCTTATTAGGAAATATATGGTTCTAATGAATCCATTCTAGAAAACTAAATAAATATAATGCAAAAGTCTAATTCAACAATAACAAGGGGGATGCTAATATCCCATGCTCACCTGTAACATTCCTCTTTGATAAGTTACTTGGACAACTTCATTGATTATTGAAATCCTCTTTAGTCACAAAAGAATTCTACATGGCTTTGAAAATTAGAGGTGGAGGCCAGGGTTTGTAAATCCCCCTCCCCCACTCCTAAAAAAAACACTAACCCTGACACAGCAATCTCAATGATAACTAAAGTCATGGAGAAGAAACCAATTTCAAGTTAAGGTCATTCTGACCTTGACCTTTGCCACAAGAATCCCAAAACAAGAGGTTCGGATCAGATATGCTGGAGTTGAGTTGTGGTGGAAATCTGTGCTAGCACCTGAAACTAGGAAAATATCAAGAGGCAAATGGGACAAACTTGGTTAAAATCGACCAACGTTTGTTAAAGTTATTGTGCTGACAAAAAACAAACAAATAATCTACAAGGCCCTCCTTAGGAACCACGGGAAGTGAAGCACTATTTGTTTACTGTGGTAAACACATTTTATTTTATAGGTAAAATAGGACCCAGTCACCAAGTCCTCTAAAATGGGCAACAGGGGTATAAACGAATGTGATGTTAAATACCAATAAATAAACAAGGGCAACGCAAAGCATGGGCCACTGCCCCCGACCCATATGCAAAACAGAAAAAGTTTCTAAGTCAAAAAAGTGCCATAACTCTGGGAAAAATTACTGGATGGAACCCATTCCTTGTGCATATCCGTTCCCCCATGCAGGTCTATCAGCATACTAAAGTAGATCCAAATCTGAGCGATGGCTTTGAAATTATGAAAGTGTCAATGACACTGCAGCTCAACTTGACAAACTTGAACTTGGTAAGCTATAAGTGAAATGGCAAAATTGAAGATCATTAAGCTTTTCCCTCTGGAAAAGACTATTGTTTTTCTACCAATTGTTATTATTATTTTTTTTTTTTTTGGGGGGGGTGGGGGGCGGTTTATACCCCCACTTTCGAAGAAAATGGGGGTGTACTGGATTACATGTGTCCGTCCATCCATCCGGCCGTCTGTGCATCCATGTGTGAATCCGTCCGAGAATATTCATAGCTTAAGTAAATTATTTTTTATAATATTTGTTGGTCACAGGTATGCCCACACTAGTTATTTTTTTTTTTATTACTTGTTCACTTAGAAATTGTGTCCGTCCGAGCCAAATTTTGTCTGTTCAGCCTGTATCTCGGGTATCGAATGTTCTATTGCAATGAAATTTGCCATGAACACTGCTTATGGTATAGGCTTTAAAAGAAGGATTCAACGATACTTCTCACATTCTCCTTTTTAGAGTTATCCCCCTTTTTTGACTTAGAAATTGTAGGAAATAGACATTATTTCTCTGTTCAGCCTGTATCTCAGGTATGGGTTATCGGATTTCAGTGAAATATGGCATGCAGTTTGCCTATGACAAAGGCTTCTGCCTCATTGCATAAAACTTCCAAACACCAAACAATTTACTATACCTTTTGGCTTGGAAATTGTTGAAAACTTTCGAAGAAAATGGGAGGGGGGTGGGGGGCATACTGGATTGGGGTTATCAGATTTCAGTGAAATATGGCATGCAGTTTTGCAGTTTGCCTATGACAAAGGCTTCTGCCTCACTGCATAAAACTTCCAAACACCAAACAATTTCCCATACCTTTTGACTTAGAAAATGTTGAAAACTTTCGAAGAAAATGGAAAGGGGGGGGGGGGGTATACTGGATTGCATCCGTCCATCTGTCCGTCAGTCCATATGAGAATATTCATAAATAATATTTGTTGGTCATAGGTATGCCCACACTAGGCAGTACACCATGTGGGGGTATGCACCGGACGAAAGTCCAGCTCTTGTTTTGTTTTTTCTCCACACATTTTGTCTGTACGATTCAGAAGCCATTTTCAAACCGATTTTCACAAAATTTTGCACATGCATACAGGGGCACAAAATCTAACAAGAGGCCCCAAGGGGCCTTAATCGCTCGCCGGGCAAAGTGATTCAAACAAAGTGGTTCAAAGAAGTATTTGGGGTCACATTCAGTTAGACATGGTTCATCAACACTACAAAGGAATGAAGTCATGAGAGGCAATTTTTATGGAACTAGGGATATGGCTTGAACAAACTTGAATCTTACTCCCCTTAGGATGCAGAAGAAGAAGATTTTTAAAGAAAATTCCTTATTTTGAACTAAGTTATCATTCAGGCTCCCACAGTGAGCCCAAATATGAACTCAGGGACTTGGCTTGAACAAACTTGAATCTCACCCCCTAAGGTTGCTGCATGCTAAATATCAAAACATTCCGACTGTTGAATCTGAAGAAGATTTTTAAAGAAAATTCCTCATTTTGAACTAAGATGTAATTTGGGCTACCACAGTGAGCCCAAATATGAACCCAGGAATCTCGATTTGAACAAACTTGAATCAGATCCACCCCATAATGCTATATACCAAATATCAAATGATTCTGCCCACTGGTTGTGGAGAAGAAGATTTTTTAATAATTTTTCTATAATTCATACGGTGCTATCAGAGTTATTCCCCATACAGAGCCCACAAGAGACGTGGCCATTTCATTTGAACAAACCTGAATTGCCATACAGTAATGAACATCCACATGAAGTTTTGTGAAAATCGGACCAGTGGTTTCAGAGGAGAAGTCGTTTGAAAAATGTTCACGACGACGGACGGCAAGTGATAGGTTAAGATCCCTTTGGTGAGCTAAAAATGTACAGAAGCGGAATTTTCGATTTAACCCTTATTTCGCAAGAATTGGAAAAAAAACTGTCAAAATTAGGGTTTATAGGCACTTTTGTTGAAATGCATCTTGTAGATTTTTTTTAAATATTCATCATTGTTAGACCTGTCTGTGTCAGGACCATTCATATACAAGAGATTTTCGGCAATGCATATGGTAACCCTCCACAGACTGCCAAACATCGAAATTTTGATGAAATGGACTGTTTTCGGGCCCCCACAGCACCCAAACGATACACAAGAGATATTTATTTATGTATTTATTTATTTATTGTTGTTTAAGGTCACATATTTATGCACAATGGCTGATCATGACCGTGACAGTTTTACGGATGGAGGAAGCCGGAGTACCCGAGAGAACCACCGAGCAACGACGAGCAGCTTCCAGCTCCCCAACATCGTAACTCCGCACTGCAGCACAGGCAGGGTTAGATTGGTTGAAGACATGCGTACCATCGACGTGCAGTACGCCTTAGTACATGGCGTCATCGTGCCCCCACGTTGGCTATGGAGATGAAGTGTCTTGCCCAAGGATTATACACAAGAGATAAACATAACTTCATTTATTAGAAGTGAGATTGATTGTTCGGTTCATAAATATGGCCTCTAGCCCGAGCCGTATTGGCATTTGTAGTTACAGTGCTGAAAGTAACACTAAATAGATCAAAGTTAGTCTAATTGGCATAATTTATGCATGAGAAAAAAACCTGTATTATATGTGATGTATCCCATGGTACTAAACATTCACACAAAAAATTATTCAAATCGGAGCTTTCATATTGAAGTTCTGCGCAAAAATCTGATTGCACCTAATTTTGTACAAAATGGCTGCCAGTGGCCATCTTGAATTTCAGACCGGACCCCAAAACACTCGTTCTCGTCCCATGGTGATAACAAAGGTACCCAAGAAGTTTCGTAAAGATCGGTTCATAAATACGGCCTCTAGCCTGAGCCGTATTGGCATTTGCACTTACAGTGCTGAAAGTAACACTAAATAAATCAAAGTTAGTCTAATTTGCACAATTTACACACGAGAAAAAAACCCGTGTTTTATGTGATGTATCCCATGGTACTAAACATTCATACAAAAATTATTCAAATCAGAGCTTTCATATGGAAGTTCTGCGCAAAAATCTGATTGCACCTAATTTTGTACAAAATGGCTGCCAGCGGCCGTCTTGAATTTTGGACCGGACCCCAAAACACTCGTTCTCGTCCCACGGTGATAACAAAGTTACCCAAGAGGTTTCGTAAAGATTGGTTCATAAATACGGCCTCTAGCCCGAGCCGTATTGAATTGTTGACGGACAGACGGACGATTGGCCATGGCATAAGCTCAAATTTGACTTACGTCAAAGTTGAGCTAAAAATTGTGATAAAATGAGCTGTTTTTGGACTCCAACAGCACCCAATGGGTACGTCACAAAGAAAAGTGCCTTCTTTTATTGAGCGCAAAATTTATACGGAAACATTTTTGTAAGTAGTAAGGGTATACAAAAGTCAAAATCTTAACCCACTTTGGGCAGACTAAAGAGAGATACCCCTTAAAAGCTTAAAATTCTCATGTTCTGTGGATTTCTCTTTTTTTTTTATTGGTGTTTTTAAGGTCACATATTTCTGTACAATGGCTAATCATGACCATGACAATTTTACGGGTGGAGGAAGCCGGAGTACCCGGAGGGAACCACCGAGCAACGGCAAGTAACTGTCAGCTCCCCAACATACTAACTCCACACAAGCAGGGTTAGCATTGGTTGAAGACAGGTGCACCATCGACTGTAGGACACTTTAGTACACAGCATCACCATGCCCCCACATGGGCAATGGGAGTGCAGTGTCTTGCCAAAGGACAAAACGCAGTTGCCGCAGGTGGGATTCGAACCGAGGACCTCTCGGCTTGCAGCCTGCACCTCTACCTACAGAGTCGCCCCCCCCCCCCCCCCCCCCCCCCCCCCCCCCCCTCCCCGTGGATTTCTCTAAAAGCAACTTGTAGGTTTTCAAGAAAAATGACTATTCGCAGGTCTTTGTGTGCCATTACAAGTTGCATGGACAAAAGATTCTGGTGAGCGTTTATCAACCCTCTACAGGCTGTCAATCATCACAATTTTGTTGAAATGGGCTGTTTTTGGACACGCACAACACCCAATGCATACCCAAGAGATAAACATAATCTCCTTTGTTGGAAGTGGAATTCACCGTGGACCATTTTTGTAAGTGATAAGGGTATTCTAAAAACCAAGCGTTAAGCCCTTTTGGGAAGGTTAACAGTGATACCCATCAAAAGCTTAAAAAATTAATGTTTTCCCCTGGATTTCTTTACAAACATTTTAAAGGTCTTCAAGAGAAAATGGCCGTTGATATGTTTTGGTGTCACATTGCCAGTTGCATGGATAAAATATTCCGGTAAGCATTTGTTAACCCTCCATGGGCTGCTAAATGTCAAACTTTTGAAAAAATAGTCTGTTTTTGGACACCAACGACATCAAATGGGAATGCCACAGAGAAACGTAACTTCTTTTACCAGATGCAAAACAGATAGGGAAAAAGTTCTGTAAGTAGTAAGGGTATTCAAAAATCAAGGTCTTAACCCATTTTGACTGGTTAAGGAGATATACCCCTTAAAAGCTTAAAATTCCCATTTTCCGTGGATTTCTAAAAACTAAAAAAAAATCTAGTAAGTTTTCAAGAAAAATTGAACATGACCTCCTTCATTGGAAGTGGAATTCACCAAGGATCATTTTTGTAAGTAATGAAGATATTCACAAAACCAAGCATTAACCCATTTAGGACAGGTTACAGAGCGATACCCCTCAAAAGGTTAAAAATTCATATTATCCGAGAATTTCTCTAAAACCATCTCGTAGATTTTCAAGAAAAATTGGCCATTCTCAGATCTAGGTGTCACATTACAAGATGTATGTACAAAATATTCCAGTAAGCATTTGTTAACCCAATCAATACAGGTTCTCAAACATCAAAATTTTGATAAAATAGGCTATGTTTGCATACCCACAGCACCCAAAGTTAAGAGGGGAGATCAACATAAGTGGAAGTAGAATTCACTGAGAATTATTTTTGTAAGTTATAAGGGTATTCAAAAACAACCCTTAACCCATTTTGGGCAGGATAAACAATGATACCCATCAATTGCTTAAAATTCAAGCTCTCTCTGGATTTCTCTGAAAACATCTTGGAAGATTTTAAAGAAAAAATGGCCATTCGCAGTTCTTGGTGTGACATTACAAGTTGCATGGAAAAATATTCCTGTTAGCACTTGTTAACCCTCTACAAGCTGCCAGACATCAAAATTTTGGATACATTTGAGTTAAAATGGACCATTTTCAAATAGCCACAACACTCAGTGGGTATGCATCAAACAAACATAATTCCTTTTGTCGGTCATTAACAGGTCAGACGACGATATTGATATTAACCCTCTCCACCATTAATGATGATTTTTACCTCAACATTTTTTTTATCAAACTGAGTCATTTGAGACTACTATACCCACCTTTCTCATAACATCAATAAAGGAACTTCAGTGAGACTGTTAAAAACAATTCATCAGACACTCTGGGGTCATGAAAAATTATGGAATCTCATCTGGAAAAGCCATGATTCTCCAGAATCATAAAGTCTAGTTGGTTCTAATGTTATTTGGTGAAACTTCAACATAACAACATTGTGTGTGCACAAGATCAGAGCAATCTATGCATTTTTAAATGTAAACTTTAAGGCTAGCTAAAGGAAGAATGCTGATACACAAATGCAGTAAGTTCAGAGGTTATTGTAAACGGCAACTTTTTTCACCGAAATGAATGCTAATCAATAGCTTTTATCTAGAGGTCTCGCTTAATGAGCACACCAAGTTCAAAAGCAATCTTACGATAAATGTGCCCTGGAGGCTATGTCAAAGAAGAATGTTGATGCACAAATGCAATAAATTTAAAGACAGTTGCTAACATAAACAGTTCTTGATGGAAAAGAAAAGAAAATCGATAGCTCCCATCTTTGTTACCCCTGAATAAGCGTACAAAGTTTCAAAACAACCTGATAATGAATGCGCCCTCTGAGGCATGCCAGAGGAAGATGTTAATGCACTAAGTTTGAAGGTCACTGATTGTGGCAATTTTTTTTTTTTCATAGAAATTCATAAATATACCCTGCAGAGAGTGCAAAAGGTATAAGTTGCAGCACAAATGCACAAAGTTCAAAGACTGGGGATAACAACAATAATTTTTTATGGAAATGAAAAAAATCAATAGCACACATCTAGACGTCACCCTGAACACACATACCAAGTTTCAAAATGTGCCCAGAAGGGTGTGCCAAAGGGAAATATTGAGATGGTGAGAATATTGAGAAATGGAAGAAAATCGATAGCTCCCATATAGATGTCACCCAAACCAGCACACCAAGTTTCCAAGTGATCCAATCATAAATGTGCCCTGTAGGGTGTGTCAAAGGGAAATACTGATGCATAACTGCACTTAGTTCATTAAAGGTCATTGCCAACGGCAACATTTTTTGACAGACAAGGAAGAAATCAATAGCTCCTATCTTGAGGTCACCCCAAAGGAGCATAACAAGTTTCAAAGTGATCCGATCATAAATGTGCCCTGTAGGGTGTGCCAAAGGGAAATATTGCGGCCTGACTAAACCAAGTTCAAAGGTCATTGCCAACGGTAATATTTTTTAACGGAAATCCATTTTTTGACGGACATCGATAGAAAATCGATAGCTCCCATCTGGAAGTAACCTCAAACAAGCTCACCAAGTTTCAAAGTGATCCGGTCAAAAATGTGCACTGCAGGGTGCGCCAAAGGGAAATATTGATGCATAACTGCACTAAGTTCATCAAAGGTCGTTGCCAGCGGAAACATTTTTTGACAGAAATTGAAGAAAATCGACTGATCCCATCTAGAGGTAAACCCAAACAAGCATACCAAATTTCAAACTGATCTGATCATAAATGTGTCCTGTAGGGCCTGCCAAAGGAATATATTGTTGCTTGACTAAACCAAGTTCAAAGGTCATTGCCCGCAGCAACATCTTTTGACAGAAATGGAAGAAATTCGATAGCTCCCATCTAGAGGTCACCCCAAACAATCATACCAGGTTTCAAAGCAATCTGATCATAAATGTTCCATGTAGGGTGTGCCAAAGGGAAATGTTGAGGCCTGACTAAACTAAGTTCTAAGAACATTGCCAGCAGCATTATTTTTTTGGCGGAAATGGAAGAAAATTGATAGCTCCCATCTAGAGGTCATCCCAAACAAAGCACAACCGAGTTTCAAAGCAATCCAGTCAAAAATGTGCACTGCAGGGTGTGCTGAAGGGAAATAATGATGCATAACTGCACTAAGTTCATTGAAGGTCGTTGCCAGCGGCACCAATTTTTGACGGACATCCAAGAAAATCGATAGCTCCCATCTAGAGGTAAACCCAAACAAGCATACCAGGTTTGAAAGAAATCCGATTATAAATGTGCCCTGTAGGGTGTGCCAACGGGAAATATTGAAGTCTGACTAAACTAAGTTCAAAGGCCGTTGCCAGCGGCAACATTATTTGACAGAAATGGAAGAAAATCGATAGCTCCCATCTAGAGGTCACCCCAAACAATCATACCAGGTTTCAAAGCAATCTGATCATAAATGTTCCATGTAGGGTGTGCCAAAGGGAAATGTTGAGGCCTGACTAAACTAAGTTCTAAGAACATTGCCAGCAGCATTATTTTTTTGGCGGAAATGGAAGAAAATTGATAGCTCCCATCTAGAGGTCATCCCAAACAAAGCACAACCGAGTTTCAAAGCAATCCAGTCAAAAATGTGCACTGCAGGGTGTGCTGAAGGGAAATAATGATGCATAACTGCACTAAGTTCATTGAAGGTCGTTGCCAGCGGCACCAATTTTTGACGGACATCCAAGAAAATCGATAGCTCCCATCTAGAGGTAAACCCAAACAAGCATACCAGGTTTGAAAGAAATCCGATTATAAATGTGCCCTGTAGGGTGTGCCAACGGGAAATATTGAAGTCTGACTAAACTAAGTTCAAAGGCCGTTGCCAGCGGCAACATTATTTGACAGAAATGGAAGAAAATCGATAGCTCCCATCTAGTGGTCACCCCAAACAAGCATACCAAGTTTCAAGCTGATCTGATCATAAATGTGCCCTGTAGGGCATGCCAAAGGAATATATTGATGCCTTACTAAACCAAGTTCAATGGTCGATGATTTTTTGATGGAAATGAAAGAAAATCAATAACCCTCATCTAGAGGTCACCCCCAAACAAGCATACCAAGTTTCAAAGCAACCTGATCATAAATGCGACCTGTGCGGTGTACCAAAGGAAATTGTGGACGTACATACGGAACCCAGTGACTTGATTTGAACAAATTTTAATCTGCCCATACAGATGCTGTAAACCAGTGAAGTGTCAATGACACTGTGGCTTAACTTGACTGTATGTAGTGTTTGATGAAAAGGATAATGTTCCAATGTTTATGAAAAGATTAAAATAAGACAAGAATTGTGATAATTGAGAATATTTTCATTTCTGTTCCCTGTGGGCTATGTTTTCAATAAGAATAATTTGACTGTAGACTGTACTAAAGAATTTATACCTGGGTTGATGTGGCCCTAACAGTTAACATATGTCAACCAAAGTTACCAAGTTACAGTAAAATCATTCCAAAACAAGTCATCCTACCAATTTACAATGAAATCCCTTCATAAATATAACTCAAAGACTTTGCAAAAGGAATCTAGTTCATGTGACGGTTTGGCAGTCACAGTAGACCGATCATGACCAAAATAGGAGAGTCTCATCTAGATATCATACCAAGTTATCCCACCAAGTTACAAAGAAGTCCCTTCTTAAAAACAACCTGTAAGCAGTGCTAATGGAATTTAGGTCAAGTGACCAGATGGCGGTAATGGCTGACCGATCGTGATCAAAATACGACAGTCTCATCTAGACATCATATCAAGTTATCCATCCAAGTTACAATAAAATTGCTTCATAAATATGAATTGTAGACTGTGCTAAACAAATTTAAGTCACGTGCCTGTGCCACTGTCATGGATGACCGATGAGGGCTAAAATGGGACGTTCTCATATAAACATTATACAGAGTCATCCTACGAAGTTACAATAAAATCCCTTCATAAATACGACCTGTAGACTGTGCTAAAGGTTTCCAGACTTCAGGCTCGCGAAGCCATCATGATTGCCCGATTGCGACCAAAAGGGGACGTTCCCATCTAGACATTATACAGAGTCATCCTACCAAGTTACAATGAAATCCCTTCCTAAATGCAAGGACCTGTAGACTGCGCTAAAGGTTTTCTGGTTTTGGGCTCTCGTGGCCATCACGGTTCACCGATCGTGACCCAAAAGGGACGTTCTCATCTAGATATAAAACAGAGTCATCCTACCAAGTTACAATGAAATTCCTTCATAAATACAACCTGCAGACTGTGCTAAAGGTTTTTGGGTTTCGGGCTCTCATAGCTGTCACGGTTGACCGATCGCGACCAAAAGGGGATGTTGTCATCTAGACATGACCGCGAACCTGCATATTTTGTGATTATCAGACAAGAACTACGGGGTGTAGCCTCTACCAAAGAAAATGTAAACAGACTCACAGAATAACGGTCTCACATTCTTCCACACGCATGATGATAATAGCTTATCTTGACTTTGTCAAGTTAAGCTAAAAATCGAAAGATTCTAACTGGTGGCTTGGTAGAAGAGTTTCAAACAATATTCCGATATTGCACAGAGCTAAAATTAGAGCTCACATTTTGTATGAGATGGACGGTGGCTTGAAATATGAACTCAAAGACTTGATTTGAATTAAATTTAATCTTGACCCCCATAAGGACACTGAAAAACTAAATATCAAAAGATTTTCACTAGAGCATGTTTTTTTTCCAGTTTTTTTTTGGTTTGGTTTCAGTTTTTGCTGCAAACCAAAAAACCTAATTGACATGCACCAAAAAAACTGGCCATATGGTGTTTTGTATACTTTGAGGTTAAACTTAGGAATTTGCAACCCTGTCATAATCTCATTTTCAAAATAGCAGCGAACGTCAGCAGAGCGGACAAATCTAAATTCTGGTTTTAACTGGCCGGTCTTTTTGAAAAAGTTCATACCCAGTATCAACAACCACAACTGTTACTGATCTCCACTCAAGTCGCACTGTAGAACAAACACAACCAACACGAAACGTAAATAAAACCACATGGGAGTGCTCATAAAATGAAAGTGTCAATGACACTGTAGCTGAACTTGACTGTGTGTAGTGTGTAATGAAATGTTAATGTACAATGTTTATGAAAGGATTATGAAATAAGACAAGAATTGTGATAATTGAGAATATTTTAATTTCTGTTCCGTATATGCTATGTTTCAATAAGAATAATTTGAGGTGTAGACTGCACTAAGGAATTGAGGCCTGGGTTAATGTGGCCCTCACAGTTAATGTATGTCAACCAAAGTTACCAAGTTACAGTAAAATCATTCCAAAACGAGTCATCCTACCAAGTTACAATGAAATCCCTTCATAAATATAACTCGTAGACTTTGCTAAAGGAATCTAGGTCATGTGACGGTTTGGCAGTCACAGTTCACCGATCATGACCAAAATAGGACAGTCTCATCTAGATATCACACCAAGTTTTCCTACCAAGTTACAATGAAATTCCTTCATAAAAACAAAAGGCCCCATGTGGCCAGAGGCGTTCACCTGACAATAGTTGTTTAAAAAAGGCTTTAATTATCATCTATAGCTAGTTAACACTACAGAGGAATGAACTTATTTAATTATTTATAACTCTGTTGTCCATGCCAGGTGATTTTTCTCCAGTACTGGGATGCTGCCACTGAAATAATGCCCCGCTTTCCAGCAATGCAACACTTGGGAGTCCAAATATCAACCAAGGAACTTAACTTGAACAAACTTGATTCTAAGCCCTTTCCTTCCACAACCAGTATGCTGTATACCAAATGTGAAAGCATTCTGACTGGGGGATCTGAAGGAGAAGATTTTTAAAGAAGTTTCCTCATATTGCACTAAGTTAAAATTCAGGCTCCCATAAAAAGCCCAAATATTAACCCTGGGACTCGATTTGAATAAATTTGAATCTCAGCCCCTAGAGATATTGTATACGAAATATGAAAGGATTCTAACAGGTGAATTTGAAGAAGAAAATCTTTAAAGAAATATAAAATTTAAAGTAAATTTCCTTTCTTATTAAACCTACAACAATTGTTTACTACAGGCTTGCACTACAGGAGAAGTCCCTAACTCAGAAAATATACTCTCTATTTTGTTTGATCTTACCCAAGCGATTTGGAAAAGAAAAGTGGTGAAAAAGCACCAAGAAAAAATAAGCCAAAACTGAGTCGAGTGCTACCACCACACACCCAGTAGGGGATGTGATGCTCTTCTCCTGGTACAGATCCACAGCTTCCTCAGACTGCACCTGCAACTGACACAGATAGAAGGTGCAGAAAGTAGAAGCATTTCTCCAGTAGGCTGCCTGTATAACATCTGACAACTTGATGGAGTTAGCATAAGCCCAGGAGGTAGACAGGAGGTAGACAAGGCATGCACCTCGTGGGCAGAAATACGATTGGTAATACAATTGTCAGTCACTAGATGAGCGCAGGCCACGCGAATAGCAAGACAAATCCATCGAGAAATGGATTGAGGAGAAATCTTATGTCGACCAGGAATAAGAGACAGAAAGAATCATTTCTTGCCTTTCCTAATGAACTGCGTCTGGTTGAGATAAATGCAAAGTGCACGAACCGGACAGAGCAAAGGGCGATTACCCTCAGCCAAAGGAAGAGCCCTGATACAGACAGGAGGTGGAGTTGTTTCTGGTATCTGATTCTTGGCCAGAAAGGAGCAATGAGTGGTAAAAGTAACACTGTTGGCGGAGCTCCTGAAAAGTCTGGATCAACCAAGAGGGTGTGAAGCTCACTAACCCGTCCGACTGAGGCAAAAGCCATCAGAAAAGCCATCTTGTATGTGAGAAAACGCATATCCAACTGGGATAAAAGGTTCGAACGTCACCCCCCTCACCCCACCCACAAGCAAAGCGCACCCAAGAAAGATTCCATCTTGGGGTAAGCTGCAAAATCTTAGGCCTTTTCAAAGAAAAGTGCAGAATAAGCTTGGAGAGGTATGGATTAGTGCCGATACGACGCTTCCCCACATACGAAAAGGTCTCCGAAAGCATGGACCTGTACCCTTTGATGGTAACAGGCTGGAGACCCTGAGAATCAAACAGATATACTTAAAACTCCACAATCTGTGTTATCAAAGGATTGGCATAATCAACAGAGTGATCAGCACACCATTGACAGAAGACCTTCTACCTAGCCGCATAGGCTAAACCAGTGGATTGCCGCCTTGAAGAAGAAATACACTCCACTGCTCGTCTCGAAAAAACCTCTACAGAGGCGACAGGACCTGACAAAAGATATGCGTGAAGGCACAATGAAGTCAGGTAAACATGAAACCTCCTCAGGTGACCTTGGCAAAGAAGGTCATGATGTAGAGGGAGACATGCCGGAACTGCCGCCAACAGAGAGTGGAGCTGATTGATCCACACCCATTGAGGCGACAGGGGAGCGATCAAAATGATTTGACAACTGCAGGTTCATATCTTGGCTAGAACATTAGGCAGAATTGGAACCGGCAGGAAGGCGTTTCAATCGAGTGACAGAGCGTCCATGGCAAAATCCAGAGGATCTGGACACGGGGACATGAAAGTGTCCACCTGATGGTTCCAATGGGTCACAAAAAGATCGATGTGGGGACGACCCCAGAGATTGTAAAGCAACTGGAACACTACCCTGAGAAGCCTCCACTAGGTGGAGATGACCCTGCCCCGTCAGGACAGGGAGTCGGCTAGGACATCCTGAGCTAGCAGTAGAAGATCCCGAGCCAATTCGTACATGGGAACTGAATGCGCGCCGCCCTGGTTCCAAATGTAAGCGACCACTGTTGAACTGTCGGACAACAGAAGGACCTGACGATTCGAAAGGTGGGGGATCCATTGCCGGAAACTCAGAAGAGCAAGAAGCTCCTTCTGGTTGATGTGAAAAGCTGCTTGAGTCTGGTCCCATACCCCGTGAAGGGAAAGACCTTGAGGATCCAATGTCGCACCCCATCCAAGATCGCTGGCATCTGCCGTCAGGACATGGGCAAGTCCAATGGAGCTCCCTGCATAATCCACTGAACATTCGTCCAGGGAAGAAGGTGACGATGAAAAGAGTCTGGTAACTGAAGCACCAGATGCAGAGGATCAACATTCGGCCTCCAACGACTGAGCAGAAAGTGTTGGAGAGGTCTGACATGCAGCCGACCTAGAAGAATGGGATCTGTCACCGAACTGCAGAGACCGAGCAGCCGGAGAATACTCCGAGCTGTCGCAGACGTGGACTGGGATAGAGTCAGGGCGAAAGCTGAGAGAATCACAGCCCAGGGAACTGCCACTGTATTCAGCTGAGTACGGACATTCAGCTCCAGATGACAAAACAACTGAGAAGGGACCAGGTCCGACTTCTCGTTGACTCTGAACCCTAGCGATGTGAGCAGGCTCAACAGTTTGTCGACATCTAACTCCAGAAGAGAAGCATTGGAGTGCCTCTGGAGCATATAGTCCAGATATGCCGAAGTAGTCACCCTGGACTGTGTGCGATGGAAGGCTATCACATGCGACATCAGTCGGGTGAAGGCCCAAGGAGCCAGGTTGAAGCTGAAAGTCATGGCCTTGAACTGGTAAACTTGCCCCAGGAAAGCGAACCTGAGATACTTTTGCGATGTCCGATGAATCGGAATGTGAAAGTAAGTGTCTCGCAGGTCGATGCTGGAAGCAAAATCTCCCCAGGTGAATGGAGCGACGAACCGACCTGAAAGTCTCCATGCTGAACTTGGGAGCAATAATAGACTGGTTCAGGATACTCAGATCGATAACCGATCGGAGTCGGCCATCCTTCTTCGGCACCAAGAACAGGTGGGAATAAAATCCCACTGAATGAATGTTCTTGATGACCTTGATCACCCCCTTTGACAGGAGATTGTCTATCCCCATTATCAAAAGTTCCTGATGTGAAACGTCTGGAGGAACTTGTGTTGGAAGAGGCACTCTCGACAGAGTGGGGTGCCTCTGGAAGGATATTCGCAGCCCGGACTGAACAATATCTAACACCCAAGGATCGTATGTGATTGTGGCCCAATGGTTTGCGAACTCTGATATTCTTCCTCCAACCTGGGACAAATCGAGGTGAGGCCCTTCATTTCGAGCCTCGGCAAGGCCCGCGAGAGGAGAAACCACCTCCTCTACTAGATGAAGGATCCCGAGTCCTCCCTTTGGTCTGCCGACACTGACCCTTACCACACGAGTAAGAAGTAGAAGCGGTGGCAGGAGGATCAGCCCTTGGCTTTGCAGAGGAAGCAGAAGGGCGATTGTTAGGCTTAGAACGTCCCCTGCCTACAACTGAAGGCTGATCAAGCTGGCGATGCAGCAGCTGATCTTTGGAATGACGCAGGACATCATCCCGGACCGTCACCACAGAATCATGGAATAGTCACGGACCTGCCAAGGAGCCGATCGAAGAGCAGCACACTGCCCCTCAGGAAGGGAACGGGTTTGTCTCCAACACAGCATCCCGGCGAACTAGTTCCAAGTTCACAGTCATGCATGTGAGTAAGATGCATGAGCGCCTTGGAAATCACCCGCAAAGAAGCCTGTACGTCATCAAACTTATCTGGAGGCAGATAAGCAGCCAAAGCAGAGACGACGTGATCTGAGAGAGAAAGGATGCCCAGCATCTCTCTCGATAAGACCAACAGGGACTCCAGAGTTTCCATACGAATAACGGCCGACTTGGGCTTGGAAAGCCTGAGGGAGGAGTCCTGATTCAAGACTGTCAAAGTCTGGCAGACTGACGGATTGGCGGAATCGTAGGAACGATAATGCACTGTAGGCAAAAAGGTATCAGCCCTGGTGAAGAACAAAGCCTTCATAGCCTTGGAACTCAGCTTAGAGTCCAAAGCTGCAAACGCTTCAACCACCTGTACAGACTGGCACGTTCGAAGGCGCCCAGAAGTGGGTTGCACCACAGGCTGATGTGCGCAACCGATGATCGTGGTTTGGCTGACACAGTCGGCTGGTCTGGCAGTTTGAGATCTGGAAGGAACTCAAACACAAAGTCAAGAGCTGCCCCAAGTCAGAAGACTGTTGGCTCTCGACGTCAGGTATGTCTGACCTATCCTCTGAGTCGGAAGACACATAGCCCATCACAGGCAAACCAGCCGATGCCTCCCATGTTGTGGGCACACCAGGGGGGCATCAGAAAGCGGCCTGCTTCCAATCCCGGGAGGCGGTGCCAAGGGGGGCACTTGGAAACCACTAGTAGCCTCGCTGGAGGCAATGGGAAGGCTCTTGGAAAGAACCTGAGTGAGCAAGGAGAGGGACCCCCTAAGCTCACAGCCTGTGTCAGCCGGTTCGACATGGGAACAAACTAGCAAAGTGGCTTCACTCCTGACCCTTTCAACCAGCGAAGGGTCACAATTCTCTAGTACACCCAATGTGGGTCGACGGGTAGCAGCCAAAACATCTGAATGCAGATGCTTATAGAGGTATGAAATACCCCGAGGATCTGAAGTGCGGGAACTCAGGAGAGTCGCCGTGGACCTCTGAGGGACAGAAGGTCCAGGCTGCACAAAAAGCGTCAGTCCCACAAAGCTGGCCGCAGGACCAGAGTGCAAGGACGGAAATGCAACATAGTCCATGGTGACCCCACTATGAACATCTGAATGCAATGAAAAAACTGCTGGGCTTGATGGCTGAGAGACCACAGTAGAGGGTTAACCGGCAGCCCCTTCCAACTTCGCCGAGTTGAAATTAGGGAAGGCTGAGGCCGATATCCCACGTCCACACTACAAGACATCTCTGCAGACTCCGGCAGGGATAAGCCAAGGCCGGCTGAAACGGTGACCGATGACATTGCAGATGGAACAGCAGTAGCTGCAGATACGTCGGTAGCTGTTAAAACCAGTGGTAAAGTGGAGAGAGCAACCGAGCTTGGCTCCAAAGGAGGAGTCACAACCCTAGTGACAGCCTCAGATGTCGAAGCTGGAGACACAGTC
Organism: Pictodentalium vernedei; assembly: GCA_031216915.1. NCBI lineage: Eukaryota > Metazoa > Mollusca > Scaphopoda > Dentaliida > Dentaliidae > Pictodentalium > Pictodentalium vernedei. The sequence continues at coordinate 625,548,879 of CM062297.1, read as the reverse complement.
CTGGTGTAACAGGGTATCTCCCCCCCGTGTATTTCCACCCCCCCCCCCCCCCCACCCTGGGTATCTTCCCCCCACCTGTGAGTAAAAAAAACAACAAAATATTTAAAGTTATAAAGCATTAATATACAAGGGAAAGTCAAGTGGAGTGGTGCTATGGGGGCCTGGGAAGATTCATGGGACTGGGTATCTACCTGTTCATAAGACTCACAGGCCTGTGTATCTTCCCCTCCACCCATAATTTTTTTAATATAAACCTTTCATTGAAAGGCGTGCTATGTTATTATAATTTCTAAATAACAATGATGAGTGAATATGTGTGTGTGTGTGGGGGGGGGGGGGGGGGGGAGATACACAGGCCTGTGTATCTCCCCCCCCCCCACCCCTTCGCCTTCCATAAAGTGCTCCCCATGATGTTCATTTTGATAGACCTTGTTCAGATATTATGGACCTTTCCCTGAAAGGCATGGAATATTATTATAATTTCAAAATAATAACATTGATAGGTGAATATGTGGGTGGGGGAAGATACACAGACCTGTGTATCCCCTCCCCCCCTAAGCCTTCCATAAAGTGCTCCCCATGAAGTTCATTTTGATAGACCTTGTTCAGATATTATGGACCTTTCTCTGAAAGGCGTGGAATGTTATTATAATTTATAAACAAGAGGCCCCAGGGGGCCTGAGGGCGCTCACCTGACATGGTAGCCTAAATAGCAACCCAGAGAATTGATTTCCACAAGTTGCATCTGCTCCTCCTAAGAAAAGCTGAAACCAAATATCCAAATATTCTGACCAGTGGATCTAAAAAAAGATTTTTAAAGAATATTCCTCATACTGAACTAAGTCATAATTCAGGCTCCCACAGGAAGCCCATATATGAACCCAGGGACTTGGCTTTAACAAACCTGAATCTCACACCCCTAAGGATTCTGCACACCAAATATCAAAACATTCCGACTGCTGGATCTGAAGAAGATTTTTAAAGAAAATTCCTCATTTTGAACCAAGTTACAATTCGAGCTCCCACAATCAGCCCAAATATGGACCTAGGGACATGGCTTGAACAAACTTGAATCTTACCCCCTAAGGATGCTGCATAAAAAATATCAAAAGCATTCATCTGCTGGATCTGAAGATTTTTAAATAAAATTCCTCATTTTGAACTAAGTTGTCATTCAGGCTCCCATAGTGAGCCTAAATATGAACCAAGGGACTTGGCTTGAACAAACTTGAATCTCAGCCCCCTAAGGTTGCTCCATGCCAAATATCAAAACATTCCAACTGCTGAATCTGAAGAAGAAGATTTTTAAAGAAAAATTCCTCATATTGACTAAGTTATAATTTGGGCTCCCACTGGGAGCCCAAATATGGACCCATGGACTTGGCTTTAACACACTTGAATCCCCCCTCCCCCCCAAGGATGCTACTCACCACATATCAAACCATTCCGACTGCTGGATCTGCATGAAGAAGAAGATTTTTTAAGAAAATTCCTCATTTCGAACAAAGTTACAATTCAAGCTCCCACATTGAGCCCAAATATGGACCTAGGGACATGGCTTGAACAAACTTGAATCTCACCCCCCTAAGGATGCTGCATACCAAATATCACAAGATTCTGCCTGCTGGATCTTGAGAAGAAGATTTTCAAAGAAATTTGCCTGAAATGCACTAAGTTCGAATTTGGGCTTCTATAGTGAGCCCAAATATGAATCCAGGTGGCCGATTTGAACAAACTGGAATCAGATCCACCCCACAATGTTGCATACCAAATATCAAAAGATTCTGCCTGCAGGATCTGGAGAAGAAGATTTTTGAAGAAATTTGCCTGAAATGCACTAAGTTCAAATTCGAGCTTCTATAGTGAGCCCAAATATGAATCTAGGGAGCCGATTTGAACAAAATAGAATCAGATCCACCCCACAATGTCGCATACCAAATATCAAAAGATTCTGTCTGCTGGATCTGGAGAAGAAGATTTTTTAAGAAATTTGCCTGAAATGCACTAAGTTCAAATTTTGGCTCCTATACTGAGCCCAAATATAAACCCAAGGGGCCGATTTGAACAAACTTGAATCAGATCCACCCCACAATGTTGCATACCCAATATCAAAAGATTCTGCCTGCTGGATCTTGAGAAGAAGATTTTCAAAGAAATTTGCCTGAAATGCACTAAGTTCAAATTTGGGCTCCTATACAGAGCCCAAATATAAACCCAAGGGGCCGATTTGAACAAACTTGAATCAGATCCACCCCACAATGTTGCATACCAGATATCAAAAGAATCTGCCTGCTGGATCTGGAAAAGAAGATTTTCAAAGAAATTTGCCTGAAATGCAGTAAGTTCAAATTTGGGCTCCTATACTGAGCCCAAATATAAACCCAGGGGGCCGATTTGAACAAACTTGAATCAGATCCACCCCACAATGTTACATACCAAATATCAAAAGATTCTGCCTGCTGGATCTGGAGAAGAAGATTTTATAAGAAATTTGCCTGAAATGCACTAAGTTCGAAATCGGGCTCCTATACTGAGCCCAAATATGAACCCAGGGGGCCGATTTGAACAAACCTGAATCAGATCCACCCTCCAATGTTGCATACCAAATATCAAAAGATTCTGCCTGATGGATCTGGAGAAGAAGATTTTTTAATGTTTTTCCCATTGCCTACAGTGTTAAAAAGTGCTGACTCAGCACTTTTTCAATGTCCCGAAACTGTACCCTATGATAAAACCGATGGCAATTTTTTTTTTACCAATTCTTTCTGTTGGTCCTAAGGAAGCTTCACACCAAATAAAAATTCTCGGTGCAGTGCAGTTTTGGAGATATGGGCGTTTTAATTTTTTTCTATTTTTAGCTCCTGCGGTTCCCATGGGGCTACGGGAAAAAAAAATCAGCATAAATTAGTTACTTATGACCCAATAAGCCCTCACATAAAATTTGGTTCAAATCAGCCTCTCGGTTTGGAAAATAGAAATTTTGGGCGGGGCCAAAAATTTTGCCCCTCCCATAACGACGCCAAGTATAGCCCCACAAACTTCTCTTGAACAAATCTGAGTCTACACCTCAAAAGGAAGCTGCACACCAAATATCAAGTCTCTGCTACTGCTGGTTCATGAGAAGAAGATTTTTTAAGATTTCAGCACACTTTTTGGGTGTGGCCCTACCCACAGGCGGGGCAACTTGATTTGAACAAAATCAAATTGCGATGTCATAACAAACTATTATCTCAAATATCAATTAAATTGGTTCAGCGGTTTGGGAGGAGAAGACGCAAACACCATGTTCACGGACGACGGACGCAGGACGACGGACGGTGAGTGATCACTATAGCTCTCCTGACTGAAAGTCAGGTGAGCTAATAACAAAGATGAGTGAATATTTGAGTGTGGGGGGGGGGGGGAAGATACACAGGCCTGTGTATCTTCCCCACCTCCCCCCTTAGCCTTCCATAAAGTGCTCCCCACAATGTTCATTTTGATAGACACTTTTCTGATAATATAAACCTTTCACTGAAAGGCGTGCAATGTTATAATTTCTAAATAACAATGATGAGTGAATATGTGGGTTGGGGGGGGGGGGGGAGATACAAAGGCCTGTGTATCCCCCCCCTTAGCCTTCCATATATATGAATATATTTTGATAGACACTTTTCTGATAATATAAACCTTTCTCTGAAAGGCGTGGAATGTTATTTTAATTTCTAAATAACAATGATGAGGGAACTGTTCTGTAATTATCAGCCTTCCACTGTAAGGTATGGAATGTTGTTATAATTTCAAAATGTGTACATATTTTTTGCTTGTCTACTGCCAATAAATGTCAGAAAAAATAATAAACACCATCAAAAGTCATGCCTGATGTTATCAATGTTAAAAAAAATATTGGGGGGGGGGGGGGAAGATACCTAGGGTGGGGGATGGGGAGATACACTAGTGTATCTTCCCCTGTGGGGGGAAGATGCACTAGTAGGGGGGGGGGGGGTAAGATACCGTGGGACACCGGAACAAGGCATCGCTTCACCAGACAACTCAACAGCTCCCACAGTTTCCACCTCAGGAAAAGACTGCACATCCCCCATGGAGGGGGTATAACTCTCACCAGACGAGGTCGTGTCGGAAGGCCCCGAACGACAGCGTTCCCCTTTTCCACGGGTGCAGGAGGAATGGCCACATGAACACGCCACACGGTTCACAGAAACCCAAAAGGTGGATGACCAAGACCCACAGGGTCGATCTGAAGAATACCCATTACAAGTGTAACTAGAAAGTGTTTTAGCACACTAAAACATGTCTCCCCTTCCTTTTGAGGTCAGAGGTCAAGGTCACATGCAGTTTATCAAGGTAGCGGACATACAGTTTCATGGTGACACATCCACATGTCAAAAAAAAAAAATTCTGGTCTGGACAATTACTCCCTATTTAAAGTACATAAATTTGACCTTGAGGTCAAGGTCACATGAAGGTCATGATGACATGTGGTCTCATTGTGATACATCCACATGTCAATCATCTAAGTCCTAGGTCAAAAAACAAAAAAAGTTCTGATCTGGACAATTATTCCCTATTTGAAGTACATAAATTTGACCTTGAGGTCAGAGGTCAAGGTCACATGCAGTTCATCAAGGTAGCGGACATGCGGTTTCATGGTGACACATCCACATGTCCAAAAAAAAAAAATCTGGTCTAGACAATTACTCCCTATTTAAAGTACATAAATTTGACCTTGAGGTCAAGGTCACATGAAGGTCATGATTACATGTGACATATGGTCTAATTGTGATACATCCACATATCAAATATCTAAGTCCTTGGTCAAAAAACAAAAAAGTTCTGGTCTGGATAATTATTCCCTATTTCGAGTACATAAATTTGACCTTAAGGTCAGAGGTCAAGGTCACATGAAGGTCATCGAGGTAGACGACATGCGGGCTCATGGTGACACATCCACATGTCAAATAACCAAGTCCTAGGTCAAAAAACAAAAAAATTCTGGTCTGGACAATTACTACCTATTTGAAGTACATAAATTTGACCTTGAGGTCAAGGTCACATGAAGGTCACAATGGTATGTGACACATCGGCTCATGGTGATACATCCACGTGCCAAATATCTAAGGTCTGGCTCAAAAGACAAGTTTTGGTCTGGACAAAGTTTTCTTGAAAAAAGCACAAATCTGACCTTCAGATCAAAGGTCAAGGTCACTTGAAGGTCATGATGACATGTGGTCTCATTGTGATACATCCACATGTCAATCATCTAAGTCCTAGGTCAAAAAACAAAAAAAGTTCTGATCTGGACAATTATTCCCTATTTGAAGTACATAAATTTGACCTTGAGGTCAGAGGTCAAGGTCACATGCAATTCATCAAGGTAGCGGACATGCGGTTTCATGGTGATACATCCACATGTCCAAAAAAAAAAAATCTGGTCTAGACAATTACTCCCTATTTAAAGTACATAAATTTGACCTTGAGGTCAAGGTCACATGAAGGTCATGATTACATGTGACATATGGTCTAATTGTGATACATCCACATGTCAAATATCTAAGTCCTTGGTCAAAAAACAAAAAAGTTCTGGTCTGGATAATTATTCCCTATTTCAAGTACATAAATTTGACCTTAAGGTCACAGGTCAAGGTCACATGAAGGTCATCGAGGTAGACGACATGCGGGCTCATGGTGACACATCCACATGTCAAATAACCAAGTCCTAGGTCAAATGAAAGTGTCAATGACACTGTAGCTCAACTTGACAAACTTGAACTTGGTAAGTTATAAATGAAATGGCAAAATTGAAGATCATTGGTACCAATGTCATTTTTTTTGCCAGTGGCAACATTTTTTGACAGAAACCGAAGAAAATCGATAGCTCCCATCTAGAGGCCGCCCCAAACAAGCATGCCAGGTTTCAAAGCAATCTGATCATAAATGTGCCCTGTAGGGTGTATAAAAGGGAAATATTGTGGTCTGACTAGACTCAATTCTAAGAATGTTGGCCGTGGCAACATTTTTTGCAGAAATGGAAGAAAATCGATAGCTCCCATCTAGAGGTCACCGTAAATAAGCATACCAGGTTTCAAAGCAATCAAATCATAAATGTGCCCTATAGGTATCGCAGAACTAAATATTGAAATTAGAGTGAACCGCCTTAAAATGTTGCACTCGGAAATGACGCAATCTCTAAAAATAAACAGCCTTGGGAAAATCCGTTGTTTCAATAAAAGTTTGAAACATTCTATTGACATCTTGCATTATTGTTGAATATTCCTGATAAAAAAGAGGGTGATTTGATGACTTTTGGACCTAAAAAATACAATTTACTTTTTGTGTGTTTTTGTAGGGAATTCCCTGAAAAATATGTGCACGTGACCAGTACTTCCCTTTGTGTCAGTTTTTCTCTCTTATTTGTTGCATGACCCCCTGTTTTCAGATCAGAAAAAGTTGTCTGAAGGGCTATACTTGACAGAGATATTTGAATGCCAAAATTAAAGTAATGCGATCATATTTTTTTCCACCTGAACGTTATAATGGTCGCCTATGGGAAAATATTTAGTTCTGTGAGACCTATAGGAAATATGTTTTTTGGCTTCCACACCAGATTCAGTTATTATTTTGGGGGATTATTTCACATTTAAATATTTATTTGGGGACCATAGACCTTACCAAACCATTTTACTGTTTTGAGAAGTTACATTTTTGTCACAGTCAGCAATTAAAGCTATATATTTCCAAAACTAAGGCTGTTCATGCATGAAAATTCACATCTTGAGCAAGTGTATTCCCCAGGAGCACACTATAACCTCTGGCAGCTGCTAACTAACAGCCTATCTTACCCTATTAACATATTTCTTTAAACCATGGTTTCTCCTCATATTTCTAGGGGCAGGGAGGATTCCAAATTTTCCAACCCCCTCCCAAATCACCATTCAAACACAGACAGAAAACCTACACTGCCCTTCTATTCACTATTATTTAGAAGTTTTTCTCTTCTATATTATGCTCTTCAAAATGTTGGAAAACAATTCCTTCATTGAAAGAGTATCCTGGAACACAAATTTGAGGAAGGGGTGGGGCTACAGTGGAAAATAACATAATAAAATTACAAATGTGAGTGAATGGCATTTGTGCATAGCTACCAATATAGTTGTCTAGTACTAGTGCTGCCATGGTTCCCCTGATACAGCATAAATTTACAGTGACAGTTGTGAAATATTGCTCTTTCCCTGAACCAAATCCTCTCTCCCACACATATTTAACCCTTCTGCTGATGATAAACATTTGGAAAGACTGAACAGCATGTTTTTAGAGACTGAAGTTAGTACCATACACTTTCAGTTTCTTACAATTTACTTTGAGGCTTCAGCACTCATGGTCCACTGATTTATTTTTCAATTTAACAACCTTGCCCTGGCTCTTCCACTATATTTTTCATTGTATGCCATTCAGTACTCTCATGTAGACCTCCTACATGTGTGACTGCAAGCCTATCTGTCTGTCTGTCTGTCTGTGTGTCTGTCTCTTCATCAGACATGGTGTTTCTTTGCTTTTCACTTGCCTGGATCTACATATTCTTGAAGCAAATGTTTGATTCATCCTCTTTGGAAACATGTTTTCAACAATTTCAATCTTTTTGCCAGAATGGGTGTCTGTGGGGATTAAAACAAAGGTTATGAAAGTGCACTTATGGGAACTTGCAGCATAAGCATAGCACTATAGAATCAATATTTGATGGTTTTAGGCATCTTACCAGTGTTATGAGATATCACAGTAGCAGGTACTGTTCATTCTTTTGGACAAAAACACTGTTTTATGTTTTGTCAGTGCCATACCAATGACTCTATGTGCCTTTACTGAGAAAACTGAGGCTTTTCCTTTACAAAAATTGCAAAATATTCATCAATACAATGTGAAATGTCTTCAGAAGCCAGACTGTGATTTAAAAACTATTACAGATGGGAAAGTTCATATCACAGTAGGTTTGTTTTGGGTCAATATCAATTAAATTATGAATTATATCACATATTTTGATGAAAAGGGGCATACCGGGGGTCCTATTCAGGCCAAAATTTTATACATCAGATGGTGGAATAAAATTTGACATCAGTTGTTAGGATAAACTGGTAGAGTCCTCTCATATTGGTGAAATATATAGCTGCATCCCGAGTTTTGGAAACAAAATTGACATCCATATTGTTCCATGGGGGTTGGGACACTGTTTTGCTTGCAGTATGGTTAAATGAGACAGATTTTTTCTAAAAATATTTTGTGCTGATGCAGATGTTAGTTTTATTTTGGGATCAGGGTGGTTTTTTAAAGAAAGCTGTAAATTCTCATCCTTCTCAGTTAATTTATAAAGTAACAGGATAGAAAAATCTTTTGGAAGCAATACCAGTTTTCAAGCCCACTTGACAAAGTTTGGACACTTTTCCTTAAAAGAACAAATTTTCCATGTTTTTGACTCAGCCAAAGCCAAAAGTTGGATTCTAATGCAGAAATGACTCTTTTATCTCATGGAAGTGGTAAAATGTCTCTTTGGTGGGGTTGGGGATGATTATAGGTATCGCAGAACTAAATATTGAAATTAGAGTGAACCGACTTAAAATGTTGCACTTGGAAATGACACAATCTCTAAAAAAAAACAGCCTTGGGAAAATCCGTTGTTTCAATAAAAGTTTGAAACATTCTATTGACATCTTGCATTATTGTTGAATATTCCTGATAAAAAAGAGGGTGATTTGATGACTTTTGGACCTAAAAAATACAATTTACTTTTTGTGTGTTTTTGTAGGGAATTCCCTGAAAAATATGTGCACGTGACCGGTACTTCCCTTTGTGTCAGTTTTTCTCTCTTATTTGTTGCATGACCCCCTGTTTTCAGATCAGAAAAAGTTGTCTGAAGGGCTATACTTGACAGAGATATTTGAATGCCAAAATTAAAGTAATGCGATCATATTTTTTTCCACCTGAACGTTATAATGGTCGCCTATGGGAAAATATTTAGTTCTGTGAGACCTGTAGGGTGTGCCAAAGGGAAATATTGTGGTTTGACTAAACTAAGTTCTAAGAACGTTGGCCGCGGCAACATTTTTTGACGGAAATTGAAGAAAATCGATAGCTCCCATCTAGAGGTCACCCCAAACAAGCATGCCAGGTTTCAAAGCAATCCGATCATAAATGTACGCTGTAGGGTGTGCCAAAGGGAAATATTGAGTCTTCTGACTAAACTAAGTTCTAAGAACGTTGGCCGCGGCAACATTTTTTGACAGAAATTGAAGAAAATCGATAGCACCCATCTAGAGGTCTCCCCAAACAAGCATACCAGGTTTCAAAGCAATTTGATCATAAATGTGCCCTGTAGGGTGTGCCAAAGGGAAATATTGAGGTCTGACTAAACTAAGTTCTACGAACGTTGACCGTGGCAACATTTTTTGCCGGAAATTGAAGAAAATCGATAGCTCCCATCTAGAGGTCACCCTAAATAAGCATACCAGGTTTCAAAGCAATCAAATCAAAAATGTGCCCTGTAGGGTGTGCCAAAGGGAAATATTGTGGTTTGACTAAACTAAGTTCTAAGAACGTTGGCCGCGGCAACATTTTCTGACGGAAATTGAAGAAAATCGATAGCTCCCATCTAGAGGTCACCCCAAACAAGCATGCCAAGTTTCAAAGTAATCTGATCATAAATGCGACCTGTGAGGTGTGCCAAAGGAAATTGTGGATGTACGTACGTACGTACGCCGACGGACGAGAAGTGATGGCAATAGCTCAGCTTGACTTTGTCAAGTTGAGCTAAAAACAAAATGAAAGTGTCAATGACACTGTAGCTCAACTTGTCAAGACAAAGACATGCACATGTATAGTATGTGACACAGCAGTGACAAACATCTAGGTAATGACCTGATAACAAAGGTACATATAAAGTATTGTAATGGTCTGTACATAAATACTGACCGTTGCCTGTAACAAATGTATAGGTAAAGTATTGTAAAGGTGGGTGTCAGTCAGATGCTAAACTAGAAAAGAAAACTTTGAGTCCCAGAGTGGGTCTGACTGAACCCCAAAATATTTGTTCTCATAGCACAGTGATAACAAAGGCACCCCAAAACACACTCGTTCCTGTCCCAAGGTGAAAACAAAGGTACCCAAGAAGTTTTGTGAAGATCAATTCATAAATACAAGCTGTATAGAACTTGTGACAAAAAACTGATTGGACCTAATTTTGGTACAAAATGGCCACTGGCAGCCATCTTGAATTTTGGACCGTACCCAGAAACACTCATTCTCGTCCCAAGGTGATAACAAAGGTACCCAAGAAGTTTTGTGAAGATCGGTTCATAAATACAGCCTCTACCCTGAGCCGTATTGACATGTGTGCTCACATTGTGCAAGTAGCACTGAATAAGTCAAAGTTCATCTAATTTGCATAATTTCTGCACGAAAAAAAAAACCTTAGAATATGTGATGTATTCCATGTTACTAAACATTCATACAAAAATTTATTCAAATCAGAACTTTCATACAGAAGTTCTGTACAAAAGACTGATTGCACTAATTTTGGTACAAACTGGCTGCTGGTGGCCATCTTGAATTTTGGACCACACCCAAAAACACTCGCTCTCATCCCACGGTGATAACAAAGGTACCCAACAAGGTTCGTAAAGATTGGTTCATAAATATGGCCTCTAGTCTAAGCTGTATAGAAGTTGTGTACAAAAAACTGATTAGACCTAATTTCGGTACAAAATGGCTACTGGCAGCCATCTTGAATTTTAGACCGCACCCAGAAACACTCGTTCTCGTCCCAAGGTGATAACAAAGGTACCCAAGACATTTCGTGAAGATCAGTTCATAAATACAGACTCAAGTCTGAGCCGTATTGACATGTGTACTTAATGTGTGTAAGTCGCACTGAAATATCAAAGTTCATCTAATTTGCATAATTTCTGCACGAGAAAAAAACCTGTATTATATGTGATGTATCCCATGGTACTAAACATTCACACACAAAATTATTCAAATCAGCGCTTTCATATGGTAGTTCTGTGCAAAAATCTGATTGCACCTAATTTTGTACAAAATGGCTGACATCGGCCATCTTGAATTTCGGACCGGACCCAAAAACACTCGTTCTCGTCCCACGGTGATACCAAAGGTACCCAAGAAGTTTCGTAAAGATCGATTCATAAATACGGCGTCTAGCCCGAGCCGTATTGGCATTTGCACTTACAGTGCTGAAATTAACACCAAAAAACATCAAAATTAGTCCAATTTGCACAATTTATGCACGAGAAAAAAACCCGTATTATATGTGATGTACCCCATGGTACTAAACATTCATACAAAAAATTATTCAAATCAGAGCTTTCATATGGAAGTTCTGTACAAAAAACAGATTTCTGCATCATCGGTACAAAATGGCGGCTGGCAGCCATCTTGAATTTCGGACTGCACCCAAAAACACTCGTTCTCGTCCCACGGTCATAACAAAGGTACCCAAGAAGTTTCGTAAAGATCGGTTCATAAATACGACCTCTAGCCCGAGCCATAGCCAATTGTTGATGTACGGACAGACGGACAGATGGACGACGGACGACGGGCCATGACAATAGCTCAAATTTGACTTCGTCAAAGTTGAGCTAAAAATTCTGGTCTGGACAATTACTCCCTATTTGAAGTACATAAATTTGACCTTGAGATCAAGGTCACATGAAGGTCACAATGGTATGTGACACATCGGCTCATGGTGATACATCCACGTGCCAAATATCTAAGGTCTGGCTCAAAAGACAAGTTTTGGTCTGGACAAAGTTTTCTTGAAAAAAGCACAAATCTGACCTTCAGGTCAAAGGTCAAGGTCACATGAAGGTCGCAATGGTACGCTACACACCGGGTCATGGTGATACATCCACATGCCAAATATCTAAAGCCTGACTCGAAATACGAAAAAGTTCTGGTCCAGTTTCCCTTAAAAAGCGCATAAATCTGACCTTCAGGTCAAAGGTCAAGGTCACATGAAGGTCACTATGGTACACTGCACACCGGTTCATGGTGATACATCCCCATGCCAAGTATCTAAGGTGTAGGTCAAAAGACAAAAAAGTTATGGCCCGGACAAAGTTTGTGTGATGTTTCCCTTAAATGAAAGTGTCAATGACACTGTAGCTCAACTTGTCAAGACAAAGACATGTACATGTATAGTATGTGACACAGCAATGACAAACATCTAGGTAATGACCTGATAACAAAGGTACATATAAAGTATTGTAACGGTCTGTACATAAATACTGAGCGTAGCCTGTAACAAATGTATAGGTAAAGTATTGTAAAGGTGGGTGACAGTCAGATGCTAAACTTGAAAAGAAATCTTTGAGTCCCAGAGTGGGTCTGACTGAACCCCAAAATATTTGTTCTCATAGCACAGTGATAACAAAGGCATCCCAAAACACACTCGTTCCTGTCCCAAGGTGAAAACAAAAGTACTCAAGAAGTTTTGTGAAGATCAGTTCATAAATACGAGCTGTATAGAACTTGTGACAAAAAACTGATTGGACCTAATTTCGGTACAAAATGGCCACTGGCAGCCATCTTGAATTTTGGACCGTACCCAGAAACACTCATTCTCATCCCAAGGAGATAACAAAGGTACCCAAGAAGTTTTGTGAAGATCGGTTCATAAATACAGCCTCTACCCTGAGCCGTATTGACATGTGTGCTTACACTGTGTAAGTAGCACTGAATAAATCAAAGTTCATCTAATTTGCATAATTTCTGCACGAAAAAAAAACCCTTACAATATGTGATGTATTCCATGTTACTAAACATTCATACAAAAATTTATTCAAATCAGAACTTTCATACAGAAGTTCTATACAAAAGACTGATTGCACTAATTTTGGTACAAAATGGCTGCTGGTGGCCATCTTGAATTTCGGACCACACCCAAAAACACTCGCTCTCATCCCACGGTGATAACAAAGGTACCCAAGAAGTTTCGTAAAGATTGGTTCATAAATATGGCCTCTAGTCTGAGCTGTATAGAAGATGTGTACAAAAAACTGATTAGACCTAATTTCGGTACAAAATGGCCACTGGCAGCCATCTTGAATTTTAGACCGCACCCAGAAACACTCGTTCTCGTCCCAAGGTGATAACAAAGGTACCCAAGACATTTCGTGAAGATCAGTTCATAAATACAGACTCTAGTCTGAGCCGTATTGACATGTGTACTTACTGTGTGTAAGTCGCACTGAAAAAATCAAAGTTCATCTAATTTGCATAATTTCTGCACGAGAAAAAAACCCGTATTATATGTGATGCATCCCATGGTACTAAACATTCACACAAAAAAAATTATTCAAATCAGGGCTTTCATATGGAAGTTCTGTGCAAAAATCTGATTGCACCTAATTTTGTACAAAATGGCTGCCATCGGCCATCTTGAATTTCGGACCGGACCCCAAAACACTCGTTCTCGTCCCATGGTGATACCAAAGGTACCCAAGAAGTTTCGTAAAGATCGGTTCATAAATACGGCCTCTAGCCCGAGCCGTATTGGCATTTGCACTTACAGTGCTGAAAGTAACCCCAAAAAACATCAAAATTAGTCTAATTTGCACAATTCACATACGAGAAAAAAACCCGTATTATATGTGATGTATCCCATGGTACTAAACATTCATACAAAAAAGTATTCAAATCAGAGCTTTCATATGGAAGTTCTGTACAAAAAACAGATTTCTGCATCGTCGGTACAAAATGGTGGCTGGCAGCCATCTTGAATTTCGGACCGCACCCAAAAACACTCGTTCTCGTCCCACGGTCATAACAAAGGTACCCAAGAAGTTTTGTAAAGATCGGTTCATAAATACGGCCTCTAGCCCGAGTCATAGCAGCTTGGCACTTACAGCTCTGAAAGTAACACTAAATAAATCAAAGTCAGTCTAATTTGCATAATTTACGCACGAGAAAAAAACCCGTATTATATGTGATGTATCCCATGGTACTAAACATTTATACAAAACTTTATTCAAATCAGAACTTTCATACAGAAGTTCTGTACAAAAAACTGATTTTTGCATCATCGGTACAAAATGGCCACTGGCAGCCATCTTGAATTTCGGACCACACCTAAAAACACTCGTTCCCATCCCAGGGTCATAACAAAGGTACACAAGAAGTTTCGTAAAGATCAGTTCATAAATACGACCTCTAGCCCGAGCCATAGCCAATTGTTGACGTACGGACAGACGGACAGATGGACAGACGGCCAGACGGACAGATGGACGGACGGACTGACGGACAGACGGACGACGGGCCATGACAATAGCTCAAATTTGACTTCGTCAAAGTTGAGCTAAAAACACATAAATCTGACCTTAAGGTCAAAGATCAAGGTCACATGAAGGTCACTATGGTACACTGCACACCGGCTCATGGTGATACATCCACAAGTATCTAAGTTGTAGGTCATAAGACAAAAATGTTATGGCCCGGACAAAGTGTGTATGAGAAGAAGAAGAAGAAGAAGAAGAAGAAAGAAGAAGAAGAAGAAGAAGAAGAAGAAGAAGAAAAAGAAGAATATGCACTAAAACAATATGTCTCCCTTCTGGGAAGGGGAGACATAACAAGAAGCATGGGAATCGTCCATATGCTTGGGCAAAAGACATTGCCCACAAAGAACAGTCCTGGGCATGACAGAGGTGAGAGCAGTAGAAAAAAAGGTGAACTGTACAGATGCAGACAGAAGTAGAACACCCCCAACTACAAGAGAAACATGGCAGAAATTAAAGGACCGGCAGGAACACAACTGAACCCAGACGGCCGACAGGGACCCCAAAAACAGAAATTCTACCCTCAACGGAGAGGAGAAATCCTGCCTATACAGCCCCCCACTGACACCTAACTCCAATAATAATAATAATATTCAAAAGGATAACATAAATTTATCAACCAAAAAATTATATGTCCGAACCGCACGGAACGCGAAAGTCTTTTCCTGTGGTGGATACTGTTGGAGCTGTTGAGTTGTCTGGTGAAGAAATGCCTTGTTCCGGGACTGTGGTCCCTCTCCAGTTGACATCTGAGGCTGTCACTATATAAAACACAGTCCTGTTATTATACGATCCTCAGATCCATAATTATAGTCACAGGTAACCATAATCAACGAGCTGAATTATCACTGTTTCTTAATGCACATGAATGCACATCTCCCCAAGATGGCAGAAGAAAAAAGAATGGTACCACTCGACCCAGTTTTGGCTTATTTTTTCTTGGTGCTTTTGCACCACTTTTCTTTCCCAAATCGCTTGGGAAAGATCAAAATAGAGAGTATATTTTCAGAGTTAGGGACTTCCACTGTAGTGCCAGCCTGTAGTAAACAATTGTAGGGTAGGTTGATAAGAAATTCCCTCATATTGCACCAAGTTAAAATTTGGGCCCACATAGGAAACCCAAATATGAACCCAGGGACTCGATTTTAACAAATTAGAATGTGAACCTCCCTCCCTAGAGATGTTGTATACAAAATATGAAAGCATTCTGACTGGTGGATCTGAAGAAGATTTTTAAAGACATTCCCTCATATTGCACTAAGTTAAAATTCGGGCTACTATAGGGAGCCCAAATATTAACCCAGGCACTCGATTTGAACAAACTTGAATCTGACCCCCCCTAAAGATGTTGCATACCAAATATGAAAGCATTCTGACCTGTGGAGCTGAAGAAGTATATTTTTAAAGCTTATTCCCGATATAGTCCTAAGTTAAAAATTCAGGCTCCTGTATTGAGCCCAAATATGAACCAAAGGGCTTCATTGTATCTGACCCCCTGACCCCCCCCCCCCCCCCCCCCCCCCCTCCATGCTGTATACCAAATATCAAAAGATTCTGATCAGTGGTTGTGGAGAAATTTTTTTTTTTTTAATTTTTGCAAATATGCTGGCTCAGAATTTTTTGATGCCCCCTATAGAACACAACCTATGGCAATTTTTTTTTACCACTCAATTCTACTGGTCCTAAAAATGCTTCATACCAAATAAGAGTTCTCTGTTCCGTGTGGTTTGGGAAATATGGGCATTTGAAAATATTTTTATTTTTAGCTCATGGGGTTCCCACGGGGACACAAGATAATTTTTTTTTGCATGAACCAAGTACTCAGGAGTCAATAATACCACATATCAAATTTGGTTCAAATCGGACCATCAGTTCAGAAAATAGAAATTTTGGGCAGGGCCAAAAATCTTGCCCCTCGCATTACGAAGGCAAATATTGATCCAGGAACCTTGTTTGAACATACTTAATTCTACACCTCAAAAGGAAGCTCCATACCAAATATCAAGCCATTGTACCCAGTGGTTCATGAGAAGATTTTTTAAGAATATTGGTGTATTTTCCCCCACCCCCTCCCTATGAGGCTGGGCAAGTTGATTTAAAACAAGAGGCCCCAGGGGGCCTGAGGGCGCTCACCTGACACGGTAGCCTAAATATCAACCCAGAGAATTGATTTCAACAAGTTGCATCTGCTCCTCCTAAGAAAAGGTTATACCAAATATCCAAAGATTCTGACCAATGGATTAAAAAAAAAAATTTTTTTTAAAGAATATGCCTCATATTGAACTAAGTTATAATTCGGGCTCCCACAGGGAGCCCATATATGAACCCAGGGACTTGGCTTGAACAAACTTGAATCTCACCCCCCTAAGGTTTTCTGCATGCCAAATATCAAAACATTCCGACTGATGAATCTGAAGAAGAAGATTTTTAAAGAAAAATTCCTCATATTGACTATGTTATAATTCATTGGAGCCAAATATGGACCCAGGGACTCTTTAACAATCTTGAATCTCCCCCCCCCCCCCCCCCCACCCTCCCCCAAGGATGCTACACACCACATATCAAAACATTCCGACTGCTGGATCTGAAGAAGATTTTTTAAGAAAATTCCTCATTTCGAACTAAGTTACAATTCAAGCTCCCACAGTGAGCCCAAATATGGACCTAGGGACATGGCTTGAACAAACTTGAATCTCACCCCTCTAAGGATGCTGCATACCAAACATCAAAACATTCCAACTGCTGGATCTGAAGAAGATTTTTAAAGAAAATTCCTCATTTCGAACTAAGTTACAATTCAAGCTCCCACAATGAGCCCAAATATGGAACTAGGGACATGGCTTGAACAAACTTGAATCTCACCCCCCTAAGGATGCTGCAAACCAAACATCAAAACATTCCGACTGCTGGATCTGAAGAAGATTTTTAAAAAAAATTCCTCATTTTAAACTAAGTTATCATTCAGGCTCCCACAGTGAGCCCAAATATGGACCTAGAGACCTGGCTTGAACAAACTTGAATCTCACCCTCCTAATGATGCAGCATACCAAATATCAAAACATTTCGACTGCTGGATCTGAAGAAGATTTGTAAAGAAAATTCCTCATTTCGAACTAAGTTATAATTCAGGCTACCACAGTGAGCCCAAATATGAACCCAAGGACTTGGCTTAAACAAACTTGAATCTCACCCCCCTAAGCATGGTGCATACCCAATATCAAAAGATTCTGCCTGCTGGATCTTGAGAAGATTTTCAAAGAAATTTGCCTGAAATGCACTAAGTTCGAATTTGGGCTTCTATAGTGAGCCCCAAATATGAATCCAGGGGGCCGATATGAACAAACTTGAATCAGATCCACCTCAAAATGTTGCATACCAAATATCAAAAGATTCTCCCTGCTGGAGCTGGAGAAGAAGATTTTTTAAGAAATTTGCCTGAAATGCACTAAGTTCGAAATCGGGCTCCTATACTGAGCCCAAATATCCAGGGGGCCGATTTGAACAAACTTGAATCAGATCCACCCTACAATGTAGCATACCAAATATCAAAAGATTCTCCCTGCTGGATTTATTTATTTATTTATTGATGTTTAAGGTCACATATTTATATGCACAATGTCTAATCATGACCGTGACAGTTTTACGGGTGGAGGAAGCCGGAGTACCCGGAGAGAACCATCGAGCTACGACAAGCAGCTGCTAGCTCCCCAACATCGTAACTCCGCACTGCAGCACAGGCAGGGTTAGATTGGTTGAAGGCATGCATACCATCGACATGCAGTACGCCTTAGTACACGGTGTCATCGTGCCCCCACGCAGGCAATGGAGATGAAGTTTCTTGCCCAACGACACAACGCGGTTGCCACAGGTGGGATTCAAACCAAGGACCTCTCGGCTTGCAGCCTGCACCTCTACCTACTGAGCCACTGCGCTCCCCCTCCCTTCTGGATCTGGGAAAAAAATTTTTTTTAATGTTTTCCCCATTGCCTACAGTGTTAAAAAGTGCCGACTCAGTACTTTTTCAAAGTCCCGAAACTGTACCCTATAATAAAATGATGGCAATTTTTTTTGACCAGTCCTTTCTGTTGGTCCTAAAGAAGCTTCACACCAAATAAAAATTTGCGGTGTCATGCAGTTTTGGAGATTATGGCAGTTTTAAGGGTTTTCCTATTTTTAGCTCCCGAGGTTCCCACGGGGCAATAAGAAAAATTTTTTTTGCATCAATCAACTACTTATGACCCATTATCATCTCATATCAAATTTGGTTCAAATCGACTTCACGGTTCTGAAAATAGAAATTTTAGGCATGGCCAAAATCTTTGCCCCTCCCATAACGAAGGCAAATAATGCCCGACAAACTTCTCTTGAACAAACCTGATTCTAAACCTCAAAAGGACTCTGTATACCACATATCAAGTCTCTGCTACTGGTGGTTCATTAGAAGAAGATTTTCAAAAAATTTGGCCATTTTTTCCCCACCCCTCTGCTCAATATGAGCCGAAACCTAATTTGCATAAAAATCAAAATGCCCCTATATAACCACT
This sequence comes from Pictodentalium vernedei, assembly GCA_031216915.1. Lineage (NCBI taxonomy): Eukaryota > Metazoa > Mollusca > Scaphopoda > Dentaliida > Dentaliidae > Pictodentalium > Pictodentalium vernedei. The sequence goes on along the minus strand of CM062297.1, from coordinate 625,529,999 downwards.
ACTTACATGAAATTTAATTAAAATGTGGCTAGTGGTTTAGGAGAAAGAGGCCCAAACACCACCTTCATGCAGGACGACGGACGGACGACAGACGAAGAGTGATCAGAAAAGCTCACCCTGACTTTCAGTCAGGTGAGCTAAAAAAAACAAAATGTGATGTCAGAGCAAGCAATCACCTAAATATAACTAAAATTGGTTCAGCAGTTTAGGAGGGACAGGTGCAAACACCATGTTGACGGACCCCGGATGGTAAGTGATCACTATAGCTCATCCTCACTTTCAGTCAGGTTAGCTGACAACCTGTAGACAGTGCTAAAGGAATTTAGGTCACGTGACCAGGCGGCAGTAATGGCTGACCGATCGTGACCAAAATAGGACAGTCTCATCTAAATATCATACCGAGTCATCCTTCCAAGTTACAATGAAATCGCTTTATAAATATGAACTATAGACTGTGCTAAACAAATCTAAGTCACATGCCTGTGGGATTTAACAACACTTTCGACTTCCAGGGTCACTCCGTGTCAGACAGCGTTACGGGTGGAGGAAGTTGGAGTACCTGGAGAGAACCCCGAGCAACTGTCAGGCTTCCCAACATTCCTATTTTTAGCTCCCGAGGTTCCCACGGTGTACGTCACGGATGACTGAACCCGACCAAAGTACGACGTTCTCATCTAGACATTATACAGAGTCATCCTATGAAGTTACAATAAAATCCCTTCATAAATACGACCTGTAGACTGTGCTAAAGGTTTTCAGGTTTTGGGCCTGCGAAGCCATCACGGTTGACTGATAACGAACAAAAGGGGACGTTCTTATCTAGACATTATACAGAGTCATTCTACCATGTTACAATGAAATCTCTTCATAAATACGACCTGTAGACTGTGCTAAAGGTTTTCGGGCTTGTGTAACCATCATGGTTGACCGATTGTGACCAAAAGGAGACGTTCTCATCTAGACATGACCTCAAACCTGCATATGAAATTTTGTGGTGATCGGACAAGAACTACGGAGAATAGCCTGTGCTGAAGAAAATGTGAACAGACTCCCAGACTTGCAAACTGACAGCCTCACAGACTAACAGACTTCTGCATGTCACAGTGATGGCAATAGCTTGTCTTGACTTTGTAAAGTTAAGCGAAAAACAAGCTATATTTAATCGGGCCACCGTGGTGTGCACTGAGACTGCTCGATGTTAATACCAAAAGTGGCTTCACTTGTGCTGTTTTCAAACAGCTTTTCAAAGTGGATATTAAAATGATGGTACAATGTTAAATTTCTTTTTTGAAGTGCCTTTTCAATTAGACTGCTTTAGATATCCAAACAACTCATTTTCCAACTAATAGAAACCGATAACTGGGGTGGCCATACAGCCTGGAAAAATTAATTATTAATTGGGAATTTCCCGTTCATTTCTCAATATAAAGGCTTAGCACAGAGTGGAGAAACCAAATTGACAACACAAAAGATGTTTTTTCTTTTAATTTTAATTCAGCTGCAATGAATGAATAAATTGATATATAAAAAAAAAAGCAACACATCAAAATGATTCTAAAATTTTTTTGGGGAGCAAATACTGCAATGTTATTGTGGAAATGAATAAACTGAAAACATCAACAAAACAAGTAGCATTTTATTTTGATTGGAAACTTGGAAAAATCTGTGGTGGCTTATTTTGGGGTGTCTTCCAATTAAATGCGTTTTTCAGAAAGTTGGGGGGGCTGGGCTTATCCTTGGAAAGGGCCAAATGACGAATGATCAAAACGTGCACCTGGATGGAAAATCAGGCGGCGAATGATAGTGCTCAGGAGCGATCGCCCACCTCAGAATGACAGGCCTGTTTTAATAGTATAAAAGTTCATATGCAAGCACATATTATTGATTCAACTTGATCGTGTAAGACATTGCGTTATTTACAGACATGAGAAATTCAAATTAACACTTCGGCAACTGAGTGCTAGTGAAGTGTGCTTTGTCGCAGAACTGCTAGTAGGACATAGCACACTTTAAATAACTCTCAGGTGACATTTCTATAATCTTTTCTAGTAAGACGATAGTGTTTTAGATTAACTGAAGGGCCTGGAAATATTTATTATTTATTTATTGGTGTTTATTTATTGGTCATATACTTATGCACAATGGCTAATCATGACCATGACAGTTTTATGGGTGGAGGAAGCCTGAGTACTCGGAGACAACCACCGAACAATGACGAGCAGCTGCCAGCTCCCTGACAGCGTAACTCTGCACTGCAGCACAGGCATGGTTAGATTGGTTGAAGACATGCGTACCATCGACGTGCAGTATGCCTTAGTACACGGCAGCATAGTGCCCCCATGTGGACAATCAGGGTTAAGTGCCTTGCCCACCGACACAATGCGGGAGTCCAAATTGATCGCTCAGACAGTCACCCATCCAATGATTAACCGGGCTCGATGTTTCTTAACTTCGGTGAGGCCTGGAAATAAAACCAAACAAGAGGTATGCATCATATGCCAGTTGTCAAATCTGGAACCTTTGTTCAAGTTAAAATGCTAATAAGTTCAGAATTTGGAAAAATTAATTATGGCCCATAACTCTGTAACAAAACAAGAGGCCCCAGGGGGCCTTAGGGTGCTCAACTGACATGGTAGTCTTAATATCAAGCCAGGGACTTGACTTGAATAAGCTGCATATACCCCTTCTAAGAAAAGCATATACCAACTAGATGAAGCGATTGTGCCCACACAATACATAGGATTTTCCTTCTATTTTCAGTTCCTGCACTTTTACGTCCCAAAATTAAGATAAACGCATAAAAAACAGATTTTTTTTTTATTTTTGTTCGGAAATTTTCGAAGTCCCAAACAAAATGGTTTCAGAGTAAAATTTTTTTTTTTTCTTAAAATTGACCAAAACTCATAAAAAACAAAAAACTAATTTTCGGTTTTTGGTAAAAAAAAAAGTCCCACCCAGACCCCAAATTTTCAGTGTAAAAAAAATTATTTTTTTTTGTCTTAAAATTGACCAAAATGTATAAAAAACCAAAAAAATGATTTCCGGTTTTTGGTCCAAAATTTTCTTAGTCCCACCCGGACCACAAATTTTCAGTGTAATTTTTTTTGTCTTAAAATTGACCGAAATGCATAAATGAAAGTGTCAATGACAATGTAGCTCAACTTGTTTAAGACATGTACATGTATAGTATGTGACACAGCAATGACAAACATCTAGGTAATGACCTGATAACAAAGGAACATGTAAAGTATTGTAACGGTCTGTACATAAATGCTGACCGTAGCCTGTAACAAATGTGTAGGTAAAAAACACTCGTTCCTGTCACAAGGTGATAACAAAGGTACCCCAAGAAGTTTCGTGAAGATCAGTTCATAAATACAGACTCTAGCCCGAGCCGTATTGACATGTGCACCTACTGTGTATAAGTAGCACTGAACAAATCAAAGTTCATCTAATTTACATAATTTCTGCACGAGAAAAAAAACCTGTATTATATGTGATGTATTCCATGTTATTAAACATTCCTACATAAATTTATTCAAATCAGAACTTTCATACAAAAGTTCTGTACAAAAAACTGATTGCACTAATTTTGGTACAAAAAGGTTGCTGGCAACCATCTTGAATTTTGGACCGCACCCAAAAACACTCGTTTTCATCCCACGGTGATAACAAAGGTACCCAAGAAGTTTCGTAAAGATCGGTTCATAAATACGGCCTCTAGCCTGAGCCGTATAGAAGTTGTGTACAAAAAACTGATTGGAACCAATTTCAGAACAAAATGGCCACTGGCAGCCATCTTGAATTCTTGACCACACCCAGACACACTCGTTCTCATCCCCAGGTGATAACAAAGGTGCCCAAGAAGTTTCGTGAAGATCGGTTCAAAAATACACACTCTAGCCCGAGCCGTATTGACATGTGCACTTACTGTGTATAAGTAGCACTGAATAAATCAAAGTTCATCTAATTTGCATAATTTTTCCACGAGAAAAAAACCTGTATTATATGTGATGTATTCTATGTTACTAAACATTCATACAGAAATTTATTCAAATCAGAACTTTCATACAAAAGTTCTGTACAAACTGATTGCACCAATTTTGTTACAAAATGGCCGCTGGAAGCCATCTTGAATTTTGGACTGCACCCAAAAACACTTGTTCTCGTCCCAAGGTGATAACAAAGGTGCCGAAGAAGTTTCGTACAGATCGGTTCATAAATACGCCCTCTAGCCCGAGCCGTATTGGCATTTGCAGTCACAGTGCTGAAAGTAACATTAAATAGAACAAAGTTAGTCTAATTGGCATAATTTATGCACGAGAAAAAACCCTGTTTTATATGTGATGTATCCCATGGTACTAAACAATTCACACATAAAATTATTCAAATCAGTGCTTTCATATGGAAGTTCTGCGCAAAAAACTGATAGCACGTAATTTTGTACAAAATGGCTGCCAGTGGCCATCTTGAATTTCAGACCGGACCCAAAAACACCCGTTCTCGTCCCACAGTGATAACAAAGGTACCCAAGAAGTTTCGTAAAGATCGGTTCATAAATACGGCCTCTAGCCCGAGTCGTATTGGCATTTGCACTTACAGTGCTGAAAGTAACACTAAATAAATCAAAGTTAGTCTAATTTGCGTAATTTACGCACAAGAAAAAAACCTGTATTTTATGTGATGCATCCCATGGTACTAAACATTTATACAAAAAATTATTCAAATCGGAGCTTTCATATGGAAGTGCTGCGCAAAAATCTGATTGCACCTAATTTTGGTACAAAATGGCTGCCAGCGACCGTCTTAAATTTCGGACTGGACCCCAAAACACTCGTTCTCGTCTCACGGTGACAACAAAGGTACCCAAGAAGTTTTGTAAAGATCGGTTCATAAATACGGCCTCTAGCCCGAGTCGTGTGTACGGCACGACAGATGGACAGACAGACCCTGGCAATACCTCAAATTGTGGCGAACCAAAGTTGAGCTAAAAAACAAAAAACTCATTTCCGGATTTTGGTCCAAAATTTCTAAGTCCGGACCGGGACCCCCAAATTTTCAGCCTAAATATGAACCTAGGGATTTGGCTTGAACAAACTTGAATCTCACCTCCCAAAGCATGCTGCATACCAAATATCGAAAGATTCTTATTGGTAGATCTGAAGGGTTAGTCTCATTTTGCTGGTCAACTGAAAGTAATTAACAGCTAGAATGCAAAGAAAACAAACTATAGTTTGTTTCATACAAGTTTGTTTGTGTTTGTCTGTTTTGATGGTTGATCACGGGTGTTGTGATTTTGCATTGACATTCATCACACCAACTCCTTTTACATAGGCCGAGTTTATATTACTAACTCCTTTTACAATGACCGAGGTTTTTTTAACTAACTATTTTTGCAAAGACCGAGGTTTATTTTACTAACTCCTTTTATAAGGACCGATGTTATTTTAAAATGAGTTCTTTTTTGTACTCTGTGAATTTTCAGTTTTTAAAAGGACAGATGTTTATTTTAAAGTGAGTTCTTTTTTTTGTACTCGCTGAATTTTCAGTGTATAAATATGCAGCATTATTTAGCATCCTCACTTCAACATGACTAACGCTCAAGTGAATGTTAATTTTATTCCCAACAATCGTGGCGGACGGCATCTGATATTCGAAGGGTTCAAATACAGAATAAAGTCTAGAAACAATGAACGGACACATTGGCGATGCTACCAGGCAGGCTGTGGAGGGACCATCAACACGATGAATGACATTGTAATGACCTACAACAACCACCATAACCATGAAGCGGATATTGAACAAGTAGCAGTAGATGCATATTTAGCCAAGCTAAAAATTAAAATGAAAGAAGGATCGAATACAGTTTTGTCTATCTACCAAGAAGAAATTGGAAGTAAGTATACATATCAGATATAAGAGGTGTGGGAGAGGGAGGGAGGGGGAGGGGGAGACAGACAGACAGACAAAAAGGAAGTGAGGGAAAATATTAAACTGCTTATATCGAAATGTTGGGAGGAGGGGAGAGGATGGTTGAGGCCTTCTGCAACAAAGAGTTATTATTTTTTTAAAATAACCTATTTTCTTTTTACAGGCCTCCATAAAATGTATTCTAAATAATTTTTTTTAAAAATAACCTATTCTCTTTTTATAGGCCTCCGTAGAGCAGAGTTTGATCCAGAGTTTATCTCCAAGATACCCACATTCTACAGTGTGAGATCAGCACTATACCGTTCCCGTTCAAAAACAAGGCCGTCAATACCACGCCAACGTTTTGATATAGACCTTCCTGAAATTTACACAAAGACAGCTGCTGGAGAGGATTTTCTTAAAGCATGTGATTGTGACAACAACAAGATACTTATCTTTGGAACTGAAAACAACCTTCAACATCTATCATGTGTGGAAATTTATTTCTGTGACGGAACATTCAATAAGTGCCCTAACATGTTTTATCAGATGTATAGCATTCATGCGTTTGTCGAAAATAAGATGTGTCCTTTAGTGTTTGGGCTACTGCCCAATAAAACCCAGCAAACATACAAAAGATTTTTTCGACTTATAGTAGAGAGAAATCTTGAAAAAAAAATGACATTTGATAACTATTTTCTGACCGATCTTCATATTTAAAATCGTTATCAAATGTCACTTTTCCGAGATTCGATCCTTTGTCAAGTACCTGTTGGTTAATTATAACTAATGATAACTATCTTAAGGTCAACCCTCTTCGCCCCCTCAAAAATTATATTCATTTATGTTTTTTGAGGGGGTGAAAAGGGTCGATCATAAAAAAAAGTCCCACCCGGACCCCAAATTTTCAGTGTAAAATTTTTTTTTTTTTTGTCTTAAAATTGACCAAAATGTATAACAAGAGGCCCCAGGGGGCCTGAGGGCGCTCACCTGACATGGTAGCCTAAATATCAACCCAGAGAATTGATTTCCACAAGTTGCATCTGCTCCTCCTAATAAAAGCTGAAACCAAATATCCAAATATTCTGACCAGTGGATCTAAAAAAAGATTTTTAAAGAATATTCCTCATATTGAACTAAGTCATAATTCGGGCTCCCACAGGGAGCCCATATATGAACCCAGGGACTTGGCTTTAACAAACCTGAATCTCACACCCCTAAGGATTCTGCACACCAAATATCAAAACATTCCAACTGCTGGATCTGAAGAAGAAGATTTTTAAAGAAAATTCCTCATTTTGAACCAAGTTACAATTCAAGCTCCCACAATCAGCCCAAATATGGACCTAGGGACATGGCTTGAACAAACTTGAATCTTACCCCCCTAAGGATGCTGCATAAAAAATATCAAAAGCATTCATCTGCTGGATCTGAAGATTTTTAAAGAAAATTCCTCATTTTGAACTAAGTTGTCATTCAGGCTCCCATAGTGAGCCCAAATATGAACCAAGGGACTTGGCTTGAACAAACTTGAATCTCAACCCCCTAAGGTTGCTCCATGCCAAATATCAAAACATTCCAACTGCTGAATCTGAAGAAGAATTTTAAAGAAAAATTCCTCATATTGACTAAGTTATAATTTGGGCTCCCACAGGGAGCCCAAATATGGACCCATGGACTTGGCTTTAACACACTTGAATCCCCCCTCCCCCCAAGGATGCTACTCACCACATATCAAACCATTCCGACTGCTGGATCTGAAGAAGAAGATTTTTTTAAGAAAATTCCTCATTTCAAACAAAGTTACAATTCAAGCTCCCACAGTGAGCCCAAATATGGACCTAGGGACATGGCTTGAACAAACTTGAATCTCACCCCCCTAAGGATATTGCATACCAAATATCACAAGATTCTGCCTGCTGGATCTTGAGAAGAAGATTTTCAAAGAAATTTACCTGAAATGCACTAAGTTCGAATTTGGGCTTCTATAGCGAGCCCAAATATGGATCCAGGTGGCCGATTTGAACAAACTGGAATCAGATCCACCCCACAATGTTGCATACCAAATATCAAAAGATTCTGCCTGCAGGATCTGGAGAAGAAGATTTTTGAAGAAATTTGCCTGAAATGCACTAAGTTCAAATTCGAGCTTCTATAGTGAGCCCAAATATGAATCTAGGGAGCCGATTTGAACAAAATAGAATCAGATCCACCCCACGATGTTGCATACCAAATATCAAAAGATTCTGCCTGCTGAATCTGGAGAAGAAGATTTTTTAAGAAATTTGCCTGAAAAGCACTAAGTTCAAATTTGGGCTCCAATACTGAGCCCAAATATAAACCCAGGGAGCCGATTTGAACAAACTTGAATTAGATCCACCCCACAATGTTGCATACCCAATATCAAAAGATTCTGCCTGCTGGATCTTGAGAAGAAGATTTTCAAAGAAATTTGCCTGAAATGCACTAAGTTCAAATTTGGGCTCCTATACTGAGCCCAAATATAAACCCAAGGGGCCAATTTGAACAAACTTGAATCAGATCCACCCTACAATGTTGCATACCAAATATCAAAAGATTCTGCCTGCTGGATCTGGAGAAGAAGATTTTCAAAGAAATTTGCCTGAAATGCAGTAAGTTCAAATTTGGGCTCCTATACTGAGCCCAAATATAAACCCAGGGGGCCGATTTGAACAAACTTGAATCAGATCCACCCCACAATGTTGCATACCAAATATCAAAAGATTCTGCCTGCTGGATCTGGAGAAGAAGATTTTTTAAGAAATTTGCCTGAAATGCACTAAGTTCGAAATCGGGCTCCTATACTGAGCCCAAATATGAACCCAGGGGGCCGATTTGAATAAACTTGAATCAGATCCACCCTCCAATGTTGCATACCAAATATCAAAAGATTCTGCCAGCTGGATCTGAAGAAGAAGATTTTTTAATGTTTTTCCCATTGCCTACAGTGTTAAAAAGTGCTGACTCAGCACTTTTTCAAAGTCCCGAAACTGTACCCTATGATAAAACCGATGGCAATTTTTTTTACCAATTCTTTCTGTAGGTCCTAAGGAAGCTTCACACCAAATAAAAATTCTCGGTGCCGTGCAGTTTTGGAGATATGGGTGTTTTAATTTTTTTATATTTTTAGCTCCTGCGGTTCCCATGGGACTACGGGAAAAAAAAAATCAGCATAAATTAGGTACTTATGACCCAATAAGCCCTCACATAAAATTTGGTTCAAATCAGCCTCTCGGTTTGGAAAATAGAAATTTTGGGCGGGGCCAAAAATTTTGCCCCTCCCATAACGACGCCAAGTATAGCCCCACAAACTTCTCTTGAACAAATCTGAGTCTACACCTCAAAAGGAAGCTGCACACCAAATATCAAGTCTCTGCTACTGCTGGTTCAAGAGAAGAAGATTTTTTAAGATTTCAGCACACTTTTTGGGTGTGGCCCTACCCACGGACGGGGCAACTTGATTTGAACAAAATCAAATTGCGATGTCATAACAAACTATTATCTCAAATATCAATTAAATTGGTTCAGCGGTTTGGGAGGAGAAGACGCAAACACCATGTTCACAGACGACGGACGCCAGACGACGGATGACGGACGGTGAGTGATCACTATAGCTCTCCTGACTGAAAGTCAGGTGAGCTAAAAAACAAAAAAAATGATTTCCGGTTTTTGGTCCAAAATTTTCTAAGTTCCACCAGACCTGTTAACTCTCCCGGTTTCACCGTGAGACTCCCGGTTTGAGGCACCAACTCACGCTCTCACGGTCACATCCTATTTTCTCCCGATTTGATTGATACTTTACAAAAATAGTTGTCTTATTCTAGTTTCGAATGAAATGATTTCGCACGCCGAAGGCGCACAGGGACGGTATGGGGGACAAGCCCCTTTCGACCCTCTGTAACTGTATAGGATGGCTGTCACATGTCTAGGCGTGTTGAAGGAGGAAAAGGATCCGGTACTCGGCAGGTGTCTCCAGTTATGTCCAGTTGTGGATGGGCAGTATCATTGGCTGATGTCGGTTGAACCCTTGGGTGAGGACCAGCCATGCATGGTTAACATTGCTCCAGGCAAAACACCAATGTTTGCCTCTACACTCACCAAATTTGCCCATAAATATACCAGAGAGGGCATTTTACTAAACCTTAGCAAGATAGCCGGGACTAAACAAACCTGACTAGGCCACCATGCCCCTGTCAGCAGAGCTCAACCGTCCACAACTCACTGTCCGGCCAGGCACCACCAGCCGGCTAATCAATCAGTATTCCAACACGTCAAACGCGCCGGTAGGCGACATACACGACGTCAAAAGGAACGACAGTCTCACCTCAATGCACAGGCTGACAAGGCTAGCACACATATCACCAATCTGTCAAATTACACTCTCAGTACACATGAGAAAATTGTACTGGGGAAGGGGTTAAAATTCATACCAACGCCTCAAAGACCTTCCAGGTCCTTCTTCAAGGAAGACATACAATTGCTTCACAATATAATGCGACTGAGGATTTTACATGCTGATCAACAGCAGTGGTTCATTAACCCATTTCATAAGACCAATGCGTCGACTTAACCAAATACCGGCTAACAAACGCCCAGCGTTATAAGGAGACTATGGCCGCAGCTGTTCCAACCCTCAACCAGGGCTTTGACGCCGTAGCAGCTGCTTCCGAATCTCCCCCGACCACACGGGGGATGGTAATCCACTCACCGAGTGGACAGTCCTCTCACCAATCAAGAATACGCCTCCCGAAGCGTACTCATATGGACACTCATCCCATCTCCGCTGATTCACCTTTGAGCGCACCCAAGCGCCAGAGATTAGGAATGACCAACATTCCTCCCCCCAGCTCAATGCATCGGGGTAGTACACATCAAGCGCCTGGGGCTCTTCTTAAGGCTACCTCCTCTGTCAGACCCATGACAGGCCCTGGTGCCACGGCACGAGTAACCGCCGCAGCTGTACTCAGTACACTCATGACCCCTTGTAGTGGCTCACTACCTTGGTCACAGGTCACCTTGCCAGAAGAAGATTGGCCCCTCCGCTCCTGTACTGATTACAAGCCCAATGGCAATACCGCAACTATGGTTCGTCCTACCACGGACATACAACCTGTATTTACCACCATTGAATCAGCTGGCCCCGAGCCATTGAATACCAGTCTATCCACTGACAGGTCCACCTGTCCCTTAGAGTCAGACTCCAACCCTCCGTCGACGGGGGATGGCATAGATTCCAGTATTGACACCATTAGTTGTCCTACTGATACCTCATCTGAGAGTATACAATTCACCTACTGGACTTCAGATGAGCAGGGATCCTTGTCCCTTTCTGCTGAACACAGCGCGTCGGACGCAGGCCTCTCCCCTCTACTTGCGGCCCAATCGGATGACCCTTCTCATCCCCGTGCTTCAAGCACCCAAGCCATGGCCCAGCCATGCATGGTTAACATTGCTCCGGGCAAAACACCAATGTTTGCCTCTACACTCACCAAATTTGCCCATAAATATACCAGAGAGGGCATTTTACTAAGCTCCCCCGAAGGAGCACAGGTCCAACCTATATTACAACCCCCCCCCCCCCCCCCCCCCGGGGGTGATGGCGTTCTCAATGAAACCGCTCACATATAGAACTAATTAAAGAGGACACTTCCTTTCCCTCCAATATACGCTATTGCCATGCAATAGCCCACAACCCTGCACCAAGCAGGTTGGCGTTACATTTCAAATTTTGAACCCCCAACCCGCCAAGGGTTGATATGAAGTTCATTTGTGGTGACCACACATTCACACCCGTCGCAGGTGTGTTTTATTAAGTTGTGTCCACGGACTACCGCCAGATTACGAACAGAATCACAACACCAAGTACACCTACCCCCTTCCAGATGAGGGTGGTGTCACAATTTCTTTTGCACGATAGGTGCCAAGGGCTTACGTGGGCCTTCCACACATGAGCTTACGGTAACAACCAGCTCGACATGACGGGCCCCAGTACCCCTCTTGCCTTACACCTTTGTCAGACGTTCTACTTGAAGCTTGCGGGCAAACTGAGTTGCTGCTATGTCCTTTACTCATCAAGAATACGCCTCCCGAAGCGTACTCATATGGACACTCATCCACTCATCCCATCTCCGCTGATTCACCTTTGAGCGCACCCAAGCGCCGGAGATTAGGAATGACCAACATTCCTCCCCCCAGCTCAACGCATCGGGGTAGTACACATCAAGCACCTGGGGCTCTTCTTAAGGCTACCTCCTCTGTCAGACCCATGACAGGCCCTGGTGCCACGGCACGAGTGACCGCCGCAGCTGTACTCAGTACACTCATGACCCCTTGTAGTGGCTCACTACCTTGGTCACAGGTCACCTTGCCAGAAGAGGATTGGCCCCTCAGCTCCTGTACTGATTACAAGCCCAATGGCAATACCGCAACTATGGTTCGTCCTACCACGGACATACAACCTGTATTTACCACCATCGAATCAGCTGGCCCCGAGCCATTGAATACCAGTCTATCCACCGACAGGTCCACCTGTCCCTTAGTGTCAGACTCTAACCCTCCGCCGTCGGGGGATGGCATAGATTCCAGTATTGACACCATTAGTTGTCCTACTGATACCTCATCCGAGAGTATACAATTCACCTACTGGACTTCAGATGAGCAGGGACCCTTGTCCCTTTCCGCTGAACACAGCGCGTCGGACGCAGGCCTCTCCCCTCTACTTGCGGCCCAATCGGATGACCCTTCTCATCCCCGTGCTTCAAGCACCCAAGCCATGGCCCAGCCATGCATGGTTAACATTGCTCCGGGCAAAACACCAAAGTTTGCCTCTACACTCACCAAATTTGCCCATAAATATACCAGAGAGGGCATTTTACTAAGCTCCCCCGAAGGAGCATAGGTCCAACCTATATTACAACCCCCCCCCCCCCTGGGTGATGGAGTTCTCAATGAAACCGCTCACATATAGAACTAATTAAAGAGGACAATTCCTTTCCTTCCAATATACGCTATTGCCACGCAATAGCCCACAACCCTGCACCAAGCAGGTTGGCGTTACATTTCAAATTTTGAACCCCCAACCCGCCAAGGGTTGATATGAAGTTGCTGCTATGTTCTTTACTCATCAAATTTGCCCGTAAATATACCAGAGAGGGCATTTTACTAAGCTCCCCCGAAGGAGCATAGGTCCAACCTATATTACAACCCCCCCCCCCCTCCCCGGGGGTGATGGAGTTCTCAATGAAACTGCTCACATATACAACTAATTAAAGAGGACACTTCCTTTCCCTCCAATATACGCTATTGCCACACAATAGCCCAGAATCCCGCACCAAGCAGGTTGGCGTTACATTTCAAATTTTGAACCCCCAACCTGCCAAGGGTTGATATGAAGTTCATTTGTGGTGACCACACATTCACACCCGCCACAGGTGTGTTTTATTAAGTTGTGTCCACGGACTACCGCCCGATTACGAACAGAATCACAACACCAACTACACCTACCCCCCTTCCAGATGAGGGTGGTGTCACAATTTCTTTTGCACGATAGGTGCCAAGGGCTTACGTGGGCCTTCCACGCATGAGCTTACAGTAACAACCAGCTCGACATGATGGGTCCCAGTGCCCATCTTGCCTTACACCTTTGTCAGACGTTCTACTTGAAGCTTGTGAGCGAACTGAGTTGCTGCTATGTCCTTTACTCATCATTCTAGTTTCTAAATTAAACAAGTTGCACTGTATGCCAACTATTTTCATTCTGTCATGGTTTCGTGAAAGAAATCAAAATAATATAAACTCAAAATATAAATTAAATAAAAACATAATCTCTCAAGTATAATTAACTTCAGCTGACCTTTTATATATGCTATTGTTATGGCTCATACCAAATTTATCCGTTTTGTGTAAAAAAAATATAATTGAAAGTTTGTTGAAAACTGAAAAAAATCTGTTGTGAGATTTCACAAGAATTAAGTTACCTCCCCTTACTTATATACAAACAGATTCAGAACAATCATGCCCAGGCTCCAGCAGAGTATTTTGTCTTCATTTTGAACCAACAGGATTATTTTGGTTGTATTTTTTTCACAATGGGAGTTATGAATCCTGAGGGCACCTTCTCTAATGTGAGTAATACAAAACACAGTTCAATAATTTTTTAATAAAAAACGAAAACGAAATTACCACAATCACACACAACTTCATTGTACCGGCAACAACAGGTGTTTTTTTTTTAAACAAAACGATATGTATTGTTAGCATTGAGTAATTTTTATTGTACAGTAAAACCTGTCAAAAGATAATAAGAATGAATATTTCCTCACTAAAAATGTACAGACTAAACAAAGAATTTACATGAATAAATGGCATGAATGAAGAAGGAATGCTTGTTTTGGTTCTTGAACGTTTTGGTCCTGGGGCGTTTTGGCCCAAGATGTTTCAGCCTCCATGTTTTGAAGCACCGAGATGGGCTTGCATGAGCAAGGAAAAATGGGGGTGGGGGGGGGGGGGGGGGGGGGGGGGGGGGTGAGGGTCATTGTCCCCGGGGGCAGGGGCTTGGACCACTGATATCCATATTTGTATGCTTTTACTTAATGAAATATATAATGCATTTGGGTTGGGGGGGGGGGTGCCCGGGTGGGACCGTGGGAGGTATAACAAGGAAAATATTGATGTATTGGCCATGTGCAAAAATCTCACTGACAAGCATCCAAATCTCACTGAGAGCTCATCAAAATCTCACTGACAGTCACCTTCCGACCTTCAGAGGTTAACAGGTCTGAGTCCCACCCGGACCACAAATTTTCAGTGTAATTTTTTTTGTCTTAAAATTGACCGAAATGCATATATGAAAGTGTCAATGACAATGTAGCTCAACTTGTTCAAGACATGTACATGTATAGTATGTGACACAGCAATGACAAACATCTAGGTAATGACCTGATAACAAAGGAACATGTAAAGTATTGTAACGGTCTGTACATAAATGCTGACCGTAGCCTGTAACAAATGTGTAGGTAAAGTATTGTAAAGGTGGGCGAGTTAGATGCTAAACTAGAAAAGAAATCTTTGAGTCCCAGAGTGGGTCTGACTGAACCCCAAAATATTTGTTCTCATAGCACAGTGATAACAAAGGCACCCAAAAACACTCGTTCCTGTCACAAGGTGATAACAAAGGTACCCCAAGAAGTTTCGTGAAGATCAGTTCATAAATACAGACTCTAGCCCGAGCCGTATTGACATGTGCACCTACTGTGTATAAGTGGCACTGAACAAATCAAAGTTCATCTAATTTGCATAATTTCTGCACGAGAAAAAAAACCTGTATTATATGTGATGTATTCCATGTTATTAAACATTCCTACATAAATTTTTTCAAATCAGAACTTTCATACAGAAGTTCTGTACAAAAAACTGATTGCACTAATTTTGGTACAAAGAGGTTGCTGGCGACCATCTTGAATTTTGGACCGCACCCCAAAACACTCGTTTTCGTCCCACGGTGATAACAAAGGTACCCAAGAAGTTTCGTAAAGATCGGTTCATAAATACGGCCTCTAGCCTGAGCCGTATAGAAGTTGTGTACAAAAAACTGATTGGAACTAATTTCGGTACAAAATGGCCACTGGCAGGCATCTTGAATTCTGGACCGCACCCAAACACACTCGTTCTCATCCCAAGGTGATAACAAAGGTGCCCAAGAAGTTTCGTGAAGATCGGTTCAAAAATACACACTCTAGCCCAAGCCGTATTGACATGTGCACTTACTGTGTATAAGTAGCACTGAATAAATCAAAGTTCATCTAATTTGCATAATTTTTGCATGAGAAAAAAACCTGTATTATATATATATATTATATGTGATGTATTCCATGTTACTAAACATTCATACATAAATTTATTCAAATCAGAACTTTCATTCAAAAGTTATGTACAAAAAACTGATTGCACCAATTTTGTTACAAAATGGCCGCTGGAAGCCATCTTGAATTTCGGACTGCACCCAAAAACACTTGTTCTCGTCCCAAGGTGATAACAAAGGTGCCGAAGAAGTTTCGTAAAGATCGGTTCATAAATATGGCCTCTAGCCCGAGCCGTATTGGTATTTGCAGTTACAGTGCTGAAAGTAACATTAAATAGAACAAAGTTAGTCTAATTGGCATAATTTATGCACAAGAAAAAACCCTGTTTTATATGTGATGTATCCCATGGTACTATACATTCAAGAAAATTATTCAAGTCAGTGCTTTCATATGGAAGTTCTGCGCAAAAAACTGATGGCACGTAATTTTGTACAAAATGGCTGCCAGCGGCCATCTTGAATTTCAGACCGGACCCAAAAACACTCGTTCTTGTCCCACAGTTATAACAAAGGTACCCAAGAAGTTTCGTAAAGATCGGTTCATAAATACGGCCTCTAGCCCGAGTCGTATTGGCATTTGCACTTACAGTGCTGAAAGTAACACTAAATAAATCAAAGTTAGTCTAATTTGCATAATTTACGCACGAGAAAAAAACCTGTATTTTATGTGATGTATCCCATGGTACTAAACATTTATACAAAAAATTATTCAAATCGGAGCTTTCATATGGAAGTGCTGCACAAAAATCTGATTGCACCTAATTTTGGTACAAAATGGCTGCCAGCGACCGTCTTAAATTTCGGACTGGACCCCAAAACACTCGTTCTCGTCTCACGGTAACAACAAAGGTACCCAAGAAGTTTTGTAAAGATCGGTTCATAAATACGGCCTCTAGCCCTAGTCGTGTGTACGGCACGACGCATGGACAGACGGCCAGACGGACCCTGGCAATACCTCAAATTGTGGCGAACCAAAGTTGAGCTAAAAAACAAAAAACTCATTTCCGGATTTTGGTCCAAAATTTCTAAGTTCAGACCGGGACCCCAAATTTTCAGCCTAAATATGAACCTAGGGATTTGGCTTGAACAAACTTGAATCTCACCTCCCAAAGCATGCTGCATACCAAATATCAAAAGATTCTTATTGGTAGATCTGAAGGGTTAGTCTCATTTTGCTGGTCAACTGAAAGTAATTAACAGCTAGAACGCAAAGAAAACAAACTATAGTTTGTTTCATACAAGTTTGTCTGTGTTTGTCTGTTTTGATGGTTGATCACAAGTGTTGGGATTTTGCATTGACATTCATCACACCAACTCCTTTTACATAGGCCGAGTTTATATTACTAACTCCTTTTACAATGACCGAGGTTTTTTTAACTAACTATTTTTACAAAGACCGAGGTTTATTTTACTAACTCCTTTTATAAGGACCGATGTTATTTTAAAATGAGTTCTTTTTTGTACTCTGTGAATTTTCAGTTTTTAAAAGGACAGATGTTTATTTTAAAGTGAGTTCTTTTTTTTGTACTCGCTGAATTTTCTGTGTATAAATATGCAGCATTATTTAGCATCCTCACTTCAACATGACTAACGCTCAAGTGAATGTTAATTTTATTCCCAACAATCGTGGTGGACGGCATCTGATATTTGAAGGGTTCAAATACAGAATAAAGTCTAGAAACAATGAACGGACATATTGGCGATGCTGCCGGCAGGCTGTGGAGGGACCATCAACATGATGAATGACATTGTAACGACCTACAACAACCACTATAACCATGAAGCAGATATTGAACAAGTAGCAGTAGATGCATATTTAGCCAAGCTAAAAATTAAAATGAAAGAACGATCGAATACAGTTTCGTCTATCTACCAAGAAGAAATTGGAAGTAAGTATACATATCAGATATAAGAGGTGTGGGAGAGGGAGGGAGGGGGAGACAGACAGACAAAAAGGAAGTGAGGGAAAATATTAAACTGCTTATATCGGAATGTTGGGAGCAGGGGAGAGGATGGTTGAGGCCTTCTGCAACAAAGAGTTATTATTTTTTTTAAAATAACCTATTTTCTTTTTACAGGCCTCCATAAAATGTATTCTACATAATTTTTTTTAAAAATAAGGCCAAAAAAAACCAAGAGGCCCCAGGGGGCCTGAAGGCGCTCATCTGACATGGTAGTCTAAATATCAAACCAGGGACTTTACTTGAATAAACTGCATACGCCCCTCCTAAGAAAAGCATATATCAACTAGATGAATCGATTGAGCCGACACAATACACAGGATTTTCTTTCTATTTTCACTTCCTGCACTTTTACGTCCCAAAATTGAGATAAGCGCATAAAAAACAGATTTTTTTCCCAAACAAAATATTTTCAGCTTAAATTTTTCTTTTCTTCATAAAACGCATAAAAAAACAAAAAACTAATTTCAGGATTTTGGTCCAAAATTTCCCACCCGGACCAGGGGGGGGGGGGGGGGGGGGGGGGGGGGGGGCACAAAATTTGTTTCCGGACGTCAGGCGGGGGTGGGTCGGTGTGCCTAGTAGCCGAAAAGCAATTTTTTCCACCCTCCAAAATTTTTTTCCTGTCTGCATTTAGCCTGATTTCACTTGAAGTAATGTCATCCAGACTCATCAGTAATCCTTTATGAGTATTAAGCAGTTTCGCATTATCCAAGGCCTTCTAGGGGTAGGCATGAGATGAGTGCAGGTCTGGGAATTGTATTATTTGTGGTCAAATAGCAATAGAATGTTGACATATCACCAAGAGTATGATCCCGTCAATATGTCTTGTGGTTTGGGGTAATAAGTTAAAGCAGTTAAACTGAGTTAAAATGAATTAGGATTGTATCTAGCTGTGTATCTGATTAAAAATTAACAGACCACACCAGTTGAGCTCACTGGATCTTTAACCCTTTGCAAACTGATGACAAAATCGTCTGTATGCAACACTATATGCAGTTTCAATTTGGAGTTATCTGCCGTTTTGTTCAGTGTTTTGTTGTCGAAAATTGTCAAAAATTCAACAATTTAAATTTTGTTTAACGGAGCCCATGCAGGGCGCCCTGTTAAACAAAGTATACATTGCTCAGCATTGCTGCATATCTGACACCTCAAGGGGATACCTGGCATATCAAATGATAATTCGCGAAATGTGCAAATGACCAAATACAGTTCTTCATTTAAAAAAATATTATCGCTTCAGATCTGTTCAGATCTCTTTTAAAATAAAATATATATTAACTATTTCAACAAATTTAACAAATACTTGACACAAAAACGAAAAATCTTAGACAACCTGTGTCCGCTCACAAAAGTCTTTTGGGCAAGTAACTGCAAGGAAGCTTATAATTGGTATGTGTGCTACAAGAGATATGACCATATTGCTATCTGAGTTCCACATTATCCAAAGCAACATGCTAAAAGCATGTCGCTAAGGACAATATGGAACTCAGGTAATGATAGGTTCTGTATTTTTGTCACTGCCCAATTCATATATGTAAGTTTCATTAAAAGAAAGAAAATGCCAATGCTGGACGATCCAGCCGATCCACAAAAACAAAAAGAGAGAACCTGTCTCCCTGTTTTCGTTCACAAAAGTTTTTTGGGCAGAGAAGCTTATTGATATGTGTCCTATAAGAGATATGACCATCTTGCTACCTGAATTCCATATTACCCAAAGCAACATGCTAAAAGCGTGATGCTAAGGACAATATGGAACTCAGGTAGTGATATGTTTGGTTCTGTATTGTTGTCACTGCCCAATTCATATATGTAAGTTTCATTAAAAGAAAGGAAACGCCAGTGCTGGCCGATCCACAAAAACGAAAAGAGAGAACCTGTCTCCACTCACAAACGTGCAGGGAAGCTTATGATATGTGTCCTATAAGAGATATGACCATATTGCTACCCGAATTCCATATTACCTAAAGCAACATGCTAAAAGCATGATGCTTAGGATAATATGGAACTCAACACTGTTCGTATCTGCATGAACCTTTTAAATTCACATTTCTATTCTCAATTAAATAATTATTTCTAAGTGAGTAATTTTAACATTCTGCTTTTCTCAACTTCAGACACAATAGCACTGACTGGATAATTATGGCCTGGATGCTTTAGGTCATAATGGCTCTGAATATGATATGACCAAAAAACAGTTTCACAGATGGGACATCTGAAGGGCCTGTTCTTGCAGGGTGATGATTCCTTAGATGTCTCCGCAGGTTTCATGCTGAACTTCATGAACATTTTGCAGTTTGATACAGGCTTGTAGGTTTTGTGTGTAGTGCGTTGCAAGTCGATTGAACAACCTGTACTTCCACAGAAGCCACACACCAAGTCATCCAATTCTTTTTTTATCAAGTTGTAACATTACTCGCTTTGGAAACCACCACTGTAGCACTTCACAAGCCGATTACTCCAATTTCAGGGGGGGGGGGGGGGGGGGGGGGGGGGGTCCTCCATTTGAAAACGGAAGAAATTTTTTTTCCTGTAAAAAATGGGTGGGTGGGAACCTGATGAGCTGAAAGTTTTTTTTGCGCCTGACATCCAAAATCTTTTTCCTGACCCCCGGCCCCCCCCCCCCCCCCACCCCCCCCCCACCCCCCCCTGCCCGGACCCCAAATTTTCAGTGTAAAAAAAAAAAATTTTTTTGTCTTAACATTGACCGAAACACATAAAAAACAAAAAAAAAAATCAGGACTTTGGTCCAAAATTTTCGAAGTCCCACCCGGGCCCCAAATTTTCAGTGCAAAAAAAAAAAAATTTTGTCTTAAGATTGACCAAAACACAAAGAACAAAAAAAAAATACAGGATTTTGGTCCAAAATTTTCTAACTCCCATCCAGACCCCAAATTTTCAGTGTAAAAAAAGTAAATTTTTTTGTGTTAAAATTGACCAAAACACATAAAAAACAAAAAAAAATTCCAAATTTTGGTCCAAAATTCCCACCTGGACACCAAATTTTTAGTGTAAAAAAAATTTTTTTTTTTTGTCTTAAAATTGACCAAAACGCATAAAAAAAACCAAAAAAAATTTCCGGATTTTGGTCCAAGTCCAAAATTTTTCAAGTCCTACCAGGCCCCCAAATTTTCAGTGCAAAAAAAAATTTTTTTTTTCCTTAAAATTGACCAAAACGCATAAAAAACAAACAAGGAGAAAATGTTTTTGGCATAAAATTATTTCCCCCAAGTTACTTATTTATAGGTGTTTAAGGTCACGTTTTGGAAGTTTGGGCTAATTGTAACTGCAACGAAAGATTAAAATCATTTATTTCCATGAGGCCCATTTAACACGACTTCCACCCTAGATATTGGTAACAGTGTACCAGTTTACCAGCAAAACAGAACTTGTTCACCACACTAAACCAGCAATGCTTCACTTCACTGGCTCCCATAGGGGAGTCAATAGAGAGACCAAATTTGACCACACGGACTGAATTTAAACAAATTTGTATGATGTATCTGGCTGAACTGAGGGTGATGTATACCAAATATCCAAATATCTGGCAGGCTGAATGAAGGAAGAGTTTTAAAGAATATTCCAAATATTGCACTAAGTTAAAATTCGGGCTCCCATAGGAAGCCCAAATATTGACCCAGTGATTGATTTTAACAAACTTGAATCTGACCCCCCCTAGAGATGTTATATACTAAATATGAAATGATTCTGACTGGTGGATCTGAAGAAGAAGATTTTTAACGCAAATTCCACATATTGCACTAAGTTAAAATTTGGGCTCCCTAGGGAGCCCAAACATGAACCCAGGGACTCGATTTCAACAAACTTGAATCTGACCTCCTTAAAGATGTTATATACCAAATATGAAATGATTCTGGTTGGGGGATCTGAAGAAGATTTGTAAAGAATAATCCTCATATTGCACTACATTAAAATTCGGGCTCCCACAGGGAGCCCAAATATAAACCCAGGAACTCGATTTGAACAAACTTGAATATGGTACCCCTAGATAAGTTGTATACCAAATATGGAAGAATTCTGACTGGTGGATGTGAAGAAGAAGATTTTTAAAGAATAGACCTCATATTGAACTAAGTTGAAATTCGGGCTCCCACAGGGAGCTCAAATACGAACCCAGGGACTCGAATTAAACAAACTTCAATCTGACCTCCCTAGAGATGTTGTAAACCAAATATGAAATGATTCTGACTGGTGGGTCTGAAGAAGAAGATTTTTAAAGCATATTCCACATATTGCACTAAGTTAAAATTCAGACTCCCATAGGGAGCCCAAATATTGATCCAGGGACTTGATTTGAACAAATTTGAATCTGACCCCCCTAGAGATGTTATATACAAAATATGAAAAGATTCTGACTGGTGGATCAGAAGATGAAGATTTTTAAAGAAAATTCCACATATTGCACTAAGTTAAAATTCGGGCTCCCATAGGGAGGCCAAATATTAACCTAGGGACTCGATTTGAACAAACTTGAATCTGATCCCCTTAGAGATATTATATACCAAATACGAAAAGATTCTGACTGGTGGATCTGGAAAAGAAGATTTTTAAAGAAAATTCTACATATTGAACTAAGTTAAAATTCGGGCTCAGATAGGGAGCCCAAATATTAACCCAGGGACTGGATGTGAACAAACGAGAATCTGATCCCCCTAGAGATGTTGTATACCAAATATGAAAGGATTCTGACTGGTGGATCTGAAGAAGAAGATTTTTAAAGAAAATTCCACATATTGCACTAAGTTAAAATTCAGGCTCCCATAGGGAGCCCAAATATTAAACAAGCACTTGATTTGAACAAACTTGAATCTGACCTCCCTAGAGATGTTGTATACCAAATATGAAAGAATTCTGCCTAGTGGATCTGAAGAAGAAAATTTTTAAAGAATAATCCTCATATTGCACTATGTTAAAATTCGGACTCACATAGGGAGCCCAAATATGAACCCAGGGGCTCGATTGGAACAAACTTGAATCTGACCTCCCTATTGATGTTGCATACCAAATATGTAAGAATTCTGCCTGGTGGATCTGAAGAAGAAGATTTTTAAATAATAGACCTCATATTGCACTAAGTTAAAATTCGGGCTCCCATAGGGAGCCCAAATATGAACCCAAGGACTCAATTTGAACAAACTTGAATCTGACCCCCCTAGAGATGTTGTATACCAAATATGAAAGAATTCTGCATGTTGAATTTGAAGAAGAAGATTTTTAAAGAATAATCCTCATATTGCACTATTAATATTCAGGCTCCCATAGGGAGACCAAATATGAACCCAGGGCCTTGATTTGAACAAACTTGAATCTGACCCCCCTATTGATGTTGTATACCAAATATGAAAGAATTCTGCCTGGCGGATCTGAAGAAGAAGATTTTTAAATAATAGACCTCATATTGCACTAAGTTGAAATTCGGGCTCCCATAGGGAGCCCAAATATTAACCCAGGGGCTTGATTTGAACAAACTTAAATCTGACCACCCTATTGATGTTGTATACCAAATATGAAAGGATTCTGACTGGTGAATCTAAAAAAGAAGATACTTAAATGTTTTTCCCATTGCCTACAGTGTTAAAAAGTGCTGACTCAGCACTTTTTCAAAAGTCCCGAAACTGTAACCTATGAAAAAACCGATGGCAATTTTTTTTACCAATCCTTTCTGTTGGTCCTAAGGAAGCTTCACACCAAATAAAAATTCTCAGTGCCGTGTAGTTTTGCAGATATAGGCGTTTTAAATTTTTTCTATTTTCAGCTCCTAAGGTTCCCACGGGGCTGCGGGAAAATTTTTTTTGGCATAAATCAAGTACTTATGACCCAATAAGTCCTCACATTAAATTTGGTTCAAATCGGCCTCTCGGTTCAGAAAATAGAAATTTAGGGCGGGGCCAAAATTTTTGCCCCTCCCATAACAACGCCAAATATTATCCCTCGAACTCCTCTTGAACAAATCTGAGTCTACACCTCAAAAGGAAGCTGCATACCATATATCAAGTGTCTGCTACTGCTGGTTCTTGAGAAGAAGATTTTCAAAGATTTTGGTGCCCCTTGGGGGCGTGGCCCCACCCAGGAGGAGGGGCAACTTCATTTGAACAAATCTGAATTAGCATTAGGTAATAAATATTTAGCCAACATTTGAATAAAATTGGGCTAGTGATTTAGGAGGAAAAGTCGATAATGTAAAGTTAACGCCGGACGGACGGCGGACGGATCACGATCAGTAAAGCTCCCGCTGAGCTTCGCTCAGGTGAACTAAAAATCAATTGATTCTCAGGCAATTTTTTTTTCAAATCAATGAGGGAGGGAGGATTTTATTTTTATTTTTTATTTTTATTTCTTCCAGATGGTGAGCAAGGATTGAGAGGCAAAAGTCACTTTCTGATGTCTGTTTTTATCTAAAAGGCATGGAAAGTGCATATTGTAAAATGATATACAAATAAATCTCATTGTTTCTCTCACCATTTTCCAAGAACGGATTCAAGTTCTGTGGTATTGGATCATCGTTGTCATTATCAAACTCACCGGCGAACAGTTTTTTAACCAACTCCCCCAAAGTACTGTCGTCTTCCATAGATATTATTGACCACCCTCGTATTATTTTGGTATCATTGTGAGTTATTTTGATAGAAATTAACATTTTTACGATAGAAATTTTAGAAGGGAAACAAAAACAAACCAGAATGGAAGCAAGCTTCCGGTGTCAACTCAGCATGGAACTTACACAGCACTTGTAACGTCATCAGCCGTCTGTCAAAGAGCCCCTCCTAAAGACCTTGCCTATTAAAAATAGTTTGAACCCGTATACATCCAAGCGATCAAGTTTGATATTTAAAAAAGGGAAACATCACTTTATTTTTCCACTGCGGCGAAGCCCTTTCATTCATATCACTATCCGATCTCCCGAGGGTGAAATTAATAAATGGATAGGCCCAACTCAAAACACAAAATAAGCTGGACGTGTCGGCCCGTAAAGACTTCGTTTGTTTACTTTGAATGAAGACGTCATTCGTATTGGGAAACGCACGTGTGTTTTCAGTAATCTCCCTTGATGCACAACTGCTCTGGAAAAATCTGAATTTCAGATTCCATTCAGTGTTTGCCCATTCTTTCCTGTTATGTTCATGACACGTCAGCAGAATTTGGACTTTTGTATTTCTTTAGTAAGTGATAATTCCCCACCCCGAAAATATACTTACCTGTACCGATTATTCTCACTATTTCTCATTCGTGTTTTCACAGCAAAAAAGGTTTACTTGACGCCAGTACCTGGCAAATTTAACGTTTAGTATTCGACAAGGTGGGTCATGCCTGTGTTGGACAACTCGCCCAACATCGACCGAGTCAAGTTTGCGTTTGAATTCCCCTGCCGTGTGCGCCCAATCTCCTGAAAATATGGCGAAAACCTTTCCCCTCTCACACTTAACACACGCCTGTGTATATTTACCTGTTTATTCGTTGGTTTTGGGCCTTAAAACCAATAGTCCCTTTTCAATTTCCCTGTTTCCTATTTTCATGCAATGACGGTCCAAATAAAAAGGCCCAACGCGGGCCATTTTTTTCAACGTGGCGGTGCCTGAGAATCAATACCTTTTTTTTTTTTGGCCTAACCTATTTTCTTTTTACAGGCCTCTGTAGAGCAGAGTTTGATCCAGAGTTTATCTCCAAGATACCCACATTCTGCAGTGTGAGATCAGCACTATACCGTTGCCGTTCCAAAACAAGGCCGTCAATACCACGCCAACGTTTCGATATAGACCTTCCTGAAATTTACACAAAGACAGCTGCTGGAGAGGATTTTCTGATAGCATGTGATGATGACAACAACAAGATACTTATCTTTGGAACTGAAAACAACCTTCAACATCTATCATGTGTGGAAATTTATTTCTGTGACGGAACATTCAATAAGTGCCCTAACATGTTTTATCAGATGTATAGCATTCATGCGTTTGTCGAAAATAAGATGTGTCCTTTAGTGTTTGGGTTACTGCCCAATAAAACCTAGCAAACATACGAAAGATTTTTTCGACTTGTAGTAGAGAGAAATCTTGAAAAAAAAAAGACATTTGATAACTATTTTCTGACCGATCCTCGTATTTAAAATCGTTATCAAATGTCACTTTTCCGAGATTCGATCCTTTGTCAAGTACCTGTTGGTTAATTATAACTAATGATAACTATCTTAAGGTCGACCCTCTTCGCCCCCTCAAAAATTATATTCATTTATATTTTTTGAGGGGGTGAAAAGGGTCGATCATAAAATAGTTATTAAAAGTCATCTTTTGAGTTTTTAGCACCTGTGGGTTAATTTGATTAGTCTAATCTCCCCGGTTGACTGTCTGTAATAAAGTCAACCTGCGTTAAATGAACAAATATACTGGAAACCGACTATAAACCTTATCCCTTTGATCTACCTAATCTTCACACATTTTCCCAAAACAATAGCGACCGGCAAAGTGAGACAACCCCGATCTGAAGAAGAAGATTTTTAAAGAATATTCCTCATACTGCACTAATTTAAACATTTGGGCTCCCATAGAGAGCCCAAATATGGACCCAGGGAATTGATTTCAATAAACATGTGAAACAATCTTCCAAAGATGTGATATGTGAAATTTGAAAGCTTTTGGGGCAGTGGTTTGGGAGAAAAGTAGTGTTAAATGTTTTTCCCATTACCCACAGTGTTAAAAAATGCTGACACAGCACTTTTCAAAGTCCCCAAAAAGTACCCCATGATAAAACCAATAGCATTTTTTTTTTACCATTCCATTCTGTTGGTCCAAAGGAAGCTTCACACCAAATAAGAATTCTCAGTGCCGTGTAGTTTTAGAGATATGGGTGTTTTAATTTGTTTTTATTTTTAGCTCCTGAGGTTCCCATTGGGGCGACGGGAAAAATTGTTTTGGCATAAATTAAGTACTTATGACCCAATAAGCCCTCATATCAAATTTGGTTCAAATCTGCCTCTTGGTTTAGAAAATAGAAATTTTGGGCTTGGCGAAAATTCTTGCCCCTCCCATAACGAAGGCAAATATAGCTCCTCGAACTTCTCTTGAATAAATCCGAGTCTACACCTCAAAAGGAAGCTGCACACCAAATATCAAGTCTCTGCTACTGCTGGTTCATGAGAAGAAGATTTTTTAAGATTTAAGCGCACTTTTTGGGTGTGGCCCTACCGAGGGGCGGGTCACCTTGATTTGAACAAACTTGAATTGACATATGATAGGGTTCATGCACAGCAAATTTTGTTGAATTTGGTCCAGCAGTTCGCGAGAAGTTGATAATGTAAAGTTAATGCCGGACAGACGACAGACTACGACAACGGATGGAAAGTGATTAGTAAAGCTCCCCTTGAGCTGTGCTCAGGTGAGCTAAAGATCATGCTGGGCCAGTTTTTGAACCCACTTGAAATATTATTGCAAAAGACCTGTATGGCAAATTGGTGAATATCTGTTCCAAGTTATTCCGCTAACGAGCTCAAATTTCGTAACAATCGACTAATTAAAGACCATAACTCTGTAACGAAAAATCGGGCTGGGCTAGTTTTCAAACTTGCTTGAGATATTCTTGCAAAAGACCAGAATGGCAAATATTAGTCCAGTCGTAGAACGTTTGTTGAAGTTATTGTGCTAACAAGCTCAAAATTCATAAAAAATCGACTAATTAAGGCCCATAACTATGCAACGAAAGAAAAATCAGGCTGGGCCAGTTTTCGAACTTGCTTGAGATATTCTTGCAAAAGTCCTGTATGGCAAATATTAGTCTAATCGGAGAATGTTTGTTCAAGTTTTTTGTGAACAGTGCTGGCTGGTTTTGGCCGATAAATTAGGTAAAGGGTTAATGGGTAATGCTAAAGGTCATAAAACAACAATTAGCAAAATAAATGTCCTGGCAGACCAGGATGCTAAACAAAGCAAACTTAAACACACGCAAACTCTGACACACAGAAACTGAGCATCATCAAGGTCGGGGGGCGCAGCGGCTCAGTAGGTTGAGGTGCAGACTGCAAGCCGAGTGGTCCGCGGTTCGAATCCCACCAGCGGCAACCGCAGTGTGTCCTTGGGCAAGACACTTCACCCCCAATGCCCATGTGGGGGCACGGTGGCATTGTGTACTAAGGCGAACTGCACGTCGATGGTGCACCTGTCTTCAACCAATGCTAACCCTACTTGTGTGGAGTTAGTATGTTGGGGAGCTGACAGTTGCTCGCCATTTGCTCGGTGGTTCTCTCTGGGTACTCCAGCTTCCTCCACCCGTAAAACAGTCATTGTTATGATTAGCCATTGTGCAGAAATATGTGACCTTAAACATTAATAAATAAATCATCAAGGTCCTGGAACAGCATGATTGCAAGTAAATGCCTCATCTCTTCTAAAAATGAGACATATTATACTGTCTAAGTTCTTGTTCAACAGAAATATTACAATTAAACTTTTTTTAATGCAGAATAAAGGTTATAAAACTATATATCTAAAGTATTGTCCAATACAGCAGAGCTAAACCAAAGAGAATTGTAACTGAGCTATTAAGCTGAACAGAAATTCTTACAACTGGAAATTGTCCGACCGATTTTTGGAAAAAAAAACAAAAAACAAGACAACTAATGTAAATTAATCACTTAATTTGCATTGCAAAATATACCATCCACATCAAGTTTAAACAATATTTATTTCCTAAAATAAGCAGAAGAGTTCATACAAGTACAAGCATCTGATGGATTTGACAGTAAGCTGAAAGTTTACATGTGATCAATTCCATGAACCTGAGAGATAAATACATTTTAAAATTATTACAATGGTATGTGAGGATTGACAGTTTAACAAACATCAATGACAGCAGCTTTAATTCTGACACCTATGGTAACATTTATACTTTTGAAAATAAATAAAAGAGAAAGTGAGAGAGTTAAAGGGGGAGAAAGAATGGGGTGTTTCCGATGCTAATCAAATGCTTTCTAATTGTCATAGAATTACACTTGCCAGCACCTTGGTGATGTGAATTTAAATAGTAATGGCACAGTAATCCAGTGATGTAGCTAAGCATCAAAAGCATACAAAAAAAGGAAAAGAAGCCAAAAAAAAAAAATATATATATATCTCTAGAATTCATCAAATATTTAATATATCTTCGTCAATCTGCCGTCATGCTCGGAAGTTTACTTCCTTCTAAGCGGCTTTCATTTTTTACTAATTCTTATTCCATTACGTTAGGTGCCGTACCAATGTGTATCACGTCATGGGAACGTAAAATGTAGAGTCACGCTGATCCTAGTTATTACGTGCAAATTTTGGTCTCAGCCTTAAATATTTATTCCGCATTTTGGTCAATCAATTCTCTGAGTTGATATTTAGGCTACCATGTCAGGTGAGCGCCCTCAGCCCAGGGGGCCTGAGGACGCTCACCTGACATGGTAGCCTAAATATCAACTCAGAGAATTGATTGACCAAAATTTGCGCGTAATAAATGTCCACTTGTTACCACCTAAGGAAGATGTGATACGGTATTGTTTGTCCATAATTTACAATTAAAAACAGTGAACAACGTGTAATGCGGAAAATATCTTTACTTGTTGCCACCCAAGGAAAATATGCATCGGCGATTTTATAGACGGGTTCGTGATTAGGAGCCAGACGGCCATTTGCCAAATAATAAATCGATCTGTAAGACGTACGCATATCTCGATCAATTTTATAATTCCCATTCAACAATTAGGATCAGCGTGATGCTACATTTTACGTTCCCATGATGCGATACACATTGGTACGGCACCTAACGTAACGGAATAAGAATTAGTAAAAAATGAAAGCCGCTTAGAAGGAAGTAAACTTCCGAGCATGACAGCAGATTGACGAAGTTATATATATCTCTATATATCTTTTGTAATGTTTCTCGAAGAAATTCCATTGAAACCTAAAGTTTATCTTGGATTCATCAATGACATATTTCTTATATGGGAACACGGTGAGTCAGTGCTAGGAACATTCTATCCATAAATTAACTCTGCCATCCTAACTTGAAGGTCACCATGGAACAGTCTTCAGAAACTGAGAATTTCCTGAGCATCAAAATCTTTAACAAGAGGCCCCAGGGCCCCTGAGGGCGCTCACCTGACATGGTAGCCTAAATATCAACTTGGAGAATTGATTTCAACAAGTTGCATCTGCTCCTCCTAAGAAAAGCTTATACCAAATATCCAAAGGTTCTGACCAGTGGATCTAAAAATGAAAGAGTCAATGACTCTGTAGCTCAACTTGGATATGACAGGAATTAGTACTTGCTGTGACCAAGACAACTGAATAATGAATATGACAGGAATTAGTATTTGTTTTGGCCCAGTCAACAATAATAAAAGAATTACAAGGTGACTGTAATGGACTACAGATTAAGACCAATCATTGTAGATTATTATTTTTGTGTGGAAATTTTCAGTCCCAAACAAAATATTTTCAGACTAAAATTTTTTCTTCTTCTTCTTAAAATTGACCAAAATGCATCAAAACACAAAAAACTAATTTCCGGATTTAGGTCCAAAATTTTCTAAGTCCCACCCGGACCCCTAATTTGCATAATTTATTCACGAGAAAAACTCTGTATTATATGTAATGTATCCCATGGTACTAAACATTCATACAAAAATTTATTCAAACCAGATCTTTCATTTGGAAGTTCTGCGCAAAAATCTGATTGCACTTAATTTTGAACAAAATGGCTGCTAGCGGCCATCTTGAATTTCAGACTGGACCCAAAAACACTCCTTCTCGTCCCACAGTGATAACAAAGGTACCCAAGAAGTTTCGTTAAGATCGGTTCATAAATACGGCCTGTAGCCCGAGCCGTATTGGGATTTGCACTCACAGTGCTGAAAGTAACACTAAATAAATCAAAGTTAGCCTAATTTGCATAATTTACGCACAAGAAAAAAACCTGTAATATATGTAATGTATCCCATGGTACTAAACATTCATACAAAAAATTATTCAAATCAGAGCTTTCATATGGAAGTTCTGTACAAAAAACAGATTTTGGCATCGTCGGTACAAAATGGCTGCTGGCAGCCATCTGGAATTTGGGACTGCACCCAAAAACACTCGTTCTCGTCCCACGGTCATAACAAAGGTACCCAAGAAGTTTCATAAAGATTGGTTCATCAATATGGCCTCTAGCCCGAGCCATAGCAGCTTGGCACTTACAGCTCTGAAAGTAACACTAAATAAATCAAAGTCAGTCTAATTTGCATAATTTACGCACGAGAAAAAAACCCGTATTATATGTGATGTATCCCATTGTACTATACATTTATACAAAACTTTATTCAAATCAGAACTTTCATACAGAAGTTCTGTACAAAAAACTGATTTTTGCATCATCGGTACAAAATGGCCACTGGCAGCCATCTTGAATTTTGGACCACACCCAAAAACACTTGTTCCCGTCCCAGGGTCATAACAAAGGTACCCAAGAAGTTTCGTAAAGATTGTTTCATAAATACGGCCTCTAGCCCGAGCCATAGCAGCTTGGCACTTACAGCTCTGAAAGTAACACTAAATAAATCAAAGTCAGTCTAATTTGCCTAATTTACGCACGAGAAAAAAACCTGTATTATATGTGATGTATCCCATGGTACTAAACATTTATACAAAACTTTATTCAAATCAGAACTTTCATACAGAAGTTCTGTACAAAAAACTGATTTTTGCATCATCGGTACAAAATGGCCACTGGCAGCCATCTTGAGTTTCGGACCACACCTAAAAACACTTGTTCCCGTCCCAGGGTCATAACAAAGGTACACAAGAAGTTTCGTAAAGATCGGTTCATAAACACGACCTCTAACCTGAGCCATAGCCAATTGTTGACGGACGGACGGACGTACGGATGGACGGACGGACAGACGGACGACGGGCCATGACAATAGCTCAAATTTGACTTCGTCAAAGTTGAGCTAAAAAAGAAGGATTCTTAAAGAATATTCCTCATATTGAACTAAGTTATAATTCGGCTCCCACAGGGAGCCCATATATGAACCCAGGGACTTGGCTTTAACAAACTTGAATCTCACCCCCCTAAGGATGCTGCACACCAAATATCAAAACATTCCGACTGCTGGATCTGAAGAAGATTTTTTAAGAAAATTCCTCATTTTGAACTAAGTTACAATTCGAGCTCCCACAGTGAGTCCAAATGTGGACCTAGGGACATGGCTTGAACAAACTCGAATCTCACCCCCCTAAGGATGCTGCATACCAAATATCAAAACATTCCGACTGCTGGATCTGAAGAAGATTTTTAAAGAAAATTTCTCATTTTGAACTAAGTTATAATTCGGGCTACTACAGTGAGCCCATATATGAACCCAGGGACTTCGCTTGAACAAACATTGAATCTCACCCCCCTAAGCATGGTGTATACCCAATATGAAAAGATTCTGCCTGCTGGATCTTGAGAAGAAGATTTTCAAAGACATTTGCCTATACTGAGCCCAAATATAAACCCAGGGGGCTGATTTGAACAAACTTGAATCAGATCCACCCCACAATGTTGCATACCAAATATCAAAAGATTCTGCCTGCTGGATCTGGAGAAGAATATTTTTGAAGAAATTTGGCTGAAATGCACTAAGTTCGAATTCGAGCTTCTATAGTGAGCCCAAATATGAATCTAGGGAGCCGATTTGAGCAAACTTGAATCAGATCCACCCCACAATGTTGCATACCAAATATCAAAAGATTCTGCCTGCTGGATCTGGAGAAGAAGATTTTTTAAGAAATTTGCCTGAAATGCACTAAGTTTGAAATCAGGCTTCTATAGTGAGACCAAATATTAACCCAGGGGGCCTATTTGAACAAACTTGAATCAGATACACCCTACAATGTTGCATACCAAATATCAAAAGATTCTGCCTGCAGGATCTGGAGAAGAAGATTTTTTAATGTTTTTCCCATTGCCTACAGTGTTAAAAAGTGCTGACTCAGCACTTTTTCAAAGTCCTGAAAAAAGTACCTTGTGATCAAACCGATAGGGACTTTTTTAACCATTCTATTCTACTGGATAAAAGTAAGCTTTATACAAAATAAGAATTCTCTGTGCTGTGTAGTTTTGGAGATATGGCAGTTTTAAGGTTTTTCCTATTTTTAGCTCCCGAGGTTCCCACGGGCCAATGAGAAAAAAAATTTTTGCATCAATCAACTACTTATGACCCATTATCATCTCATATCAAATTTGGTTCAAATCGATCTCACGGTTCTGAAAATAGATATTTTAGGTGTGGCCAAAATTTTTGCCCCTCCCATAATGAAGGCAAATAATGCCTGACAAACTTCTCTTGAACAAACTTGATTCTAAACCTCAAAAGGAATCTGTATACCACATATCAAGTCTCTGCTACTGGTGGTTCATTAGAAGAAGATTTTCAAAAAAATTTGGCCTTTTTTTCCCCACCCTCTGCTCAATATAAGCCAAAACCTAATTTGCATAGAAATCAAAATGCTCCTATATAACCACTACTTACATGAAATTTAATTAAAATGTGGCCAGTGGTTTAGGAGAAAGAGGCTCAAACACCACCTTCACACAGGATGACGGACAGACAACGGACGAAGAGTGATCAGAAAAGCTCACCCTGACTTTCAGTCAGGTGAGCTAAAAATAATGGGAAGCTGGGCAGTTCAGTATACAGGAAATCTACCAGCCACTTGAGTTATTTATATTCCAGCAGGTTCCATCTGCAACATACATGGTGATCAGTTATTTATAATCAGGCTTTTCGATATCGCATTAACTCTGACACTAAAATCTGTGATCGACATTTATCTGCACTCAAATTGGCTTTTTGAGAAATTCAGATAAGAAAGAAACGCAATCAAGAAGGAATACAATAAAGCACTCTTACAAGATCGCAAGGATTTGCTGGCTTACAAAAGTGACGCTAAACAATCACGCAATTCTCTGGTAGTGACTTACCATACAGCTACTCAAGAAAATTGGGAAACTTCTTCGAGAATCTCAATACATCCTCGATGACAATGAATACCTCAAAAGGGTGTTCCCAGAGAAACCTATACTTGCTGCAAGACAACCACCTAATTTAAGGCTAAAACTGGTTTCTTGTAAGTGTGCCACATCACCTGTCATTCTCAGAACTAAACCATGTTACACTAGCTGATGCCGAACATGTCCACTCATTTAATCTTCCGACATCATTTGTGAATCAGGCAATCACATTACTACAAAGGGTTTTTTCTGTAGATCGAGTGATCTAGTGTAGTATTTAATGTGTGCTTGTTACCCAGATATGCATTACATCGGTGAAACTGGTCAACTCTTATACATGGAAAAAGACAGGGCAGGTTTTTCAGAAGTTGGCGCACATGGGTGTCGATCCCAGGTTTACAGTACCCAATCATCTATCTATAAATACTCTTCCACACTACCAACTGAGCTAATGGCAACCTCTAATAAAGGTTGCAATTAAGTCTGCCAGTATGTTAGTTCACATTTCCAACCCGCCCTCAAGCTGATATTTGACTAGATCATGATTGCAACATGTGTAGGAAGTCAAGTTTAGACAATCATTTGTACCTATGCTCATTTAATTAAATGGATACTGTTTTTGTGCAAATGCACTGATGTTGTAGGTTAAAAGGATTTTTTTAAGACAAAAACTGAATCACAACTAGAAATGGTTAAACAAAATCTGTAAATAATTAATGACTTCTGTGGGTGATTTTTTTTATTATTCATCTTGTTTGCAAAGATTAATTCTTCAGAATCATCCATCTTCAGTGTCAAATATGACAGATTCAACAATTTAAAGGAATGCATACATTCAAATACCAGAAACATTTAAAAATCAATAACCAAAGAAAAAGTAGAATTTCTTGTGTGATGAGTAGATTATGAGTTGGTTTCCTGTCTTAAATCATAGTGACAAGATGGGTCCTTTTGACATATGGATAATGAATTTTCCAGGAAGTAGCTTACAGGGCAGATCATCTGTGAAGTGATTCTGCATTATACAGTTATGAACAAGAACACTAAGTCCCAGTTTGGATTTAATAAATTTTCCCATGAGCATCATTTCATAACAATCACAACTAAAACAGTGTGGGCGGATCACAACTAGAACAGAATAAGGTGGACTTTACAAATTCTGAGAAAAATGCATGTGTAGTCCTAATATATTTTCAGCTCATGGACCACCAGGGGCAATATGCAGGTACATCTGCTGCAAGTAGTTTAATTCGCTTGTTATTCTTATACTTTCTCTCAGAAACTGTAAATATCTTAGAGGTGGAAAACCATATTGTGTTTTTATAACAATCCACTCACCCAGCACTGTGGAGATCCAATTATTCCATCCAAATATACAATACTAATAAATCACAAAATGGTTTACCATAAGTCATTCAACTCAATTACTACCAGTGTCCCAAATAAGATGCACTTTGGCACTCAAATGTATCCATCTAATTTGGAAGGCTGCAAGAATGCTTTTAACTCCTCAGCCAACATGAGCAGCAGACTACACTTGACAATTTCTTGAAAAAATGCCAAATTTCATTTTTGTCTTAAAATATACAGCTTATGACCGCTCATTTGAATAAGTTCAACAAGTTCATTCCATACGCAAAGTTTTTGAGTCAAAACAATGAAATAATAGAATATGAATGGTGTTTTTTCTGAATAGTGTCATTTGTTTTTGGCTGTTACAACATGTAAATGGTTAATATATCCCAGGAGAAAACCCTATTTTTTCACTGGTGCCTGGCACAAGCTGAAAAGTCTGAAACATGACCGTTTCTGATCGATTCTGTGAACTTCCTACAATCTAACATAAAAAACCTGTGTAATTATGTGTGTCTATCTCTCATGATTCAAGAGATTGGATTTTCAAAAAGTGTATGGGTAGGACAATGGTGTTTTTGTGTTTTCTAGGGGGTTCTGGTATTTAGTAGGACTGGTTTGAGCTGATCGAGTACATGTGGTCGTGTGCCATGCCATTGCGTCATTTGCTTGTGATTTATCTTTATCGCGGCCACTGAAAAACTTAATCTAATAATCAATCTATGTGTCGTATTTGATGAATTCATTTCAGCAAATAAATGGATTAAATTCACTTATGTCAGTATGTCTTCCATTTTAATGATTAACGTGAATAGTTTATATCGAATTTAGTAACGAATAAGTCAAATATAATAATATACTCCAACAACAACGTGAATGCTTCTGGCGGCCACGTTTTTTCACCCAACAGCCAACAGGAATAAAAGTAAGTGAGTAACAGTTGTAGAGAACCTCTCATAGACAATGCCTGCCAAGTCTGGTTCACATTGGCTCAGTACTTTCAGTGAAGATGATGAAAATGTGATTTCCTATAGGGTTTCTATAGTAACTATAAGCCACAATTGCAGCCATAATTGCAATTGAAAAATATCCACTTGGAAGAAAAGAAACACACCTCAAAATCTGCACATAAAAGTCAAAGAAGTATCACATTTGTTTCAAAGGGTTAAATTGAGAAAAATACCCTGAAAAGTTAAGGCAACCACCATGGCAATATGCCAGTAAGGTAAAACTCCACTTGAAGACAAAATTTCAAAACCTGTATACAAAAGTCAAAAACCCGCACAGAAAAGTCAAAAACCTGTACACAAAAGTCCAAAATTCAAGTGACTAAGCATGGAAAGGGTTGAATAAAATATTACAATCCCTGAAAAGCATGCTGACATAAAAAAAAAAAGAAAAAAAAAGCAAAATAAAAAAAAATGAAAGTGTCAATGACACTGTATCTCAACGTGACAAACTTGAACTTGGGAAATTATAAATGAAATGGCAAAATTGAAGATCATTGGTACCAATATCATTTGAAGAAATTTCAACATAACAGCATTGTGTGTGCACAACGTCAGAGTAATCCATGCATTTTCAAGTGTAAACTGTAAGACTGGCTGAAGGAAGAATGTTGATACACAAATGTAGTATGTTCAGAGGTTATTAAAAATGGCAACTTTTTTCACAGAAATGAATGCTAATCAACAGCTCTTATCTAGAGTTCTTCACTAATGAGCACACCAAGTTCAAAAACAATCCTATGATAAATGTGGCCTGTAGGCCATGTCAAAGAATGATGATGCACAAATGTAATAAATTCAAAAATTGTTGCTAACAACAACAGAATTTGATGGAAATGAAAAGAAAATCAATAACTCCTACCTTTGTCACCATGCATAAGCATACAAAGTTTCAAAACAATCTGATAATGAATGTGCCCTCTGAGGCATGCCAAAGGAAGATGTTAATGCACAAATGCACTAAGTAGAAGGTCATTGCTTGTAGCAATGGTTTTTGGTTTTTTTTATGGAAATTCATAAATATACCCTGCAGAGAGTACAAAAGGGATAAGCTGATGCACAAATGCAGTAAGTTCAAAGGCTGTTGATAACGACAATAATTTTTTATGGAAATTAAAAAAAGCAATAGCTCACATCTAGAGGTCACCCCAAACACACATACCAAGTTTCAAAGTGATCCAATCATAAATGTGCCCTGAAGGGTGTGTTAAAGGGAAATATTGAGGTCTGACTAAACTAAGTTTGAAGGTCAGCAGCAACATTTTTTGACAGAAATGGAAGAAAATCAACAGAGCTCCCATATAGATGTCACCCCACACAAGCACACCAAGTTTGCAAGCAATCCAATCTTAAATGTGCCCTGCAGGGTGTGTCAAATGGAAATATTGATGCTTAACTGCACTAAGTATTTAGTAAGTTCATCGAAGGTAATTGCCAGTAGCAACATTTTTTGACGGAA
Source organism: Pictodentalium vernedei (assembly GCA_031216915.1). Classification (NCBI taxonomy): domain Eukaryota; kingdom Metazoa; phylum Mollusca; class Scaphopoda; order Dentaliida; family Dentaliidae; genus Pictodentalium; species Pictodentalium vernedei. The sequence goes on along the minus strand of CM062297.1, from coordinate 625,492,418 downwards.
ATTGAAGAAAATCAATAGCTCCCATCTAGAGGTAACCCCAAACAAGCATGCCAGGTTTCAAAGCAATCCAATCATAAATGTGCCCTGTAGGGTGTGCCAAAGGGAAATATTGAGGTCTTCTGACTAAACTAAGTTCTAAGAAAGTTGGCCGTTGCCACATTTTTCGACGGAAATGGAAGAAAATCAATAGCTCCCATCTAGAAGTCACCCCAAACAAGCATGCCAGGTTTCTAAGCAATCCGATCATAAATGTGCCCTGTAGGGTGTGCCAAAGGGAAATACTGAGGTCTTCTGACTAAGAACGTTGGCAGAGGCAACATTTTTCAAAGGAAATGGAAGAAAATCAATAGCTCCCATCTAGAGGGTCCCAAACAAGCATAGCAGGTTTCAAAGCAATCCGGTCATAAATGTGCCCTGTAGGGTGTGCCAAAGGGAAATATTGAGGTCTTCTGACTAAACTAAGTTCTAATAACGTTGGCTGTGGCAACATTTTTTGACGGAAATGGAAGAAAATTGATAGCTCCCATCTAGAGGTCACCCCAAACAAGCATGCCAGGTTTCAAAGCAATCCGATCATAAATGTGCCCTGTAGGGTGTGCCAAAGGGAAATATTGTGGTCTGACTAAACTAATTCTAAGAATGTTGGCCGCGGCAACATTTTTTGACGGAAATTGAAGAAAATCGATAGCTCCCATCTAGAGGTCACCCCTAACAAACCGCAATTGTGGCCATGTTTACAACCCGATCAACATTAAATGAGGATCGTTGGTAGAGTGTGTCCCAGTCATCATTTCTGTGAAGTGTTAAAACATTTGGTCAGGCAGTTTCAGAGGAGAAGATTTTTGAAAATCTACAAATCAGAATCAAAGAATGCCTCTGACGGCCATTTTTTTCAACCCATGGGAACAAAATGAGGATCGTTTGTAGAGGACCTCCCATAGACTATCCCTGCCAGGTTTGTTTTCACGTCGCCTCGGTTTTTCCAGAGAAGAGGAAAATGTGATTTCCCATAGGGTTTCTACAGTAACTATAAGCCGCAATTGCAGCCATGTTTGTGACCCAATCAACATTAAATGAGGATCGTTGGTAGAGGGGGTCCCAGTCATAATTTATGTGAAGTTTCAAAACATTTGGCCCAGCAGTTTCAGAGGAGAAGATTTTTGAAAATCCCCCAACCAAAATCAAAGAATGCCTCTGGAAGCCATGTTTTTCATCCGACGGGAACAAAATGAGGATCGTTTGTAGTGGACCTCCCACAGACCATTCCTGCCAAGTTTGGTTCACACCGGTTCAGCGGTTACAGAGAAAAAAATGAAAATGTGAAAAGTTTACGGACAATGGACGCCAAGTGATGAGAAAAGCTCACATGGCCTTTTAGGACAGGTGAGCTAAAAATGGGGTATTTTTCCAAGGTTTTCCAAGATCTGGAATTCTAAATCTCTATTTCCCATGTTTCAGGGTGGGCAGCAAACCATGTGTTCCAGCTCGGGTTTTATCTTTTGCAAGGGAGTGGGGTGGGGGAATTTAGGGTGTTCATTGGGCAAAGTTTCTTCTTTTTTCTTTATAATGCATTTTGAAGGATTTTGAAAAATTCTGTGCAAACCCTTTTTTGCACCTCGCTGACCTTGGTGGGTGGGGTGAGGGTGTCAGAGGATGGGTTAGTTCATTAAATCTTTTTTTTCTGTACATATAACAACTCCAAATGCTACGAAACAATGAAAGTGTCAATGACTCTGTAGCTCAATTAGGGCTCAGCGACTACTGGTTTTTTTTGCTCGAATCGAATATCGAATCAAATAGGACCATGGATTTCACATCAAATCAAATTTGAGTGTCCAAAAATCAGAAAATTACTTCAAATTTTTTCACAATTACATGAAGATGATCTGCAAACCATACACGACTATTTAATATGTATCTAAGATGCCGCCTACATGTTTTACCTATTATTTGGAGATAAAGTAGGTTTTTTCGGGAAATCTACTCAAAGACAGGGACAAAATATGATAGTCGCTTCGATGACAACTAGGAAATTGCAAATATTCGATCCACTTCCGAATACCAACGTGGATTTCGAATCGAACCCACTTTAGGATTTCAAATTGAATCAAATATTGCTGGGCCCTAAGCTTAATTTGACTGTGTAGTGTTTGATGAAAAAGGATAATGTTCAATGTTTATGAAAGGATTATGAAATAAGACAAGAATTGTGATAACTGAGAATAAGTTAATTTCTGTTCCCTACATCATGCTATATTCCTGAAATGATGTGTTCTGGTCAAGATAGAGATAACATCTGGGTGTATTTGATGGTAACAAAGCATGTAGGGAACATCAGAAAACAGTGTTTGCTATTTTAATTTGGTTCCTGTCACTATGAGCACCCACTTTTTATCACCAAAGAAATGGTCTTCACAACGTAATAAATTTTGCCACCTATTGTTTAAAATTTAATTATTTATTGACGTGTTATTTCTGCAATTTAAAAATAAATTGTTTGAATATTGATTAAATCACAACTTTGCAATATTTAACATAAATTTATGGGTCTTTAAATTACATACCACAAAGCAGGGATTATCTGTGTTGTTGTCAGTAAAAATCCTGTTCTGAATTAGTTTCTAATCTTATCTGTGTTGTTGTCAGTAAAAATCCTGTTCTGAATTAGTTTCTAATCTCTCAAGAAACAAGGGCAACGCCCCCGGTCCCCCGACCAAGATGGCAAGTTCAAGGGAGCTGTTAGGATGCAATTTGTTCGCAGAGCATGGCCATTTTTTAACTTGACCTGTATTTCCAACCAATTAAACCACATACTTAGTTTCGTTTCAATCAAATGATCCAAAGTAAAGTTATCATCCGGACAACACAAAAACCGTATTTTCTATGTCGAAAAAGGGGAATAAATAAATCCAGTAAAAATCAGTGGAGCGTGCCCATTTTCGAACTTGACCTGCATTTCCACCCAATTAAGCGGCATACTAAATTTCGTTTCAATCAAATGATCCTATCTAAAGTTATCATCCGGACAACACAGAAACTGTATTTTTTAAGTCGAAAAAGGGGAATAAATCCAGTAGAAATCAGTGGAGCGTGCCCATTTTCGAACATGACCTGCATTTCCACCCAAGTAAGACACATACCAAATTTAGTTTCAGTAAAATCATCCAAACTAAAGTTATCATCCGGACAAGGGTGTGACGGACGGACGGACGCACGGCCAGACGGACAGACGGACACTGCTGATTACAATAGTCCCCCGAAGCGTCGGGGGACAAAAAGGTAATTAAGAGCGAAGGGTGTATATTTTTTGGAGTACGGATGTGTACTTTCAGAGCATACAGATTCTAGCTGGTTGGCAAAATTGGGTGAATACAGGTTTTGATGGAAAAAAATTTCATTGATCATTTTTCCAGTCAATGAAAGAATTTTTTGAACTAAAATCACTTTTTTTGCGATTCAACTTGATGAATTGCACCCCAGACTCCATCTCAGAGCACTTGAAACAACTGCAGTGCTCTGCCACAGCACTCACAATGCCACCAACTGCTGAAGGCTAGTCAATGCCTCGAATGTAACAGATCGAGAGAGGCCAGGCTGGTTGGTAAATCATGGCCCTTATACCTTAACCACTATATATGTAAGCCTTTCAATTTTTAATGCATTACATATGTATATAGTGGTCAAGCCAGGCTGTTGATGGGCTCATTAAGAGATTAAAAATATAAACAAGAGGCCCTAGGGGGCCTGAGGGCGCTCACCTGACATGGTAGCCTAAATATCAACCCAGAGAATTGATTTCCACAAGTTGCATCTGCTCCTCCTAATAAAAGCTGAAACCAAATATCCAAATATTCTGACCAGTGGATCTAAAAAAAATGATTTTTAAAGAATATTCCTCATACTGAACTAAGTCATAATTCGGGCTCCCACAGGGAGCCCATATATGAACCCAGGGACTTGGCTTTAACAACCCTGAAACTCACACCCCTAAGGATTCTGCACACCAATTATCAAAACATTCCGACTGCTGGATCTGAAGAAGAAGATTTTTAAAGAAAATTCCTCATTTTGAACCAAGTTACAATTCGAGCTCCCACAATCAACCCAAATATGGACCTAGGGACATGGCTTGAACAAACTTGAATCTTAACCCCCTAAGGATGCTGCATAAAAAATATCAAAAGCATTCATCTGCTGGATCTGAAGATTTTTAAAGAAAATTCCTCATTTTGAACTAAGCTGTCATTCAGGCTCCCATAGTGAGCCCAAATATGAACCAAGGGACTTGGCTTGAACAAACTTGAATCTCAGCCCCCTAAGGTTGCTCCCTGCCTAATATCAAAACATTCCAACTGCTGAATCTGAAGAAGAAGATTTTTAAACAAAAACTCCTCATATTGACTACGTTATAATTTGGGCCCAAATATAGTCCCATGGACTTGGCTTTCACACACTTGAATCCCCCCCCCCCCCCCACAAGGATGCTACTCACCACATATCAAACCATTCTGACTGCTGGATCTGAAGAAGAAGATTTTTTAAGAAAATTCCTCATTTCGAACAAAGTTACAATTTAAGCTCCCACAGTGAGCCCAAATATGGACCTAGGGACATGGCCTGAACAAACTTGCATCTCACCCCCCTAAGGATGCTGCATACCAAATATCACAAGATTCCGCCCTCATGGATCTTGAGAAGAAGATTTGCCTGAAATGCACTAAGTTCAAATTTGGGCTCCTATACTGAGCCCAAATATAAACCCAGGGTGCCGATTTGAACAAACTTGAATCAGATCCACCCCACAATGTTGCATACCAAATATCACAAGATTCTGCCTGCTGGATCTGGAGAAGATTTTTGAAGAAATTTGCCTGAAATGCACTAAGTTTGAATTTGGGCTTCTATAGTGAGCCCAAATATGAATCCAGGTGGCCGATTTGAACAAATTGGAATCAGATCCACCCCACAATGTTGCATACCAAATATCAAAAGATTCTGCCTGCAGGATCTGGAGAAGAAGATTTTTGAAGAAATTTGCCTGAAATGCACTAAGTTCGAATTCGAGCTTCTATAGTGAGCCCAAATATGAATCTAGGGAGCCGATTTGAACAAAATAGAATCAGATCCACCCCACAATGTTGCATACCAAATATCAAAAGATTCTGCCTGCTGGATCTGGAGAAGAAGATTTTTTAAGAAATTTGCCTGAAAAGCACTAAGTTCAAATTTGGGTTCCTATACTGAGCCCAAATATAAACCCAGGGAGCCGATTTGAACAAACTTGAATCAGATCCACCCCACAATGTTGCATACCAAATATCAAAAGATTCGGCCTGCTGGATCTTGAGAAGAAGATTTTCAAAGAAATTTGCCTGAAATGCACTAAGTTCAAATTTGAGCTCCTATACTGAGCCCAAATATAAACCCAAGGGGCCGATTTGAACAAACTTGAATCAGATCCACCCCACAATGTTGTATACCAAATATCAAAAGATTCTGCCTGCTGGATGTGGAGAAGAAGATTTTCAAAGAAATTTGCCTGAAATGCAGTAAGTTCAAATTTGAGCTCCTATACTGAGCCCAAATATAAACCCAGGGGGCCGATTCGAACAAACTTGAATCAGATCCACCCCACAATGTTGCATGCCAAATATCAAAAGATTCTGCCTGCTGGATCTGGAGAAGAAGATTTTTTAAGAAATTTGTCTGAAATGCACTAAGTTCGAAATCGGGCTCCTATACTGAGCCCAAATATGAACCCAGGGGGCCGATTTGAACAAACTTGAATCAGATCCACCCTACAATGTTGCATACCAAATATCAAAAGATTCTGCCTGCTGGATCTGGAGAAGAAGATTTTTTAATGTTTTTCCCATTGCCTACAGTGTTAACCCTTTACCCAACATAACGGCCAAAACCGGCCAGCGCTATTCTCAAAAATCGCCAATTAATTTTCACTATTTTTTTCATTTTTTGTCTCAAAAACATAGGTTATGACCCCTCGTTGGAACGAGCTCGTCGAGCTCGTTCCAACGAGGGGTCATAACCTATGTTTTTGAGACAAAAAATGAAAAAAATTAGTTATTCAAGAATTTTTTTTGCAAGTGTCGTCTGCTTTTCACGTTAGGTAAAGGGTTAAAAAGTGCTGACTCAGCACTTTTTCAAAGTCCCAAAACTGTACCCTATGATAAAACCGATGGCAATTTTTTTTTACCAATTCTTTCTGTTGGTCCTAAGGAAGCTTCACACCAAATAAAAATTCTCGGTGCCGTGCAGTTTTGGAGATATGGGTGTTTTAATTTTTTTCTATTTTTAGCTCCTGCGGTTCCCATGGGGCTACGGGGGAAAAAAAATCAGCATAAATTAGGTACTTATGACCCAATAAGCCCTCACATAAAATTTGGTTCAAATCAGCCTCTCGGTTTGGAAAATAGAAATTTTGGGCGGGGCAAAAAAATTTTGCCCCTCCCATAACGACGCCAAGTATAGCCCCACAAACTTCTCTTGAACAAACCTGAGTCTACACATCAAAAGGAAGCTGCACGCCAAATATCAAGTCTCTGCTACTGCTGGTTCATGAGAAGAAGATTTTTTAAGATTTCAGCACACTTTTGGGGTGTGGCCCTACCCACGGGCGAGGCAACTTGATTTGAACAAAATCAAATTGCGATGTCATAACAAACTATTATCTCAAATATCAATTAAATTGGTTCAGCGGTTTGTGAGGAGAAGACGCAAACACCATGTTCACGGACGACGGACGCCGGACGACGGACGGTGAGTGATCACTATAGCTCTCCTGACTGAAAGTCAGGTGAGCTAAAAAAAACCCTTGTTGTTTTGCATGTACTGATTGCATCATTGCCATTTGCAGTGCGTGGGAAACCGGGGTAAATAACAATGAATAGTACTAGGAATTATGGGGTAATATGGTACAGGGTACTGACAAAAACGTGTCTTTTGGACCCCAACCGTTGAAAGGTTTCTCCAAAAGAAGCCTTCAGACCATCAACCCTCTTGTCCAATACATCAACTGTGATCAGAGAAGTCAACTGAGTATTTCAACCCCCCCCCCCCCCCCCCCCCCCCCCCCCCCCACAATACTGTAGAATCTCACCTGTGTCAAAAAAGAAATGCGAGAACCAGAGATATGCTACTCTCATTTGTTTTTGTTGATATGAGTTTGAAACAGCATAGCAGTATTTTATTTAGGAAAATCACCCACTGCTGTAAGTGTATCTGTCTTACAATCAAATAGTGATTCAATTGCAAACAAGAGGCCCATGGGGACTGAGGTGCTCGCCTGACAGCAGTTGTTTTTAAATTGTGTTTAATTAGCATCTATAGCTAGTTAACACTACTGAGGAATGAAGTCATTTAAATATTTATAACTCTGTTGTCCATGCCAGATGATTTTTTTCTAGTACTGGGATGCTACCACAGAAATAATGCCCCGATTTCCAGTAATATAATGCAAAACTTGGGAGTCCAAATATCAACCTAGGAACTTAACTAGAACAAATCTGAGTCTGAGCTCTTCCCTTCCACCACCAGGATGCAGTATAACAAATGTGAAAGCAGTCTGACTGGGGGATCTGAAGGAGAAGACTTTTAAAGAAATTTCCTCATATTGCACTAAGTTGAAATTTGGGCTACCATAGGAGGCCCAAATATTAAGCCAATAACCTGATTTGAACAAATTTGAATCTCCTTTAGAGATGCTGTATACCAAATACAAAAGCATTCTGACTGGTGGATCTGGAGAAGAGGATTTTTAAAGAAATTCATTCATCTTGCACTAAATTATAATTTGAGCCAAATATAGTCAGGCACTCAATTTGAACAAACTTTAATCTTATCCTCCTAAAGATGTTGCATACCAAATATGAAAAGCATTCTGACTGGTGTGTCTGTAGAAGAAGATTTTTAAAGGTCATATTGCCCTAAGTTAGACAGACAGACCAACATTGCCACATTTTGAGCTGCTCATCGCAGATAAAAACAAAATGCTATGTCAGAACAAAACAAGCAATTCAAATATAACTAAAATTGGTTCAGCGGTTTAGGAGGGGCAAGTGCAAACACTAGGTTGGTGAGTGATCACTATAGCTCATCCTGAGTTTCAGTCAGGTGAGGTAACAAGGGCAAATAACTCTTGCATTTAAGCAAGGGCATCAATTCCTCCCTCAAATCTCTCCTCCCCACCCCCAGGTTGGGTAGAAGCATGCCAAACATTGTTTCAATCCAACCACGAGTAGAGGAGCTAGAGAAGCAAACAATACATGATGGGTGGAATTTTTATTAATTCCGTACGTGAAACTAAGGCAAATTTAGGATCTACTCCACCATGCTTAGGTAAAAGCATGTCAAAAATTATTTTAATCCATCCCAGGCTATGAACCAGTATATGGTCATGCTCCTGCTCCCTCCCCACCCCCCCCCTACCCCCGCACCAGCCACCCCCCCTCCCACCCCCCACCATTAGGAAATTTTCCAGACTATGTTTTTCTGAAAGTCCAATAAATAAGAAACTTTTTTTAAGACATGTCTGCCGTCTGGCGACTGGGGGCATTTTGAAACTACAGGCATTTGATGGATCAGCTTATAAAAGCTTGTGTACAAAATTTAGCAAAATCACAAACAAGGTTTCATAAATTGGCCTAAAATTTGAAAGACGTTACCACACATAACTGACTGTACCGTTTTGGCTATGAATCAATATATAGTCACGCCAACCCTAAAACTCACTTCACTTAGCCCACATCCCACCACACCCAACACTACCTCATCCACCTCACACCATTAACAAATTTTCAAAAATTATGTTTTTTGAAAGTCCAACATTCAAATGTTTTAATTAGTTGAGGGCTACATAAATTTTGGTGATCAATGGAACCAAGCTGTAAGTGTGGTAGAAAACTATAGTATTGGGTGACTACAACAGAGGCAAATCATACGGCAGATTGAAAACAAGTTGAAGACAAGATGGAATCCAATTGTAAGACTACCTGGAGCTGTATAGGAGCTTGGAATTCCACTTACTTAATTTCACTTATGGAGTCCCCTCTCCAGAATCCCCGTAGAATACGTTTTTATCGAAATGAGTTGAAGAGCAGTATGAGGAGTCACTCATTCGAGCAACTGTTCAATAGTTCATTTGCTCGATAAGATTTGAGTCAATCGAGCAAGAAGTAGTGGAATAAAACTTTGATTGTGATATGAATTGGGATCCCTAGTGGCATCAGTGTACTAAGAGCCAAAGTAGTACCACAAGTTAGTAAAGGTTGAGACACTCTAGTTCAGAACAGAATAGTGGTAGCAATAGTAATGATACAAGGCAACAATGATACGAGGCTGCAAGGCTGGTAGAACACCATACTAATGGTGAATACAATGCATACTGAACATAGAACAGATGATGGTGACTGTGGACAAGCCCGCAGCGGTAGTCTTGAAGCTATGAGGGGTTTGGTGGTAGATTTGAAACTGGAGCTGAACTGTCAAGAGCCAGAACTGTCTTCAGATAAATATCCTGCAGAAGGTATTCTTCAAAAGGTATCCTCAAATAGTTTATCACCGCGTTATAAGTATCCTCAAATACCTGTATGTGTCTACGTACTGCATGTGATGAGCGCTACATGCACACTAGCACACAAACACATCTAGGAGAGTCAGAATAATTTATAGAGAGACTGGGGAAGTCATAACATAGATAGGACAAACCAAGGAATGGAGAGAATAATAAGCTATGGAATAGACTAGGATAGGCAGAAGCAGGGAATACCAAAGGAATCTGAACTAGTAAAACAATTGTTGGGTTGTTTGCGGCAATTCTGGGTAATTAAATTGACTCTTATACAAGGAAAAGCACCTTATACCACACCTTTTAGTTTTATAAGCCTGTAGGTGATATTAGAAGCATTTATGGTGCTATAGCACTTATAATGTACTGTATTAAAATAATGATTCTCAAGGAATCCGAACTAGTACAACTTTCCGGGTTGTTTGTGGTAATTCTAACCATGGTTTCTGGTAATTAGATTGAATCTTATATAAAGGAACGCACCTGTTATTGAACAGAAGAGGATTCTGAGGGAACCATATCAAATAAAGTAATTTTGGGTTGATTTTGGTGAATTGGAGGGATTGTCAGGTCTATCTGGGTAATTAGATTTACTCCTATTCAATTGAAAACAACTTCTGAATACACCCCATTGCTATTCGAGGATTTTGGATCACATACCAACCATGTGCTACAATAGAAACTAAGATGGTGGCCTCCGATATACAAAATGGACGAAGGAAACATTATCACCTTAACAACACATGTGCACTAAGGCCATGTATGACTATGGTAATTATGTCACAAAATGGTTGCTCACTGGTCTACCATGACAACCCGACGTTCTCATCTAGACATTATTTGGAGTCATCCTACCAAGTAACAACTAGAAACTGTTTTAGTACACTAAAACATATGTCTCCCCTTCCTTTCTATTTAATGCACTGCAAATTATATATACACGAATAATATTGACAATCAAGCCAAATATCTAAGGTCCAGGTCAAAAGACAAAAAAGTTCTGGTCCGGACATAGTTTCCCTTAAAAAGCACATAAATCTGACCTTCAGGTCAAAGGTCAAGGTCACATGAAGGTCACTATGGTACGCGACACACTGGCTCATGGTGATACATCCACATGCCAAATATCTACGGTCTAGGTCAAAAGACAAAAAAGTTATGCCCCGGACAAAGTTTCACTTAAAAAGCACAAAAATCTGACCTTCAGGTCAAAGGTCAAGGTCACATGAAGGTTACTATGGTACGCGGCACACCGGCTCATGGTGATACATCCACATGCCAAGTATCTAAAGTGTAGGTCAAAAGACAAATGAAAGTGTCAATGACACTGTAGCTCAACTTGTCAAGACAAAGACATGTACATGTATAGTATGTGAAACAGCAATGACAAACACCTAGGTAATGACCTGATAACAAAGGTACATATAAAGTATTGTAACGGTCTGTACATAAATACTGAGCGTTGCCTGTAACAAATGTATAGGTAAAGTATTGTAAAGGTGGGTGACAGTCAGATGCTAAATAGAAAAGAAATCTTTGAGTCCCAGAGTGGGTCTGACTGAACCCCAAAATATTTGTTTTCATAGCACAGTGATAACAAAGGCACCCCAAAACACACTCATTCCTGTCCCAAGGTGAAAACAAAGGTACCCAAGAAGTTTCGTGAAGATGAGTTCACAAATATGAGCAGTGTAGAAGTTGTGACAAAAAACTGATTAGACCTAATTTCGATACAAAATGGCCACTGGCAGCCATCTTGAATTTTGGACCGCACCCAGAAACACTCGTTCTCGTCCCAAGGTGATAACAAAGGTACCCAAGACGTTTCGTAAAGATCGGTTCATAAATACGGCCTCCAGCCCGAGCCGTATTGACATTTGCACTTACAGTGCTGAAAGTAACACCAAAAAACATCAAAGTTAGTCTAATTTGCATAATTTATGCACGAGAAAAAAACCTGTATTATATGTGATGTATCCCATGGTACTAAACATTCATACAAAAAATTATTCAAATCAGAGCTTTCATATGGAAGTTCTGTACAAAAAACAGATTTCTGCATCGTCGGTACAAAATGGCAGCTGGCAGCCATCTTGAATTTCGGACCGCACCCAAAAACACTCGTTCTCGTCCCACAGTCATAACAAAGGTACCCAAGAAGTTTCGTAAAGATCGGTTCATAAATACGGCCTCTAGCCCGAGCCATAGCAGCTTGGCACTTACAGCTCTGAAAGTAACACTAAATAAATCAAAGTCAGTCTAATTTGCATAATTTACGCACGAGAAAAAAACCTGTATTATATGTGATGTATCCCATGGTACTAAACATTTATACAAAACTTTATTCAAATCAGAACTTTCATACAGAAGTTCTGTACAAAAAACTGATTTTTGCATCATCGGTACAAAATGGCCGCTGGCAGCCATCTTGAATTTTGGACCACACCTAAAAACACTCGTTCCCGTCCCAGGGTCATAACAAAGGTACACAAGAAGTTTCGTAAAGATCGGTTCATAAATACGACCTCTAGCCCGAGCCATAGCCAATTGTTGACGTACGGACAGACGGACAACGGGCCATGACAATAGCTCAAATTTGACTTCGTCAAAGTTGAGCTAAAAAGTTATGACCCGAACAAAGTTTGTATGAGAAGAAGAAGAAGAAGAAGAAGAAGAAGAAGAAGAAGAAGAATATGCAGTAAAACAATATGTCCCCTTTCTGGGAAAGGGAGACATAATAACCAAGTCCTAGGTCAAAAAACAAAAAAAATTCTGGTCTGGACAATTACTCCCTATTTGAAGTACATAAATTTGACCTTGAGGTCAAGGTCACATGAAGGTCACAATGGTATGCGACACACTGGCTCATGGTGATACATCCACGTGCCAAATATCTAAGGCCTGGCTCAAAAGACAAACAAGTTTTGGTCCGGACAAAGTTTCCTTGAAAAAAGCACAAATCTGACCTTCAGATCAAAGGTCAAGGTCACATGAAGGTCACAATGGTACGCTACACACCGGCTCATGGTGATACATCCACATGCCAAATATCTAAAGCCTGACTCGAAATACAAAAAAGTTCTGGTCCAGACAGTTTCCCTTAAAAAAGCGCATAAATCTGACCTTCAGGTCAAAGGTCAAGGTCACATGAAGGTCACTATGGTACACTGCGCACCGGTTCATGGTGATACATCCACATGCCAAGTTTCAAAGGTGTAGGTCAAAAGACAAAAGCGTTATGGCCCGGACAAAGTTTGTGTGATGTTTCCCTTAAAAAAACACATATGACCTTCAGGTCAAAGGTCAAGGTCACATGAAGGTCACTATGGTACACTGCAAACCGGCTCATGGTGATACATCCACATGCCAAGTATCTAAAGTGTATGTCAAAAGACAAAAAAGTTATGGCCCGAACAAAGTTTGAATGAGAAGAAGAAGAAGAAGAAAGAAGAAGAATATGCACTAAAACAATGTCTCCCTTCTGGGAGGGGGAGACATAAACATTGCTTCACGAACTTTGTTTGAACAAACCTGATTCTACACCTCAAAAGGAAGCTCCAAAGCAAATATCAAGTCATTGTACACACTGGTTCATGAGAAGATTTTTAAAAATATTTTTTGAGCATTTTTCCCCCACTTCCTCCCTATGGGGCTGAGAATGTTGAGTTGAACAAAAATACAATGCCCCTTCGGGACCATCGCTCACACAAACTTTCACTTGAATTGGCCCAGTGGCTTTGGAGAAGAAGACTAAAACAAGGTGTTGACGGACGACAGACAGAGAGCGATGAGATTAGCTCAGCTTGACTTTGTCAAGATGAGCTAAAAATCTTTGGAACTCCCTGCTACAGACCTACAGTCTTGAGAGGGTTAAATTAAAGACATGCACACAGGAATCAGATAAATGTTTTCCAGCATAGAAAGGGTTCGTTCAACATGAAATAACTTATATTTGCACAGTAGAGAAAGAGTCCATCATGAAAGAAAAAAATCTTTGGAAAAAACCACACTGAAGTCATGAGAGGGTTAAATTAAAGATATTCAGACAGGAATCAGATCAATTTTTTTCCAAGGAACCAGGAAAATATACATCTACAGTACTGAAAGGGTTTTTTGTTTGTTCATGGCATCAATAAAAATCTTTGGAACCCACACTGCAGTCTTGAGAGGGTTAAATTAAAAACATGCATACAGGTATCATATGTTTTCCAGCATTGAAATGGTTCATTCAACATAAATAAAAATCTTTCCAAAACAAACAAAAGTCACACAGAATTGATAGATTGGAACAGATTGGAATAACAAGATAAAATGTTCAAAACAGAATTTTTGTTAATTTAAGAACAATATGTCAATCAAAAATTTATGTGAATGAAAAATCCTCCAGGATAAAACTACTGCAAAAATGCTGACTCATCATTTTTTCAATACCCTCTAGCGGGCACCCTGACTGAACTGGTGGCATTTTTTTTAACAAATCCCTTCTTCCGGTCCTAAGAATGTTTCATACCACATACCAGTTCTCTGTTCCTTCTGGTTTGGGATATATGGGCTTTTGAATTTTTTTGTTTTTTAGCCCATGGGGTTGTCACAGGGCTGTGAAAATTTTTTTTAGGCATCAATCAATTACTTAGGACCCACTTAAACTACATGCGAAATTTGGTTGAAGTCGGCCCAACGGTTCTTGAAATAGAAATTTTGGGTGGGGCCAAAAAATCTTACCCCTCCCATTACAAAGCCAAATATTGCTCCACGAACTTTGTTTGAACAAACATGATTCTACACCTCAAAAGGAAGCTCCATAGCAAATATCAAGTCAATGTACACACTGGTTCATGAAAAGATTTTAAAAATATTTTGGAGCATTTTCCCCCACTCCCTCCCTATGGGGCTGAGCATGCGGAGTTGAACAAAAATACAATGCCCCTTCGGAAACATCACTCACACAAACTTTCACTTGAATTGGCCTAGTGACTTTGGAGGAGAAGACCAAAACATGGTGTTGACGGACGACGGATGGAGAGCGATGAGATTAGCTCAGCTTGACTTTGTCAAGATGAGCTAAAAAGCAGAATGCTGAACACAACACTCAAAACCGGAAACGAAACAACAAAATACGGACCAACAAAAATACAAAAACCCGGAAATCTGGGTATTCCCGGAAAACCTTCATCCCTGAATTTGGAACTCATCTGGTGAGAGCTTTGGCCTGTCGGGTGTGCTCAAGGAATTGTGGACGGACAGAGAAATGTACATATGTATGTACGGATGAGCGAACGGATTGCAACCCATCCCAATAGCTCATACTGGCATTGTCAAGTTGAGCTAATAAAATAAATTATGCCCCTTTCCTTGCCAAAAGGCAACCAAGGGAATCATATCCAAAACATGCACCAGTGGTGACACAAAATTGATTTATAAACATAAAAGCACACATATAGGTGGCATAAGGACTGAAGTTGTAGCCTGTCAACAATATAATCTGTGAAAATCAGCATTGTTGGATTTGTTGCTGCGGAGTATTAAATTTTCTGTATATTATCACAAAAATTATTTTCAAAATTTGGAATTTGTGCAGAGAAACATTCACAACTTCATCAAAGAAGAAAAATGCCGACAGGATCCCCGATCCAATATCGAGTTGTGACAGCACAAAAGTGGGTTCAATTTAATCATTATTGGGAAATCAACCGTTTACGATTTGCTATGTGAAGGGTCACTGTGACCTTCACCTCTGACCTACTGATTCCAAAATAATTTGGGTTTTACCTCTCACAAAGGCCAACCTACTTATGAAGATTAACGAAAGTGGGTTGAATGATTTTCAAGTTATCGTCCAGAAACCAGTTGTTTACGATTTACTATGCAAAATATTACTGTGACCTTTGACCTTGCGAATCCAATATACATAGTGTTCTTCCTCTCACCAAAGCCAACCAACCTATGAAGTTTCATGACTGTGGGTTGAACCATTGTCGCATTATCATCAATAGTTTACAATTTACTATATTTAAGGTTATTGTGACCTTGACCTTTAACCTAGCAAGTCCAATATATATATATACGGTTCTTCCTCTCACCAAGGCCAACCTACCTATGAAGATTCGTGAATGTGGGTTCAACCAGTCAAGTTATCATCCGGAAACCAATTGTTTACGATTTAGTATGTTCAAAGTCACTGTGACCTTGACCATTGACCTAGCGAGTCCAAAATAAATAGGGTTCTTCGTCTCACCAAGGCCAATCTACCTCTGAAGTTTCATGAACGTGGGTTGAACCATTACTAAGTTATCGTCCAGAAACCAATTGTTCACACTCGCCCGCCCGCCTATCCGCTCGCCCACCCGCCATTCATCAAACTATAAATCGAGTTTGACTTCATCACAACTCGACTAAAAATGGACAGATATGAGGGCTTCATTGTATATATTTATGTTTCCCTGAAGTATATCCATCACCAATATGTTCGAGTGAATTCAGTTGTTTGGAAAACATTGGTCATTCAATTTTCTCGAAAAAAAGTGTGAAAGCGAGTAATTTACAAGCAAGGGCCATAACCAAAACCTGGTGACAATTACTGTTAATACAGTGTGAGCATGGCAATAAAAGAAGAAAACAGGGCAAGAGAAAAATGAAAGTGTCAATGACACTGTAGCTCAACTTGTTAAGACATGTATATGTATAGTACGTGACACAGCAATGTCAAACATCTAGGTAATGACCTGATAACAAAGGTACATATAAGTATTGTAACGGTCTGTACATAAATACTGACCGTAGCCTGTAACAAATGTATAGGTAAAGTATTGTAAAGGTGGGTGAGTCAGATGCTAAACAAGAAAAGAAATCTTTGAGTCCCAGAGTGGGACTGACTGAACCCCAAAATATTTGTTCTCATAGCACAGTGATAACAAAGGCACCCCAAAACACACTCGTTCCTGTCCCAAGGTGAAAACAAAGGAACCCAAGAAATTTCATGAAGATCAGTTCATAAATACGAGCTGTATAGAAGTTGTGACAAAAAAGTGATTGGACCAAATTTCGGTACAAAATGGCCACTGGCAGCCACCTTGAATTTTGGACCGCACCCAGAAAGACTCGTTCTCGTCCCAAGGTGATAACAAAGGTACCCAAGACGTTTTGTGAAGATTGGTTCATAAATACAGACTCTAGCCCGAGCCGTATTGACATGTGCACTTACTGTGTATAAGTTGCGCTGAATAAATCTAAAAATCTAAAGTTCATCTAATTTGCATAATTTTTGCACGAGAAAAAAACCTGTATTATATGTGATGTATTCCATGTTACTAAACATTCACACAAAAAAATTATTCAAATCAGCGCTTTCATATGGAAGTTCTGTGCAAAATTCTGATTGCACCTAATTTTGTAAAAATTGGCTGTCATCGGACCATACGGCCTCTAGCTGTATTGAATTGTTGACGGACAGACGGACAAATAGACAGACAGATGACTGGCCATGGCATAAGCTCAAATTTGGCTTCGTCAATGACACTGTAGCTTAACTTGACTGTGTGTTGTGTTTGATGAAAAGGATAATGTTCAATGTTTATGAAAGGATTATGAAATACGACAAGAATTGTGATAATGGAGAATATGTTAATTTCTGTTCCCTATATGCTATGTTTTAATAAAAATAATTTGAGGTGTAGACTGTACTAAAGAATTGAGGGGTGGGTTAATGTGGCCCTCACAGTTAAAAGTTACCAAGCTGCAGTGGAGTTATTTCAAAACGAGTCATCCTATCAAGTTACAATGAAATCCCTTGATAAATATAACTCGTAGACTTTGCTAAAGGAATCTTGGTCACATGATGGCTCGGTAGTCACAGTTGTCCGAGCATGACCAAAATAGGACAGTCTCATATAGGTATCATACCAAGTTATCCTACCAAGTTACAATTAAATCCCTTTATAAAAAGAACCTGTAGACAGTATTAAATGAATCCAGGTCTCGTGACCACGTGGCAGCAATGGCTGACTGATCGTGACCAAAAGAGGAAAGTCTCATCTAGACATCATATCGAGTTATCCTTCCATGTTACAATGAAATCACTTCATAAATATGAACTCTAGACTGTGCTAAACAAATCTAGATCACAGAGCCATACTATGAAGTTACAATAAAATCCCTTCATAAATATGACCTGTAGACTGTGCAAAAGTTTTTTGGGCTTCGGGCCCCTGTTGCCACCATAGTTGCCCGATCGCTACCAAAAGGGGACATTCTCATCTAGACTTTATATGGAGTCATCCTACCAAGTTACAGTGAAAGCCCTCCATAAATATGACCTTCAGACTGTGCTAAAGGTTTGGGGCTTTTGGGTGGGCTCGGGCAGCCATCACGGTTGACAGATCGCGACAAAATGGGGAAGTTCTCATCTAGACATCAAACGGAATCATCCTACCAAGTTACAATGAAATCCCTCCATATTAAATACGACCTGTAGACTGTGCTAAAAGTTTTTGGGTTTTGAGCTTGGGCAGCCGTCACGGTTGACAGATCATGACCAAAAGGGGATGTTCTCATCTAGACCTTTATACGAGTCATCTTAACAAGCTACAATGAAATCTCTTCATAAATACAACCTGTAGACTATGCTAAAGGTTTTGAGGTTTTGGGCTCGAGCAGCCATCACGATCGCGACCAAAAGGGGACATTCTCATCTAGACATGACCTCAAACTTGAATATAAAATTTTGTGACAATCGGACAAGAACTACGGGGTGTAGCCTGTGCTGAAGGAAAATGTGAACAGGCTCACAGACTTCTGCATGCATGATGGCAATAGCTTATCTTGACTTTGCCACTCAAAACACAAATCAAGTTGATCATTGTCTTACAATTCTACATTGCATTGATTAAATGAACTGTTTCAGCAAAAAAGTGTCCAATAGGATTGCTTGTATAACAACACAGGATATTCAAAATTGAATAAACATTTTTTTAATCATCATAGACAGTAATATGGACTTGAAGATGCACTTTAATTATTGTAAACAATTCTCAAAATTCTCCTAAGGAGAGAGCAACTTTTACAACATAAACATTCTCTTGACAATTTCCAGTTAAGAACGTAACTTCTATGTCACTGAATAATCCAAGTTAAATGCACTTTTATTTTGCTGGCAAATTGATATTCAAGTAACGGAGTTATACAGTTGCAGCAGATCCTTGAAACTAATATCAAATCGAATTGGGGATTTGATGGCCACATCCAATCTGAATCGAATCAAAAACAGCGTGCAAAATTTTCCATGAAACCACTTGTTATCTTACCAAATTAACTAATTATCATGCATAGTCTTGAGGCTTGCATGCGCCGCAGGTAGTATGAGTACCTGAGTGCAGAGGTCACAAGTTGCATTGCTACAACAGTACATATAAAGCAGATAGCAGAATTCCCACTTACACTTAAACTGTTTAGTACTACTGTAACAATGCAACTTGTAAGGCAGACAAGCATGCCGTTAAGCTGATTGAACAGAAAATGCAATATCCAACTATTGTTTCATTTCTGTGGTATGATTCCGCCGGTATAAGACATTAATTTGCCATCATCCCGTTGTGAAAAATATGAGTTAGTGATTCAAAAATATACTAATTAGCAAGCCGATTGAGTTGTTAATTCCAAATCAGACCATTGATGTTGACATCAAATCGAATCCTTGAAGGTTCACAGGACACTACTACAGAAAGATATATGTTTTGGTTTATCTTTGGATTTCTATATACACAATTAACAAAAGACTAACCTGTATAACAGCAAATGCAATTGTAACTCCTGCTATGTATACAAGATTGGATAAGAACTTGTTCTGAAGCTCAGTTAAACAGCCCTGGAACAAAGATGAAGGCGATAAAAACTTTTCATCAAATATAACAATTCAAAGGAAGAAAACTCTACTGAGCTGAAACAAAATTTATTGGTAGGTAACCAATTATTTATATCAACTATTTATTATTATTTATAATTGTTTAATCTTTTAACCAATTTAATACTCATATCTGGCCAGAGGTATTCACAATGAAAGTGTCAATGACACAGAAGCTCAACTTGACCAAAAAACTTGAACATGGTAAGTTATAAGTGAAATAGCAAAAATGAAGATCATTGGTTCCAATGCTATTTAGTGAAACTTCAACATGACAGCGTTGTGTGTGCACAACATCAGAGCAATCCATGCATTTTCAAATGTAAACTGTATGACTGGCTGAAAGATGAATGCTGTTACACAAATGCATTAAGTTTAAAGGTTATTGTAAATGGCAACTTTTTTCACATAAATGAAACTTCAACATGACAGCGTTGTGTGTGCACAACATCAGTGCAATCCATGCATTTTCAAATGTAAACTGTGTGACTGGCTGAAAGATGAATGCTGTTACACAAATGCATTAAGTTTAAAGGTTATTGTAAATGGCAACTTTTTTCACATAAATGAATGCTAATCGATAGCTCTTGTCTAGAGGTCTCGCCTAATGAGCACACCAAGTTCTAAAACAATCCTATGATAAATGTGCCCTGTAGGCCTTGTCAAAGAAGAATGATGATGTGCAAATGCGCTAAATTCAAAGGTTGTTGCTAACAACAACAGTCGTCATTCATGGAAATGAAAAGAAAATGGATAGCTCCCATCTAGAGGTCACCCCAAACAAGCATGCCAGGTTTCAAAGCAACTCGATCATAAATGCGACTTGTGCAGTGTGCCAAAAGGAAATATTGATGCCCAACTAAACTAAGGTCAAAGGTCATTTGCCAACGACAAAGTTTTTTGACGGAAAAGGAAAAAAATCGATAGCTCCCATCTAGAGGTCACCCTAAACAAGCATACAAGGTTTTGATCACAAATATGCCCTCTAGAGTGTGCCAAAGGGAAATATTGATGCCTAACTAAACTAAGTTCAAAGGTCATTGCCAGTGGCAACATTTTTTGACAGAAATGGAGGAAAATCGATAGCTCCCATCTAGAGGTCACCCCAAACAAGCACACCAGGTTTCAAAGTGATCCGCTCATAAATGCGACCTGTGCTGTGTGCCAAAGGAAATTGTGGACATACATACATACGCCGATGGACAAGAAGTGACAGCAATAGCTCAACTTGACTTTGTCAAGTTGAGCTAAAAATCACCATATAAATTCTATGTGGTGTTCTGTTTTTACCTTCAAAAACATAGCTTATAACCTATCTTCTCCTTGCAACAAGTTCCTTGGGTTTATTCCAACACAGGGTAATAAGCTATGTTTTGGAGGGCAATATTGAAAATTTTAAGTCATTCAAGAATTTTTTTGCAAGTGTTGTCCACTTATCATGTTAGGTGAAGGGTTAATTCTATTTTCACTAAATCTGGAAAAATTAGTACAATGTCAAATTTATCTTTCATCTGGAAGCTGTGATGGTTCAGTGGTTAGAGCAGTGAACTTCAAAAAATTTGTTTTTGGGCCAGACACTTAATTCCATTCGCACAAGTGGAAACAAGGTGATGCAGTGTGCTAAGGTATACTGCATGTTGATGGTACATACATGGGGTTATTAAGTTGGATAGTTCAATAATTACTCA
Source organism: Pictodentalium vernedei (assembly GCA_031216915.1). Classification (NCBI taxonomy): domain Eukaryota; kingdom Metazoa; phylum Mollusca; class Scaphopoda; order Dentaliida; family Dentaliidae; genus Pictodentalium; species Pictodentalium vernedei. The sequence goes on along the minus strand of CM062297.1, from coordinate 625,471,252 downwards.
CAACTATTTGATGGTTCTTCTGGGTACTCTGGCTTCCCCCACCAATAAAACTGTCCAATACAATTTTACCCTGGCTGTTGAAAGTGCCGTTTATACGCCAAAAAACAAAATAAAAGAAAAACGTGGAGCACTGTATAAGCCTCCTCATGCAATACAACAGGTACCATATGCTGCTCATTGGAGTGGTAGAATTTCTCAAGATACCATAAATCTCTGTCATTTTGAACAAACAAGTGAACACACATGCAGATTGACGAGGTTAAACTCCTCCTGCATACCCATTGAACATGGGAGATATAACAAGAGGGGTGTGTCCATCCCCATTAGCTCACCAACACATGGCATGCAATAAATCTAGGCTTATTACAAATCTGCCAAAAATATCCGGTCATGTACATGCATACCAAAAGAGGTCAGAAATTTTCTATGTCCACAGTGACAAAAAAGTCGAACATTGCATTAAAAAAAAGTCTGAAATCTCCCAAAAATATCCAGGGTTAATGTCATCATATATTGATGCATTTAACACGTATATGAAATATAAAAGCCACAGAATACAGGTGGTACCTCCACTTATGTACAGCAAAACAGGTCAGAAATTTCCACACTGACAAAAAAGTCTGACATTGCATTAAAAAAATCCAAAATCTCCGTAAAATGACCAGCCAGGGGTTAATGTAATCTTATATTGATGCATTTAACACATATATGAAATATGAAAGCCACTGCATACTGGTGATAGCCTCCATTCATATACAGCAAAACAGGTCAGAAATTTTCTATGTCCACATTGACAAAAAAGTCTAATATTGCATTAAAAAAGTCCAAACTCTCTGAAAAATGTCTGGCCAGGGGCTAATGTCATCTTATATTGATGCATTTAACACATATATGAAATATGAAAGCTCTAGCATACCAGTGGTAGCCTCCACTCATATACAGCAAATCAGGTCAGAAATTTTTAATGTCCACACTGACAAAAAAGTCTAACATTACATTAAAAAACTCCAAAATCTCCAAAAAATGTCTGGCCAGGGGTTTATGCCATCTTATATTGATGCATTTAACACCTATATGAAATATGAAAGCCACAGCATACCAGTGGTAGCCTCCACTGATATACAACAAAACAGGTCAGAAATTTTCTATGTCCACACTGACAAAAAGTCTAACATTGCATTAAAAAAGTCCAAAATCTCTGAAAAATGTCTGCTGTACATGAGTGGAGACTACCACTGGTATGCTGTGTTTTCCATATTTCATATATGTGTTAAATGCATCAATATAAGATGACATGAACCCTTGGCTGGACAATTTTTGGAGATTTTGGCCTTTTCTAATGCAATGGTTGACTTTTTGTCACTGTGGACATAGAAAATTTCTGTCCAGTTTTGCTGTACATGAGTGGAGACTACCACTGGTATGCTGTGTCTTCCATATTTCATACATGTGTTAAATGCATCAATATAAGATGACATTAATGCTTGACCGGACATTTTTTGGAGTTTTTGGACTATTCTAATGCAAAGTTATACTTTTTGTCAGTGTGGACTTACAAAATTTCTGACCTGTTTTGCTGTACATGTGAGGGGGCTGCCACTGTATGCTGTGGCTTTCATATTTGATATATGTGTTAAATGCATCAATATAAGATGACATTAACCCTTGACTGGACATTTTATGGAGATTTTGGACTTTTCTAATGCAATGTTAGACTTTTTGTCTGTGGACATAGAAGATTCCAAAAATGTTTTGCTGTATATGAGTGGAGGGTCCCACCAGTATGTTGTATTTCATATATATGTTAAATGTATCCATATAAGATGACATTAACCCTTAACCAGATATTTTTCGGAGATTTGGGGCTTTTTTAATGCAATGTTCGACGTTTTTGTCAGTGTGGACATAGAAAATGTCTAACCTGTTTTGCTGTATATGAGTGGAGTCTACCACCAGTATGCTGTGGATTTCATATATGTGTTAAATGCATCAATATAAGATGGTAGCCTCCACTAATACACAGCAAAACAGATCAGAAATTTTCTATGTCCACACCGACAAAAAGTCTAACATTGCATTAAAAGACTCCAAAATCTCCGAAAAATATAAATTTTATAGTAAATTTCCTTTCTTATTATACCTACTGCAATTGTTTACTACAGACTTGCACTACAGTGGAAGACCCTAACTCAGATAAAATACTCTCTATTTTAATCTTTCCCAAGAGATTTGGGAAAGAAAAGTGGTGTAAAAACACCACGAAAAAATAAGCCAAAATTGGGTCGAGCACCATCGCCGCACACCCAGTAAGGGACACTCGTCTCTTAGTACAATTCCACAACTTCTGTTAACCAGTGCGCAAGCAGTCATCAAACCATTCTTTTGAGTCCGGCAACATAGGAGGTATGTGATCAGCGGGGAGGAAGGATTCTTACCCGAATAAGAAGATGGGAGGGCCTCCATGTAAACAATTGCAGTAGGTATAATAAGAAAGGAAATTTACTGTAAAATTGATATTTCTTATCAACCTACCTTACAATTGTTTACTACAGGCTGAACAGACAATAGAATGGAGGGAATCACATAACCAACCCACGCATAACTCAATTGCACTGGAACCGTGGACAGAGGAAGAGATCCCTAGGCCTATCAAACCATAGTATCACAAACATTAGTAAAAGACAATGAAAGATGAAGCGTATGGTGATGTGCGACGCACAGACAGAAAGGGCAGTAATAGCACAGAGCTGGAACTGGTCCCGTAAAAAGCTGAATGGCTGGGATAGACATCAGCCTGAGCCGAAGAAAGAGGGCCCGTAGGACAAAGGTCCTCTGTCGGCTCCTGCAACTATCGCAGATAAATGGACAAGGTAGCATTTCTCCAGAAGGCTGTTAGTATAACATCCGACAACATGACGGAGTTAGTAAAAGCCCCAAGAGGAAGACAATGCACGCACTTCGTGGCAGAATAAACAATTGGTAAAACAATTGACAGTAGCTAGATGAGCGGAAACTGCACGAATAGCAAGACAAATCCATCGAGAAAATGATGCAGGAGAGATCTGGTATGTGAGAAAACGCATATCCATCCTGGATAAAGGAGCGAGGGCCCCCCCCCCCCCCCCCAAGCAGAGCAGCGCCCAAGAAAGTGTCCATCTTGGAGTAAACTGCAAAGTCCTAGGCCTTTTCAAGGACAAGAGCTGAACAAGCTTGGAGAGGCAAGGATGAGTGTCAAAACAATACGGTACCACATATGAAAAAAGGTCGCCGAAGCATGGACGTGTACCCATTGCTGGAGACCCCCAGAAACAAACATATACCAGAAACTCCGCAATCGGTGTGATCGAAGAAGTGACAGAAGCAACAGAGTGATTGCACACCATCGACAGAAGAACCTTTACGGAGCCACAGAGGCTAAACCAGTGGAGTGAGTGCCTCCTTGAAGAAGAAAAGCAACTCCACTGCTTGTCTCTAAAAACCAGTACGGAGGAGACAGGACCCGATAAAAGACATGCGCGAAGGCACAATGAAGTCGGGTCAACTTGAAACCTCCTCGGGCGACTTTGGCAAAGAAAGTCGCGACGTAGAGGGAGACATGCCGGAACTGCCGCTAACAGAGAGCGGAGCAGATTGATACACACCCACAGAGGAGACAGGGGTGTGATCGAAAGGATTCGACAACTGCAGGTTCATATCTGGGCTAGAACATGAGTCAGAATCAGAACCGGCAGGAAGGCATAGCCGACAAGACCGTCCCAAAGGAGGGCCAGAGCGTCCATGGCGAAAGCCAGAGCATCTGGACACAGGGACATGAAAGTGTCCACCTGATGGTTCCAACGAGTCGCAAAGAGATTGATGGAACACCGCCATGTGGAGCATCCACTCCGTGGAAAAGAACCTGCCCCGTCGGGACAGGGAGTCGGCTAGGACGTTCAGATGACTGGGAATGTGATGAACAACCACCCCAGCATTGACATCCTGAGCGAGCAGTAGAAGATCCCGAGTCAATTTCGTACATTGGAACCGAGTGCGTGCCGCCCTGGTTCCGAATGTAAGCAACCACGGTCAAATTGTCGGACAACAGAAGGACATGGCGATTCGACAAGTGAGGGATCCACTGTCTGAAACTCAGAAGAAGAGCAAGAAGCTCCTTCTGGTTGATGTGTAGAGATGCCTGATCCTTGTCCCACATCCCGTGAAGGGAAAGACCTAGAACTAGAGGATCCAACGTCGCACCCCATCCGAGATTGCTGGCATCTGCCGTCAGAACGCGATCGGACGTGGGTAAGTCCAACGGGACACCCTGCATGATCCAGTGAACATCCGTCCAGTGGAGAAGGTGAGGATGAAGAAATTCTGGTAACTGAAGCACCAGATCCAGAGAATTGACATTCGGCCTCCAACGACTGAGCAGAAAGTGTTGGAGAGGTCTGACATGCAGCCGACCTAGAGGAATGAGATCCGTCACCGAACCGCAGAGACCGAGCAGCCAGAGAATACCCCGTGCTGTCGCGGATGTGGACTGGGACAGAGTCAGAGAAAAAGCTGAGAGAATCACAGCCCTGGCCTGGGGAACCGCCACCGTATTGAACTGAGTGCGGAAGGCCATCCCCAGATGACAAAACGACTGAGAAGGGACCAGATCCGACTTCTCCTCGTTGACTCTGAATCCTAGCGACGTGAGCAAGCTCAACAGAGTGTCGACATCCATCTCCAGTAAGGCAGCATTGCAATGAATGCCTCTGGAGGATATCGTATAGATATGCCGAAGTAGTCACCCTGGACTGTGTGCGATGGAAGGCTATCACATGTGACATCAGTCGGGTGAAGGCCCAAGGAGCCAGGTTGAGGCCGAAAGGCATGGCCTTGAACTGGTAAACTCGCCCCAGAAAAGTGAACCTGAGATACTTCCGCGACGCCCAATGAATCGGAACATGAAAGTAAGTGGCTCGCAGGTCGATGCTGGAAGCAAAATCTCCCTGGTGAATGGAATGGCAGAACGACCTGAAAGTCTCCATGCAGAACGTGGGAGCAATGATAGACTGGTTCAGGATACTCAGATCGATAATCGGAGGCAGCCGTCCTTCTTCGGCACCAAGAACAGGTGGGAATAAAACCCCACTGACTGAATGTTCTTGACGACCTCAATCGCCCCCTTTGCCAGGAGGTTGTCTATCTCCGTGGACAAAAGTTCCCGACAGGAAATGTCTGAAGGAACTGTGGTTGGAATAGGCACTCTGGACAGAGTGGGGTGCCTCCGGAAGGATATTCGCAGTCCGGACCGAACAACATCTAACACCAAAGGATCGGATGTGATGGTGGCCCAATGGTCTGCGAACTCTGCTATCCTTCTTCCAACCTGGGACGAACTGAGGTGAGGACCTTCAGTTCGAGCCCCGACGAGGTCCGTGAGAGAAGAAACCACCTCCTCTACTGAATGAAGAATCCTGAGACTTCCCTCTAGCCTGCCGACGCTTACCCGTACCCCGTGAGTAAGAAGTAGAAGCGGTGGCGGAAGGATCAGCCCTTTGCTTCGCAGAGGAAGCAGAAGGGTACTTGTTAGGCTTTGAATGGCCCCTGCCTCCCCTAGAAGGCTGATCAAGCTGATGAAGCAGCAGCTGATCTTTGGAATGACGTAGGACGTCATCCCGGACCGTTGACACGTAACCATGGAACAGTAGCGGACCTGCCAAAGAAGCAGATCGAAGAGCAGTGCGCTGCCCCTCAGGAAGGGATTGACCTACGTCCAGCATAGAGTCCCTTCGAACTAGTTCCAAAATAGCCGTATCACAGGCATGCGTGTGATTAAGATGCCCGAGTGCCTTGGACAGCACACGCAAAGGATCAATCCTCAAACCTATCTGGAGGCAGATAAGCAGAGAGAAAGCATACCCAGCATTTCTCTCGATAAGCCCAACATGGACTCCAGATTTGTCATAGGAAGGACTGAAGACTTGGGCTTGGAAAGCCCAAGGGAATTGGAGTCCTGATCCAAAACCGTCAAAGTCTGGCAGACTGACAGATTGGCGAAATCGTAGTAACGACAATGCACTGGAGGCAAAAAGGTGTCAACCCTGGTGAAGAATGGAGCCTTCATAGCCTTGGAGCTCAGCTTAGAGTCCAAGGTGGAAAATGCTTCAACCACCTGTACTGACTGGCATGGTCGAAGATGCCCAGAAGCAGGTTGCTCCACAGACTGTAGGCGCACGACCGATGATCGCGGCCTGGCTGACACTGTCGGCTGGTTTGATGGTTTGAGATCCGGAAGGAACCCAAACACAAAGTCAAGAGCTGTCCCCAAGTCAGAAGGATTTCGTCCTTGAATTTTTACAATCCGACTATTATTAGCGAAGTTACGCCAAAAATGGAAATAATAAAAAAATCTCATTTGTAACAGGTTGAAGAACCTTTCAAAAAGAGTCATTCAAATACACATCTTTTTTATTCTGCAGTGGTAGACATATTCCTGGCAATGAAAAAGAACTTTACACAATTCGGTTGCGTTTCCAGGTATTCGCATGAAGGACAGCTGACGTCGACTTAACAGGTTGAGAACGTAGTTTCGACACCCATTATTCGGGCCAAATTGCCAGAGTTATTAGACCACAGACGTCTGGAAACCTGATCTAAATCACACCTACCTCAAAGCACCTTATTCTTATATGCACTCCCCCCCCCCACTCCACCCAAAATATATAATACACAGATCTGTGTGTTATTTATTTTGGAAGTGTGTGTGTGTGTGTGTGTGTGGGGGGGGGGGGGGGGCATATATAAGAGGGAGGTGTGACGTTGGGGGTGATGTGATATTAATCAGGTCTCCAGACATCTGTGGTTAGACTAGGCAGTGGGACCTGGGGGCGGGATGCACAGCAACTCCGCATGACGACATCTCCTTTAATCCGAGGATGATATACAACATTTCTCAATAAAAATATAAGCTTTCAACAGGTAATGTTGGATTTCAAGGTGTGCAGAGAACGAGCCGGTCCATTGTGAACTCGCCCCAGTGACACGGCAAAGCATCCATGTTTTACAAGGTGATGTTCCCTCTCAACTTGGCAGGGCAAAAATATAAAAAGAATACCCAAAAGACGGGTGCAGAATGTTAATCTGCCCTCCCCCTAAAAAAAAATTTTGTTGGTAAAAACAAATGCAGTGGAAGACCAGGCAGGTATAGATATCATCTGACTAGTTGGTTGGTTGGAGGGGGGGGGGGGGGGGGGGGGGGGTGCCAGGTGCTAAGTACAAATTCAATGGAGGCAGAGAGCCAACTATTATAGGCCTACCATCTTGCCATCAGAGGGTGCAGTTGTATAGGCCAACCCCACAAACATTTAATGTCTGTGTTTCTGTCTCCTAATGTTCAGTGTTGCTGTAAGCGGCCTAGGCCTATTAAAAAAAATCCCAGTGAACTTGGGTGGGGTGGGAATCTTACACAGAATCAACTGGGATATGCAAGTGTGATATAGGTATTGCTCCTCGCCGTATGGGGCGAAACAAAATTTCCTGACAGACCAAAATAATTTCCAGGCTGATTTCAAATGTGGAACCAAATTTGATAAACAAACCGTGCGTGCACCTACATATCAGTTCCCGGATGTAAGCTTCCGCTTTGCTGAAATCGTGTATTATGATTGAATAACACATGGAGTGAGAAATATGAGTCAAATCCTCTCCAACACAGCTACGTCCAGCATGTGGTTCGACCCATTGTTCAGGTGAACAGAATATTCTTTTACATTGAACCATGCAGGGCCTTTGAAACACTGTGGATGACCAAGACTGCAATTGTGGATATCCTGGAACCCATTAACGGTACATGGAGAGAAATTCTAAACAGAAACACTAACAGAGTGGAATTTTCACACATATATCGTCTTAACCCATGTGAAAGAAGCATTTCATTGAACTGAGTGTCCTTTGAACGACAAGCTATGGTCCATCTGCAGAAATATGTTGTGTTCGGTGTTCCTTTTCCACCAAAGCTGAGAGCATATTTTGTGAGTGAAAACCTCAAACCTCACTCCTAGAGTGTTTTAGCAGAGACCCTTCTTTATGTGGCGAGATGGGACGCGATGTGTCTAAATGCATCTGAGATCAGTTAAAAATTATAAATTTGCAGAATTTGGGAGAGTTTTCAGTTTCCCGTCTGATCTCAGAAAAATTAGAAGAAGCATGTACATATATTTTATATTTCGTTAAAGCTTGAGGTTTGCTGCTTGGGACCACTGAGAAAAGTAGACCCAGGCTGTTGTAATATAACTGAATATAACACAACACTTAACATGATCAATTATTGAGTTCTCACGGCAGCAATAAAATTTGGTAGCAATACCATTTACTAATCTGAACTAATCCTTTAATTACCCTTCTAAAGATGTAAAACAAGAGCCGACAATAGCTACTGATTGTTTCTGAAACAGCCTCTGATCGCAATGAAAACATTGACCGGTGACAATAGATAAAGCATAAATTACTTCTATGAAGTTTATTCTTTTGAGATTTCCAACATCAGAAACTGGTTAAATTGAATTACAATTATGTTTTTTTTATATACTTTTATATTTGAACTGCGACTTGTAAAGAAAATTCTGTTTCTAACATTCGACCTACCATTTAACAATTTTATTAGCACTACGACAAGTACTGAAATTATTTTGAATCTATTTATAGAAAAAGACAGCGCTCGTGTGGTGTTTTCCAACAAATAGTTGCAACACAATGAGAAAAAATTCAATTTCTAACATTCGACCTGTCACTTAAGTTAACTGTGCACATGTAGATTAGCACAACGATAAAGCCCTGGGCCGATTTAATCTGTGCACCGACTTAGGGGCATACCTGAGTTGCTGACTTCATTTTTGGCCGACTTCTCCCATGGGCGACTTCATTTGGGGGCGACTTCCCACCATTTAACTCTTTGTAGACTTTATACCACAACATCAATTTTTTTTTACGACAATTTATTGGAAAACATCCAACGGTATTTTGAAGAGATAGTTGCTTCGGGCACCTTTAGCCGTCACAGTTGCCCAATCATGTTCTCATCTAGACATTATATGAAGTTAACCTACCAAGTTACAATGAAATCCCTTCATAAATATGACCTGTAGACTGTGCTAAAGGTTTTCGGGCTTCGGGCTCGGGCAGCCATCATGGGTGATTGATTGCACGTTCTCATCTAGACATTATATGAAGTTAACCTACCAAGTTACAATGAAATCCCTTCATAAATATGACCTGTAGACTGTGCTAAAGGTTTTCGGGCTTCGGGCTTGGGCAGCCATCATGGGTGAATGATCGCAACCATAGGGGACAATCTCATCTGAGCATCATCTGGAGTGATCCTAAGTTACAATGAAATCCCTTCATAAATATGACCTGTAGACTGTGCTCAAGGTTTTCGGGCTTCGGGCACTTGTAGCCATCACAACTGACCAATCACGACTGAAAGGGGATGTCATCATCTAGGCATTATATGGAGTCAACCTAACAGGTTACAATGAAATCCTTCCACAAATATGACCTTTTGCCTATGCTAAAGGTTTTTGGGCTCGGGCACCCATCAAGGCTGCATGATCGCGATCAAAATGGGACATTCTCATCTAGACATTATTTGGAGTCATCCTGCCAAGTTACAATGAAATCATTTCATAAATATGACCTCTAGAGTGTGCTAAAGGTTTTCGGGCTTCGGGCTCCTGTAGCCGTCACAGTTGCCCAATCACGTCCAAAGGGGGACTTTCTCATCTAGACATTGTATGAAGTCAACCCACCAAGTTACAATGAAATTCCTCAATAAATATGACCTGTAGACTGTGGTAAAGGTTTTCGGGTTTTGGGCTCGGGCAGTCGTCACGGTTGGCAGATCATGCCCAAATGGGGAAATTCGCATCTAGACATCATAAGGAGTCATCCTACCAAGTTACAATGAAATCCCTCCACATTAAACATGACCTGCAGACTGTGCTAAAAGTTTTTGGGTTTCGGGCTTGGGCAGCCATCACGGTTGATAGATCATGCCCAAAAGAGGACATTCTCGTCTAGGCACTATACAGAGGCATCCTACCAAGTTACAATGAAATCCCTTCATAAATACGACCTGTAGACTGTGCTAATGGTTTTCGGGTTTTGGGCTTGGGCAGCCATACCGGTTGCCCGATCGCGACCAAAAGGGGACGTTCTCATCTAGACATGACCCCAAACCTGCATATCAAATTTCGTGACGATCAGACAAGAACTGCGGGGTGTAGCCCGTGCTAAAGGAAATGTGAACAGACGTCACAGACTCAAAGACTAACAGACTCACAGACTCACAGACTTCCACACGCGTGATGGCAATAGCTTATCTTGACTATGTCAAGTTAAGCTAAAAATGAATTTATTTTCTTTATATATTATTACATTAACCCACCCGAACATCCTGAGGCCGAAAAAGCGTGGGTCGAACAGTGCAAAACTTAAAGCGCGGGTCAAATCAGCCAAAAAATGTCGACCCGGACAGTACTTTTTACATGATTCTGTTTCAAAATATAGTTTATGACCCCTAACTAAAACTAGCCCTGTCCCTAGTTGCCAAGGAGAGAGCATAAGCTATATTTCAGATGCAAAGATGTAGGCTTTTGTCCAAGAATCTGGACAGTAATGCTGAACTGTTGGGTAAAGGGTTGACCAACAAACCGTTTATCTAACCTTAGTTAAAGTAGAAGACAACAGTTGTCGAAATATTTTTGGCTTCCAAAACACAGCCTGTGACCCCTGAATGAAATGGACGCTACGCGCTCATTTCAATCAGAAGTTATAAGATATGCTTTGGAAGCAAAAAATTAAGATAAAAACCTAAAAAAATGGGAATGACAAACTTTGTGTATAGCGCTGGCCAATTTTTACAGTTATGTCACGTAAAGTGTTAAATGCAAAAATGAATATTACACAGTAATTGGACTTGAATATTTCTCCATTTCAACTTTATATGCCAAGATTATTTTAATGTGATTTTTTGTTTTTGTTACAAATTACAATTAATTGAATATATTGATATATATGCATTCCCAATAAATTATAACAAAATACAGAATAAATTTCAAAAAGATATTTAATAACATTTGATAAATAAGAGTTGTCAGAAAGGTTTTAAACAACATCTCAAAAGTGTTATTCTTTATCAGACCAGTGCTGAAAAACCCCATTAATTAGCTCTGCCCGCTCATAAAAAGTTCCTCTATAATTAGACACAGAGATCTTAATTGAACCGGATTAACAATGTCTGCATTATGTAAGCATATGTAACAACTGGGGTAATTTGGAAGACCACTTTTACAGGGACTGTACACGTAATGAAAAAGTCTAACATTGAAAAAACACTAAAAAACAATAAAATATTACTGGGTAATTGTAAGCCATAGAAACACAGTATGAGGTGCAAAGCAAAAGGGCTGAAGTCAATGTGGACTGGTACAATAACTATAATACAAGTGTTTATGCCGACGCCGATGCCATCGCGCCTTGGGTCATGACATAAGCTCACACAACTTCGTTGGTGAGGTACAAATTTTTTAATTTTCTGCTGTCATAAAAAATTATTCCCATGGACAAAAATCTGCAAAAAGTTCCTATGGCCAGTTTGTACAAGTCTAACAAGGGGGATAACTGTGGTAAGTATAAATGGACAAAACTGCAATATGCAGATATCCTTTCCCCCATACTGGTATATCACCATACCAAAGGCAATCAAAATGAGACAACCAATGCTCAAGATATATAAATGCGAACGGGCAGTTTTTTAAGTATAACAAAAGATATAACTCTGGTAGGTATACGTGAACGAAACCAGCAATGTGTATATTCTTTACAACGGATGCTTGAGTTACTATGTAAAACGTTTGTACAGAAAGTTTTCTGTGTGTAACAAGGGCCATAACTCTATGTCTGCAGGGAAAAAAAACGCAATATTTGTTCAGAATAAACTTTCCTCCATTCAGGTGTCTCACCACTGCAAAGGTCATCAAAACCTGCCTACCACCAAAAATTAATTTATAATGCAAAATGTTCGTATTGATTCAATTTTGTGAGTGTAACAAGGGCCATAACTCTGGTACATATGTGTGGATGATGGATATCCTTTTCCCCACCATACTAAAGGTGTCTGTCACTATACCAGAGGATATCAAAATCTGACAACTGCTACTTGTGTTATAATGCATATTTGTAGGGAAGAATGGATGTTCAGAAGTACAGATGGACAGACAGAGGCCTCAACAATATGCCAACCTCCTATGAAGCATTACGTGTACAGTACCCATATGAGACTGGTCAATAAATACCCCAGTTATTGATGCTAAATTTAGATTAGTGCTGTCTATTTATAGAGGAACTATTTATGAGTGGGTGTGTACAATTAATTACTTATCTTCATTGACAACAGAGTAACAATAACAGGAACATTGGCTTTGATATATTTTATTTCATTCAAGTGTTCTAACTTTTAACGAGCAATAAACTATAGAAACATAATACACTGCACACAGATATTAACATAAATAAGTTTGTTTTTTGCACATTGATATTTACATAAATGAATTGTCATTTTTTAATCTTTTAACTTCATTTGGTTTCTTATAGCTACCATTGCAGTACGTTCAACGTGGATTGAAATAAAAACGCCGCCGCGGTGTGTTCTCCTCCGTGGAGTTCCAGTGGACCGTAGTGCTTGATCAGTGGAAGGCAGTTTTCAAAATACTGTGACCCACCGTGGTCACGAGCGTTAACGATTAGTTTAATTGCTTTCGCATGTCAGTTTCTCTGCTGATTAATAAATACTGTCTTGTGACGTCAACTGGCAAGACAACTGCGTTTGTTACTGGTATTAGATAATTTATTTTAAATTAAAATTGGAATTTGGAGGAGGCAGACGGCGACTATTGCTGTGGTTTGAAATTGTAAATTGGGAATAGAACAGTCAGTTCTATTTGGTTAAGTACAAAGTCCTCGTCACTTTCGAAACTACACTGTTGTGTTTGCGCGATCGATTTGATCAAGGAAATAAATAAACCAGACTTGAGAAAATCAAATAATATTCGCGAAGTTCCCAATTTCACATTTTGTTTACAGCTGTAGGCCAACACGTGATGAACCGTGTTTTTCTTGGGTGCGAAGTGGGGGCGAAAAAGCCTCCTGCGCCACGAAAGCGCCCACGGCGCACGGCTAATGATTGAAGTGATGCCAGTTCACGACATTGAGTCAACTCGACCAGCACATCCTCTTTCCTGTCTTACTCTTGTCGGGCTACGCAATTAAAGATTCTTATAAAAAGGATATAGTAAAAAGAAAATATAGTGTTTTTGAATGGATACCAAAAAGTATCTCACTCGAGACTGAAACTAATGATTATTTCACTGGGGGGGGGGGGGGGGGGGGGGGGGGGGGGGGATGGACGGGAGATATTTGCATACAGAAATAAATATCCTTCATCCAATTCTGTAGGGTTTTGTACATACTATTATACTCTTTGCATTTGCAGATTTTTCAACGTTCCTCTACATTGTTGTTATTTGTATTATCAATTGAAATAGCTAAGCCTGTGTGTATGTAAAAATACGTGGGTGAATATAAGGGAGATGCCGAATTAAAATATCTGCGAATGTGCCATTCTAAGAGAGAGTACGCTTCAGTGGGAAAGAGACAGAGAGAGACAGATATACGTGATGGGGGGGGGTAAGAAAAAGTGAAAGAAAATTAGTACACGAAATTATACGCAAGTGCATGTGGGCGTATGTCTGCATATTACTCTCTGTGTGTTTGTGTGTGTGGGGGGGGGGGGGGGGGGTGTCCGCAAGGGTGTGTATTTTGGTGTGCGTGCATGTGTTTTGGTTTTTCGGGTTTGGGTTTTTTGTTGTTTTTTTGTTTTTTATGAACTACTGTAAAAAAAGACCTACCTCTGATGAAAATGTGTCTCATAAGCCTCCATAGGCTGGATTTCATATAAATATTTTGAAAATACTCTACATGTATGTACATTATGCATGTGTATTGAAATGTGACACTTAAATAAAATATTATTCTACGGCTACGACATAAAAGTAGTCGGGATTGAAGTGATTAATTTGGTACAGTAGATTAAACTACCACTTGCACAAGGTGTGAAATGACATTTGAGTGGTGCGACAAAGCGCAGAGCTGTCCTTCAAACCAACATCTGTTTTAACACCTCTGCACATGACAAGCTTGAGAAAAAATAAGAGACAAATCAATATTTTCAATTACTTTTTATTAATTCAGTAATCATAATTATAACCATATGTAAATAAAATCAATAGAAAATAATATTTTTTTTTATTTCCAATAATGACATGCCGATCGACAAGCCGGACCACCATACTCGTAACCCTAGCTCAAACATGCCCCGAAATTTCGTATTATAATTTTTTTTTTGTCCCCCCACACGTGTCTTGAAACCCCAAAAATTAAAATAGGTCTTTCAGACAGGAGATTTAGTTCCTCTATCGGAGATTTTCTGACGCCACCCCTGATTTTTGCGTGCAGCCAGCACATCAAAAATTTCAGTGTCTTGGCAGTGTAAGATTCAGTCATCCATACCACTCCTAAATGGTGAAGTAAATAGCCCTCCACCCCTCCCCATCCCCGAAACGAGGCAATTGGGCCCCAGACTCCCATAAACCCACACGCACAAATAGGCCTATATCATTGATTGCTTGCCCATCCCCCCCCCCCCCCCCCCCCCACCATCTTGGCCAGTTTTCCTTGCTAGTGCATGCAGGCGCTTCAATATATGGATTCCGAAGCGTCTTGGGCTGAAACGTCCCAGGGCCACCACAAGCATTCCTTTTTCGTTAATGTAGTTTATTTATGTTAATTCCACTCTCAACATTTACATTTTAACATTCCACTCTGAACTTAACTTTTAAAATCGTAAATCGGATTCCCTTCCTCCCCAACCCACAATTTATTCAAAATTCAGTACTGGTAACATGATTCTTCTCCCCGTCAATAGCTACAGTTACGTAAAAGACCGTCGGGGAAATGTCCAGATACTGTACTGGTCAAGTTATAATTTTTTCAACTCACATCCATGATTTCAGGACGGTACAATATTTATTTTTTCGTAATTCCTCGAGTTCTGAATCGATTTTGATGAACAACATTCCGAATCGCAATAGCTTTCAATAACTTTTTCAAACATTGAACTATCTTTTTAATATTTCAAGTAAAAGTAAAAGTAATATTTCACTGACTGTGAAAAAATCTGACCTAATTAAGAGCCGGTGACTGAGAGATCAAAAGATAAACCGACGTCAGCCGAACATCTCATCACACAGTTTGACATATTCATGCGAGATTAAAAACACGATTCAAGCTCCATATTTTGATCGTTTTTTCTGCCATATTAATGCTTTTTATTGTCAAAAAACATGTATGGAGCATACGTATTCAATTTATACTTAAGTGCAATACCTAACAATCACTAAATAACAATGAACTGAAACTATTTTTGGTGGAAGAATAAACCTGATTACCGCACTTGCAAAAAACACAAGTTAATTATAGACAAATTGAAGTCACGTGGTGGGGTTTTGAGACCCCACCTCGTAGTGTAATTAGTGGGGTCTCAATTTCTGTGTTCATATGGGCAGCGTACACGACATGAGGTTGGGGCATAAGAAATCTGTTAACAGTTCCAATGCTAAATAAAATGAAAACATGCCACAGATTTAAGAAAAGCACCAACCTTACCTGTAGAACCAATAAATATCACTGTATTTCATATATCCAGGGGAAGAAATTGCTTTAGATGTATTTAAAATAGAGTTTGACAGTGAAGCTTTTTGCTGATACAATATATTTTTTCAGACATTCTCATGCATAAGTAAGGACATTATAGTCACAGCTAAGGACTTTTCTTCAACTACATGATTGTCTCAAAATTGTAAATCACTGCCTCAATCACATTATTAATGAAAGTTAATCCAATGAGGGCAATATCAAAATTTGTTATTTCAATTATTCTTTTTCAAATTAATCAAAAATTGTCAACAGATGGAACAAGCTTGTTGAGCTCATTCCAATGTGGTTCACATGATATGGTATTACTGAAATTTTTTGAGAATTTTTTTTTTCAACTGCTCAATTTAGAAATAAAGTTGACAGATGTGGCCTTCTCGTTAGGTAAAAGGTTAATGTACGTACACCCCATAAGTTAACGTTTCTCTTCCCTAGCAATCAGCTCAATAATTCTCATGTCAAAACAATTCTTAAGAATACATTAACCCTTTCAGACAGACAACTCAAAGATTACATATACGTTATTACCACCAAGTGGGTTTCCGAGATGGTGTATGAACCAGTCTCAACCTTGTGTCTGGATAATAGACATTGCAGAGAGCAGAAGCAACTGAAATTCGCACCACATAAGCTTTCTCAAAAATAATAGTAATCAGCACAAATAATTTTCATGTCAAAACAATTCTAAAGAAAACATTAACCCTTAAGGGCATGGACAAATGTCCAGAATTCTGACCAGCCCACAGTCTCTATATGTCCAGTGGTGCTTAGCAGTGATTTCCAGTCAAGTCTTGGCTGCCTTAAAATGCAGCCAAGACTTGACTAGAAACCACTGCCTACTGATTTGTCTGTTGTCAACAGGACCAGCTCATGATGGCATGTTAAAGGCACGTGTTCTGAGGTCGTAAAATAGGCCTTAAGGGTTAACCTTTTCAACAAGACACCTCAAAGGTTACTGTCTTATGCACTACTGTATTCACTGAAATGGGCAAGTCTATCTTTTATTTATGAGGAGGCTCAATAATAATTTAATCCTACATCAAAATAGGGCAGCTGGATTATATTAACGCTAGGGCCCTGCGATTACTCGAATTTTGAGTCGAATCTCAAGTCGAAATGCAAAATTGACTCGACTCGTCTCCGATTCGCAGAAGTCCTTTTTCTTGAGTCAATTTGGTCCTGATAAACAACAGAGTTTTCATTCTGAGTTCTTTCTTTAAACGATGCAATACTCCAGTAATCAGTAGTTTGTACCAAAATGTGTATACATGAAATAGTAAGCCGCTTGAAAGTCACATTTACGCGATGAAAGAATGTTAAATCCCTCTCTGTTGAGAAGAAATTGGGCCATCAGTTTTATAACAATCGACTTGAAAAATGACTCGACTTGCGAGTAATAAACTAGACTCGAATCGACTCGAACTAAAATATCCGACTCGCAGGTCCCTAATTAATGCTAATCCTCCTTTTGATTTAGGGGTTTATTGTGTTGTTTATTCATGGACTCTTAACTTTTTCTTTATGCAAAAATCTATAGTGTTGAAAGAGTTAAACTCAAATCACCATCTCTTATTTAAACAACAGGGCCCAAAGGGCCTTAATTGCTCACCTGACAAATTGCTCAAAGAAGTATTTTGGATCACATTCAGCTAATCATGGCTCATCAACACTTCAGAGGAATGAAGTCATGAAATTATTATAGGGTTTTTTTATTTTACATAAATTCACTCTAATTCCTTCAAAATGCATTTTGTAGCAATTTTCTTTTCCTCTACTTAATTGACCTCCCTACCGGGTTTACTCTTTTTCTAGACAATATGAAACTTGGGCATATTGACCGCGCAATCATTTAATTGGACAATGTTCCGCTACCCAGAGAAGGGTGTAGTGGTCTGGTCGAGTGATTTAGTCAGGGTCGAATACTGGGCCGAATGGGTAGTGGGATTTGATCTTGCGATCACATAAATGAATGAGTGGAGGAACAGTGGCAGGGTCATGGGGAGCCTATGGGGCTGTCCCCCCCTAAAACCTCACAACCCTCCTCCCTTACCAACTTACATCATTTTCTCAACTCATGTATTTTAAGTTATATAACAATATTAAGATTCCTACCAAGATAGCACGATTTAGCATATATTTTTTAAAAAACGTTTCCCAAACCCCTTACTGAAGAGGATGGCTCCACTACCGATAACGACAAGAAGAAGGCCGACACTTTTGCAGACCTCCTCAGGAAAACCCACTGCCCACACGAAGGTTGTGGGTACGAGGACGTAGTCAAAGATGCGATAGACAGCTTCATCAATGAAAACCCCGAGGTCAACCGCGAACAAAAATTCAACACCCCTAACGACTAGTCTCAGTAAGACTACTTACCATCTTCGACCTACCTGGGCAGCGTCCCAGGTAGGCCTACGTTCGTAAGTAGCCTTACTGAGACTTGGGGTTTATGATCAACCCAAAAGATGTAACATTAGAAAGAAGCCTTGCAGGTGATATACTATATATGGCAAGCAAGTGGCTCTCGGATCCTTCATTCCCTTCCGCGCTTCCATCTTTGTCCTTTCAGGCATTTTCTGGACCCCTTCCCCTCAGAAGGTACGTCTGCCTCTTACCTTTGAATTCCTGGGTCCGCCACTGGTGGAATGGGGTTTTGGGCAACTAAGTCGTGAAGGGTGATTGGAACGGGGAAGGGAGGGGGAGTATTTGGGTATTGGCTCACCAAACTGCGACAAGTCGGGTCAAGTGGTATTGTCGGATCGCTGGCAAAGTACTAGGTCGAATGCGTAGTTTGGGTTGGGTAACATGTGAAATGTGGGAGTTTGCGTCGGGTCGAATATGTTGTGGGATGTGGGAGGGGTTGGCCACCAGATTGTCAGAGCTGTGTGTTGACGTCACTTGGGTATAAGTTTTGGGTTGCGTTACATAGATGCGGCAGAGGGGGATCAAGATCAGTGGGTGGGTATGCAGAGATAGTAGACCGCATGGTCGTGGATGGATTTGATGGTTTACAGGAACAGGTCGGGTGACTGTGTCGCCTTTGGAATGAATGATTGGGGCGGTACGTAGAGTATGAAGTAGGAATTTTATGTTACTGAGTCATGCTGGATCACTGGATTGAGTCGGAATATAGGGGTATTAAATCGCCAGGACGGGTCGGGCGACTCGGTCAGTGTGGAGAAAGGTCTCCAAGTTCGTAGGTATGGGTGTTGACAACCCGAGATGTCAAGTGTCTTTGGGATGAGGAGGTGACTGTGTTATCAGGCCCGAGGCTAATAGGGCCTCCCATTGCCACCTGTCAGAAATTTTGGCCTCTTCTTTCTAGAATGTGGGTGCGTTTTTCATATAAAATTTAGGTTTTTAGGTCATTTTCCCAATATTTTCAGAAATTTTCAAAAGTCACCCACTCCTTTCTCAATCAGTCGTCGGGAACAGTCTGTCTTCAGGCCCGCGTATTATACTCAGGTTGGAGTGGAACCTCTGAAAAGGGTCAATGGAACTGTCCAGTGGTTCAGGAAGATGATGAGATCGGGTCACTTTGAATTTTTTGTTATGAGGACATCATTAGTATGTTGGATCGCCAGGTAAACTACTGGGTAGATCAAACTTCTTACTCAGGTAACACATGGGAAGAATGGTAGGGTTGTGTCGTGTTGAGCCACAGGATTGAAGGAGTTGTGTTGTGAGATCACTATGTCGTGGAGAAGACTCTCCGGGACAAACGATCTGTAAGAGCCATTATGTCAAGTGGGTGAGTGAGGCAGGGTAGGAACGAGTTGGAAAGTAGATGTCTTGAGCACTTGATCATGGTAATTTGTGGACTGCATCAACCTCAAAATGTGCGCTGAGGTAGAGTTTTGGGGTATAGCTATGGTTGCTAGGTTACCATTTCAAGAGAGTTATCAAGAACGGTCATTTCGCTATCAGTATTTGACGTTGCAAGGTATTATCTCGCCGCAGCGAGATAATTAATTCGCTGCGGCGAGATAAATATTGGAAACCTAATGTACCTTCCACATCGGTAGATTATAGGAGACATTTCGGCTGCCAAAATTAATTTATCTCGCTGCGGCGAGATAATAACTTGGTGGGCCGAGATAATTAACTTGCCTCGGCAAGTTATTATTCTCTCAAGGTGTGGTGGGTGGAAGTACACAAATTATCTCGACTCGACGAAATAATTATCTCATCACGGCAAGTTATCTCGCTGCAGCGAAATAGATATCTCGCCTCGGTGATATAATATCTCTCCACGGCGAGATACCTATTTTGCTGCAGCGAGATAACTTAAATATTGGCAGCCTATGTGCCTTCCACACTTCCGTACTGACTGACACGTGCAAGATAAAAAATAAATTTTATTTTCTTGGTTTAAATGCATATCCAACCATTCGGTTATATATTTTTTTTAAGCATGTTAGATATTCAACAAGGAAAATATCGGCAACCGTTCTGTAATTTTTCTGTTACTGCAAAGAGGACAACACCTTGGAACTTTTTTCAGCTTAAGCTTATTAAGCATTTATCAAATTTAGATCATACGGCCTGGTCGTCTCGTAAAGCAAGACATTTTAAAGCAACCATTCGTGATTATATTTATTTTTTAAGATTAGTACAATTATACACATTTTTTAGTTACAAGTATGTAACTACAAACATTACATTCCCTGCAAAAGAAGTATTGGTTTCATCTAAAGGACTGCTACCCGCAAAAATGTTTTCTTCTGTAGTTGCCGTCTGCCCCTAGTCATGCCAGTTAAAGTTTCATAAGAAATCGCCCAGATATAAATTTGCAGTAAATGGGAGTTTCAATTTGTGTGGACTAACCTGATATTACATAACTAAATGTTATCAAGTCCCACAGCAAACAGTTGGTGCACAATCACAGGTTAACCCTTTACCTAACGAATCGCCCGCATCCGCCCGAGTAATATGCAAATTCAGCAGTTGAAGCTCGTTCCAACGAGGGGTCACATGATATGGTTTTGTTGAAATTTTTTGAAAAATTAAAAAAAATGATATTTAAAATAAATTTTGATAACGTCTGCGCTGGGTAAAGGGTTAAACTGTTTACACCTATTCAGAGCACATTTGTTCATTTGCTGTGGCACTTGTGCACCTGCAATTATGCATGCTTACGTTAGACTACAGAAGCCCATATCTGGCATAAAATTATTGTACGAATTTTTATGAAACTTGCACTGAAGTTGTTATGTATGGAGGGTATGGCCGATGGATCTTAGCAGTGAACTAAGTATCAGGACATTCAGCAGGGGGCTTCTGTAGAACTGAAGTTGGTATTATATACCAATAGGCAGTGTCTCCTCATTATATGTTTACAGTGGGTTGATCTGTGGCAATTTTTGATACTGTGATGCAATTGCTGGTCATTGAATGGTGGGGTGGGTGGGTTTTGGTGTGGTGTGGAGTGGTGTGGTGTGGTGTGGTGGTGTGGTGTGGTGTGGTGTGGTGTGGTGTGGTGTGGTGTGGTGTGGTGTGGTGTGGTGTGGTGTGGTGTGGTGTGGTGTGGTGTGGTGTGGTGTGGTGGGGTGGGGTTTGGTAGGGTGAGGTGTGGTGGGTGGGTGAAAGTACACTGAGTAATATTCTTCCTGCAAACAGGAATGGCACTCAATCTACCCAAATAGTTTGATGATGTGCGCTGCTATACATTCTAAATTTCGTAAAGCTTTGAAACCAGTTGGTGAGTGTAAATATACCCTTAATTAGTTATGTAGAATCAGTGAAATGATACAAAATAAATATGCTGTTCAAAACACGTGTCCTTTGATTCTCAATTTATTCTGAGTTTCTATTGTTCCATAAGTTGCAAATATTGAAATATATACCTCCTATTTTGTTGAAAAGTTAAAAAATTTATAGTAATTTCTATATTTTTTATACTTACCAATGACCCAGACATAGCTGGTGCTAACTCTTAAAATATAGGGCCAAACACAAATTTTGCCCCCCAATCCCCAAAATTTGCATCTAAAATCAAAGAAAACATGTCCTGAAAGGCCCTCCACACTTCGCCTCTACTGCGCATGCGCAGTGTCAAGGACGTTCCGAAATTGGTGCCATTAATCATTCTAATAACCAGTGCCTGGTAAGCGCTATGTACTCAGCGGGGAGGCAAGAGTTCCCAACTCCTGGGAGGGCCATCCCCGTCTGGGTCATTGGTAAGTATAAAAAATATAGAAATTACTATAAATTTTTTAACATTTTTATACTGTACCAATGACCCAGACATAGCTGAATAGTAAAAAGGCTGGAGGGCCAAGGACATAGAGCAAAATGGAATACGCTCAATAATATAAAATAGAGTCATCCCCTGTAGGGAAAAAGAAGTAATAGGCCTTACATGCATCTTTCTTATTTAAGATAAATTAGAAAGATACAACACCTTCCAAAATTGAGCTTATACATCCATGTACTCTATTAATATCCAATATAATCCTTATACTAATAATTTTTAAAGTAAGCCAATAAATAAAGTAAGTCTAGAGAATAGAGACTCTTATAGTCCTAAAAGTGTCTGAGGATTGCATAATCATGTCCGTTGACATATGCAATAATCAAAAGCTATACTTTAAAAACTAAGACTTGAATGAATTTTAAAAACATAAACTTCTCACTAAATAACCATCCCAATAACAGCTCAGAATTACTAACTCCGGAGGAGGTATCCCCTTGTTTTCATAGTAAAACAGGTGACCCAAGGGAACACCCTCCCCCCCCCCCTTTTTCTTGCCCTGGGTCAAATAGCCCAGAGCGAAGAGGGCAGCAGAACGGAGACACTGCCGAAACAGGCAGCCTACCTAGCTATAGTAGCAACTGTTAAGTGAATGACATTCTGAGCAGTAGATAATAGACCTAACAATAGAGGCCTCCAGAAATGGACTCGATATTTCTGAGATAAAAAAAATTCATGAATGTGGATGGCTGAGCGCAATGAGCAGCCTTCAAAAATCTATAATAGCAACACTATTAATGTAAGCCCAAGATGTAGAAGAACTCTTACTTCATGAGCCGAAATCTTAAGCACAACTGCTAAGTCAATGATATACCATAAGCAGTACCGATAGTTAATAGAATCCATTAACAATAGAATGGAGCGAAACGTCCTTTTACTAGACATCAAAGACAGAAGAAGCTTACGCCCATAGTAATAAACAGATATCTGTTTATAAATACATAAACTCTACCCGGAAAGAGTAAAGGCCTATGCCCGTACGAAGACGGAAGGACCTTAATAACAATAGGTTCCGGATATTAGGACCCTAACTCTTATGCAAAAATCCAACCTAAATAGTAACGAAGTAGTAATCCATCGATAGTGCCTGAAACTCACTGACTCTACAGTAAAAGAGAAACCAACAGAATTACTGTCTAAAAGGTCAGAATTTGAAAACTACTGTTTCCAGAGGCTCAAATGATTACTTAGCTAAATAAGAACCGAAGTTAAAATCCATATAGGAATTTAATCTAAAGATTCTAAGTCTATATATCAAAAAGTTACTAACTGACTTAGATAAAGAGACATAAGACTCAATTGTAAACTATCGTAGAGTGCATAGGTATGAGGTAACATAAACCTATAACCTTACTAATAACAGGCTGCAGTAGATCTTGTGAAACAAGTATACTAAAAAATTGCAATGAGTAGTATGGAGGGATCAACAATATGAACATAATGATCCCTACACCAACGACGGAAGAGCCTCCACTTTAGCCGCATAGAATAGCGAAGAAGAGGATCTCCTATAGTAAGAAATCGCGTCCAAAGCTCGTCCAGTACAATGCTTACAATGCAATACGGACCACACAACGGAATACATGAAGGTTGCGACCTTGCAGGTTGTGATAAAGATGACACGATTTACCCAGTGAAAAAAGATCCTCACATTGAGGAAGATTTCACGTTAAGACCCACAGTAGACAAGAGAGTAAATTACCCATGATCTGTCCTATAGATCAATAGAGCGTTAACAACATTAGCTCAGAGATCTGGACAAGCCAACACATACGTCTGCAATTGATTAGCAAGCTGTGTCGTAAATAAATCATCATTGGGTGCTCCCATAGAAAGCAAATCTGATTGAATACTTGTTTGTTGAAAGTTCATTCTGACAGCAACAAGCGACCCGTAAGTGAACGGGAGTCCGGTAAAACAATCAGACGACCCGGAATATGACGGACCAAAACAGAACTTGGTGTACTATAACCAACAGACGGATTCTTCCCATTAAATTGAATAACGGAAACGAAAGAGTGCCTCCCTGGTTCCGGAGATACGCCACTACTGTCGAATTAACGGACAGGATTTGGGCATGCGTTTCTGAATAATGTTCATGCAATGACATAAAGCAAGCCTAAAAAACATTATTCCGCGGAAGAAAATTAGTTGCTAAGAGACTGCGGAACCCAAAGACCCTAGCACTTCGAATCCGTTGGGATCAGTATTATATCCCAATCTGTTTGACTGGCAACCGTCATAACAGCCACACTCGGGTCCGGCAACTGCGGTGGCACTCTCTGAGTCAACCACCGAATGTTTGCCCCAGTCTGAATCTCTTGTAACACTAGATAGACAAGAGAACGTGTAAATCGAGCAATTCATGGATTGCCGAAAAGTTGCCGTCGAAGAGAAGCTCCTCCGAGAACGAAGCGACTCTGAGAGAGTTCTTAACCTTACTATCCACGCGTATGGATGTAGCTAGGGCTGTGTCACGTCTAACCAACTCCAATCAGCCACTGAAGGGCGGAGTTATACGTGAACAAACTACTGCCCTCAAAAGAAATTACATTGAGAATAATATCCCGTAAATCTTTTCTTGAAAACGTTATGATAACGCCTCGGTAAGGCGGATTACGTATGATAAAGCGTCTAAGTTAAGTCTACTATACATCATGTCGTTTCCAACATTGAAGTTGGAAAAGACATAAACGGCGAAAAAGAATATTTCCAGTCTTTAACCACACTGTCTAGACGCAAATGAACTCTCGGTATGCCCTGCTCTGCCAAAATAAACTATTCGTATAAATGATAAAACGGCAGAAATGAGCAACGCGGACAAGAAACTAAACTATCATGCTTGGTAGCAGGCTTGTATGCATATATAGCGTCGAAAAATAAAACACATGTTGTAATGACATTATTGGACTGCGTCGGTAAGTCAGGGACAATGTCCCTGAACCGATCGAAAAATCCGAGTCCAATGACGCTATAAGTCTCTTATCCAAGATCGCAGCAATGAAGTCCGAAATAACAATCACTGGAAGATAATGCCAGAAGATATGAAAGGCAGCTTCCGATACTACTAAAGGGAAAACTCGAAATCTTTCGAATCCCTTTCGCCATCCTGTCGGACCCTATAAAGCGTTCGGTCGTCCGTACCTGATGCGACCGCGGACCGCACCGACCCAGCGCCGTCGGATAATTCCTGATTCGACCAAGAAACTGTCAATTGCTGGGATGCTGCGAAACAACTGTGCTAACTCGGATAGCACGTCCGTCACTGAGGCCTGAGGAGAAGCGGTCCTACAATGCATTGCTGCTGGAAGCTCCGTGATCGTTACCCCGTGCATACTACCAATATGCGAGCGAACGGAGTGTATAGGCCTCGTGTCCCTTGGCTACCGGATGGCGCGACCTATTCGTCGTGGAATCACTGAATGACGAAACTGATCGGATACTCGAGGTCACGTAGCCAATGTGCGGTCGTGTGCCCTGCTGTGAGGATGAGGAAGCATTAAGGACAGTCTCCCGGACTGTCAATATAACGGAGCGTCCCGACCGACAGACATATGCTCCGAATGTAAAATATCTGAACCACAACATGCGGTCCCCTATGTTGTTGGACGAGAGAGGGACCTTTCTCGCTCACAGCCCGGACGGACCTGGACAAGCCAGGAACCGGACTAACAGGCTTCCTGCGATCTGTCCTCAATCTGCCGTCACTGGGTGAGTACTAAAGTAATTAAAGTGCTCGCATCACCCAAATCTCCTTCCTAGACCGCAACGGACGAACCCGGCAGCCGAACCATTCGATGAATGTACGCTACACCGGGTGAGCTAGCGAATGTCACTCCGTAGGCGATAGACATATTCCATGAGCACTTATTGCCGCTAGCTCTTCATTAACTATGACGACAGAGGCACACTTTTGAAAGACATCTCCGTAACTTTGCGAACAAGAAACCAGAAATGCTTGGTTATAGCAAGCATATAATAATAATATATAGCGTTGTTCAATAATTCGAAAGTTTGCGTGACATTATTGGACTATGTCGGAACTGAGGGACGATGTCCCTGAACCGAACCAAAAATTTCTAAGTCCACCGACGCTATCAGTTTCTTATCCGGCATCGCAGCATTCTGGTCCGACAAAAGAAGCTGTAGAAGACCAAGTCAGATGACATACACAACAGCATATGTTGTTCCGAAAGGGAAAGCTTGAAATCCTCCAAATCCCTTTCGGTATCCCGTCGGACCGGATGAAATTTTCGGATGTCCGTACCCGCTTCCGCGGAGCGTCCCGACCCAGCATCGTCGGATAAAAAATATGCGACAGATTCAGTTGATGCTGGGATGCTGCGATAAACTGTGCTATTTAGGAAAGCATGTCCGTTCCCGAGGCCTGTGCAGTAGCGGTCTTACGATGCATTGCCGTGTACGTTGACTCCCGCACACTTCCTATGCGAACGTCCGGAGTCTGCAGGCCTCGTGTCCCTGGCTACCGGATGGTGTGACCTGGTCGCCGATGAATCTCTGACTGGCGAAGCTGACTGGATATCCGTGGTCACGTAGCCAAGAGC
Source organism: Pictodentalium vernedei (assembly GCA_031216915.1). Taxonomy (NCBI): domain Eukaryota; kingdom Metazoa; phylum Mollusca; class Scaphopoda; order Dentaliida; family Dentaliidae; genus Pictodentalium; species Pictodentalium vernedei. The sequence goes on along the minus strand of CM062297.1, from coordinate 625,444,633 downwards.
GGTCGTGTGCGCAACTATGAGAATGAGGAAGCCTTATTGACAGTCTACTCCGGACTGACTATATGTCGGAGCGTCCCGAGCGACGGACGTATGCTCCGAATGCGAAACATTTTGTACCACAACATCTGTGGCCAGATGTTGTTGAACGAGAGAGGGGCCTCTCTCGCTTGCCGTCCGGATGGACCGGAACGAGCTATGAACCGGACTAAAAGGCTTCCTCCGTTCTCCCTCCGATCCGCCGTCACTGGGTGTGCATTAGGTTGATTTATAGTGCTTGCATCACCCCAAAATTCCTTCTAGACCGCAGCGGACGAACCCGGCTGCCGAACCATTCGGTGAATGGACGCTACACCGGGCGAGCTAGCGGACGTCAAAGGCCGTCGAACCTACTAGGGTCCTCTTAGGCAATTGGCGTATTTACATGAGCACTTTTCCGCTAGCCCTTCATTAATTGTGACGACGGAGGCACACTGTTGGAAGACATCACAGATACATCACCCTAATCTTGATCGTCTGAAATAGAAATTGATAAAGTAGAGTGACCCTGCGGGGAAAGGACCGGAGTGTCCAATTCCCCAATAACATACCGTGACATACGCTTCCCATATTGTCATCGAAATCATATGATTCAGAACAGGAGTTAATGCGAGTACACTGACCACATATAGAATGATTATAAAGTCAGAGGAAGACTTCCTCTTATTACAATTGATCAATATCCTTTCAATGTGAAAAGAAAACAAGTCCTGGTACTCGCACTAACCCCTGGCAATCAAAATACATAATAATAATATGATCCATTAATATAGAAAAAATAATTGAAATCAAAATATTTTGAAAAAATATTTTTTCAGAACAGCCCAAATTTCTGAAAAGTAACGTTGAGCCCCAATGGATCCCAAGCCTAAGTGTGGACAAAAATTTTAAAAATATTTTAAACAATTTATTCAACACTTACGAACAATAATAATGTATCTAGTTATGATTAAAATAACATCAAGATATTATTTTCCAGAAATCCCCCCCTCACACAGAGGGCTGTTGAAAATGTAAACAATGCGTGTAAAAACACTAAAATAAGACTCCAGGCACCCAGGCCCGAAATCAGTTACGAAAAATACACTATCTGATGCAAAACAGAGACTTCCAGGGAAGAAACTGCAGAACATCAGATGGTAGATGCAGAACACAACGCCTAACCACCCGTAGGTGAAGACGTAAACATGGGGAAAAGAAACAGAATTCATTCTGTTATTCAGCTAAAACTCCCAAGAAAATTTAGTAATAATAATTACAAAAACTATGCCAAAAGCATGGGAGAATAGCAAGGGGGGACTTAAAGGACAGGGAGAGAGGAAAACACTTAAAAAAACAGTGTAACTAATTAATCAGAATGACAACAAAATGGCTGCTGCCTCGAAAATAGGTAACTTAACATAATTTCATTAAAAAATATTAAGTTACAGCCCTGATAATATTCTGTCACACATTTTTTCCTCTCCTCCTTCTCTATCCTCCTTAGAATCACCATTTCACTAATATTTATGTGTCTGGCATCATTTAAACTGAGATTTACAAGCACAAAGATCAGTCAGATGTTAACTGATGAAGGGCCAAACTTAGAATGATTAATGGCGCCAATTTCGGAACGTCCTTGACACTGCGCATGCGCAGTAGAGGCGAAGTGTGGAGGGCCTTTCAGGACATGTTTTCTTTGGTTTTAGATGCAAATTTTGGGGATTGGGGGGCAAAATTTGTGTTTGGCCCTATATTTTAAGAGTTGGCACCAGCTATGTCTGGGTCATTGATACAGTATAAAAATATGGCAAGTGTTGCCACTGTGTGTCAATGGAAGATGACAAGTGGATATCTGTCCTATAGTTTTTGTTTTATTTAAATGTAAACCTTTATTCTAAGAGGTTTTAATTCTTACCTCTTCAGCCCCCTTCAGTTGGAAATTTTGTGGTTTCCTTGTTTAAGTATAATGGGAAAATTGGTCGCATTTCAAACAATTTAATTTATTTTCTGAAATATTACTTTCAGGGAAACCATAACAGCTTCCAACCAACATCACTTGCCCCCGACCCCATTCCACGACATTTTTGCCCATCAGGAAGAGTGTCGTGGACCCGAATCAGGTCAGAAATTGCCAGGAATGCCAATCATATAGATCTACGGATGCTTCTGTGACTCACAAGCATCATTTACTGACCATCCCATGTTTCCTCAGCCGGATTTCATTCCCAAGTTAACACACTGCAAAAAACATTTGGTAATGGAACCAATTTGTCACATATATGGAACTAAGATGAGAATGAACAAAACTATTGGTCAACTGTATATTAAAAAACATTGAGTATGTGCAGAACAACTTTTGCGAAAGGTCTCTCTCTCTCTCTCTTGACACCATTATATTTTAGATTAACTTAGAATGTTGGTTTCTGATCTCCCGCCAGGATTCGAACTCTCAGCAACACCGCCTGGCAATCAGGAGTCCAACACTTAAACTACTAAACCATTGCACACCGTCGAAAAAAAAAAAATAAATAAAAACGATGGCTAGAATCTATGTTTTTAGTTGAAGTTCTCATGATTACATGGTTCATCTTCCTTTCGGCAGCAGCGTGGAAGTGTGGAACATGCCGGCTACAGTACGACGAAATGGCTGTGGTTGGCACGGGCTTGTGTGTGTGTTTCAAATGACACAATTATGTTTTAGAGGAATTTGGAATGTTGGTTTCTGATCCCACGCCAGGATTCGGACCCATCAACAACACCGCCCGGGTATCAGGAGTCCAACACCTAAACAACTAGACTATTGCACACCGTCATGAAACGATGGCTGGAATCTAGCTTTTTAGATGAGACGGACTGACGGACATAAAACCGATATGTTGACACGGACAGACAACCTAGATTTAAGATGCTATCGAGGGCATAAAAGCAAGGGGAGTTCAGGTAAAAAAGAAAACTCTGATCAAATTCTACTTGCTTCGTGCAAAAAAATGAAATGGAAAGTCAAAATTTTCTAAGTCCCACAGCCATGAGAAAAGGAAAATCTTTTTACTTCAAAAGTGGTCAAATAGTACTTCAAAAGTGGTGACCTTGTTTTTTTACATTAAAAGTGGGCGATGGTTACTACAAAAGTGGAGACCTCATTTTACTTCAAAAGTGGGCGACGGTTACTACAAAAGTGTTGAGCTACTTCAAAAGTGGTTGATTTTTACTTCAGAAGTGGTGAGCTACTACAAAAGTGGTCAGTTACTTCAAAAGTGGGCATAACACCGCACCCAACTTTTCAGGCTAAAAAAAAAAAAATTTTGTCTCAAAATTAAACAAAACGCATTAAAAGACACAAATTTTTTACCCAAATTTCCGTCTGAACCAGACCCAAAATTTTCAGGCTAAAATTTTTTTCTTTTTCATCTCAAAATTGAACAAAACGCATAAAAAATCGAAACAAATTTGTTTTCGAATTTTGGTCCAAAATTTCAAAGTCCGAACCAGACCCAAAATTTTCAACCCTGGGACCCAATTTGAACAGACTTGAATCTAACCGCCCTAGAGATGATGTATACCAAATGTTAAAGGATTCTGACTGGTGGGTCTGAAGAAGATTTTTAAAGAAATTTCCTCATACTGCACTAAGTTAAAATATTAACCTAGGAACTTGATTTGAACAAACTTGAATCTGCCCCCCCCCCCCCCCCCCCCCCCAGAGATGATGTATACCAAATATGAGAGGATTTTGACTGGTGAATCTGAAGATGATTTTTAAAGAATATTTCACGTATTGCACATAGTTAAAATTTGGACTCCCATAGGAAACCCAAATATTAACCCAGCAACTCGATTTGAACAAACTTGAATCTGACTCCTCTAGAGATGTTGTATACCAAATATGAAAAGATTCTGACCACTGGATCTGACGAAGAAGATTTTTTTTGTATTTTATGGGTGCTATAAGAGTTATGCCCCTTGTGGTGCCCCCTGTGGGCATGGTGACTTTATTTGGACAAACTTGAATTGACATATGATGAGGAATATGCACACCAAATTTGGTTCAATTTGGTCCAGGAGCTTGTGAGGAGAAGGCGATAATGTAAAGTTTACGCCGGACGGACGGCGATGTCAGACGGACAATGGACAGAAAGTGATTAGTAAAGCTCCCCTTGAGCTTCGCTCAGGTGAGCTAAAAATAGAAAAGATGTATACATTCTCTTGTGTTACAAAAACTTTCATAAAATTATTACAGTTATATGTACATAAACACAAGAGGTTAAGTGAGCCTGAGAGTACTTACCTGGTGCCGATAGTATATAGTCATGCAAGGAGGGGGAAGAGGGGGGAGCTTTGTAGAGAGCAGGCTTGTCATTTTGAGGTGGGTGATCGCCCCAGGCTGCAGTCGCCCGCCTGAATTCAAAATTCAGTGGACGGTAAACGTCTGCCTAACCCCCATTTCTGCGGCCCATTAATTCAGTCGAAGGCACCTCAAAATCAGCTGTCTCAAATGGCAATTTTCGCGGATTGAAGGAGGTAACAAAACACACTTTGTGAAGTTTGTAGTGTGTCGTCGACGCAGTCACCCAGAGACAGTAAGTAACTTTCCAAATATGAGCGAGAGGTCTGCCAATTCCAAAGTTGTAATTAGTTACTATATTGTACATCAGGCTGTGACATCTCTCATGCCATGAGCGATTACGGGACCCCAAGCCAGTTCGATCCCCGACGATTCGCCTGGGACATTTCATTCCAAAATCAAAGCCGGGACGATTCATCCCCCAAATCTGATTGATTTGTACCAAGTTATCGGCATCTGGTGATGAGCACAGTGCACTGGCTTGTGCAGTCATCATGCAATGTATAGATACGGGCTTGGTTATTTGGATGCAATATAACTATAACACTCACTGTTAGTGGGTGTCATGGGTAACCTGGTATCTTGCATCCAAATATTCAAGCCTGCATCTATACATTACATGATGATGTACATCGTAATTACACAAACCATGTACCTTAAAATGATATTAGTTGTCTATCCAGCAGGCTGAAACAAAATGGCCCCCGTAAACCATAAATGGCCCAACTGGGGTCATTTTAGGCAAACCCAAAATGGCCCTCCTGGGGTGATTTGAGGCAAACCATAATGGCCCTTCTGCAATTTTCAAAATGACAAGCCTGGAGAGAGTCATTTGCAGGAAGGTGTGCCATTTCTTTTTGCATATTGGCCCATAGGTTCTGAAAAACTACCGACCAGTCTCTAATCTTCCATTCCTATCAAAGATTATTGAGCGTGCGGTGGCTTCTCAGCTGAATTCTCATTTGGCAGCCCACGGCCTAGCCGAAGTTAACCAATCTGCATACAGATCTAATTGCAGTACAGAAACGGCGCTTCTATGGGTCCAAAATGATATCCTCCTATCCACAGACAGGCACAACCTAACATGTCTTGTTTTGTTGGATTTAAGCACCGCTGTTGACAGCATAGACCATAACATACTTATTGAAAGACTGGCAGTGAGAATAGGCCTTACTGACCGAGCACTTAACTGGTTTTCGTCGTACCTTAAGGGGTTGTCCAGCCTAACTTTGGTCAATTTTTTTACATTTTTCCCAATGCCTCAGAAACAGATAAGAGTAGTAAGGAAAGGCAAATTATATATCAAAATAATGAGTCAAGTGTATAGAAAAGGTACATATAATTGTTTTCAGGAAAAAAAGTGAATTTTAGGATTTTGAAGAAGATTAATTTGCAAATGGCATAAGTAACGAACCGGTAAAACCACAAAATAATCGGTAATTCGAAAGCCTTGTCCTCAATATAATGATAACATACTACAGACTCGGAGAAAGCATTTTTTTGACACACACTCTGGTGGGTTTTGACGTTTGAATGTAATAACACCAACACAAATTTTTGATGTTCCGGATGTGGCCATGTTTCAATGATGTTTTTCCGGTCATGTGATTACGATGTGGTTTTTGCAGAAATACTCAATTTGGGCAATCGTAAGAATGCAAAGACGTGATCACGCCCTTTATTTGTTCGAGACAATGTATGAGCGGATTTGCAAACAGGTGACAGCAAATACTTAAGCTGTTAATGTCATAACTGCAAAATATGGTTCGAAATTCCCTCTCGTGTTTACAGGCCGTCTGGACATTTTTGTTGACAAAAAATCTGAATTATTGCGCACTAGAAAGACAACATGAACCACTTGTAAAAAAAATAACCGAGTGTATAAAATCGGGACGATACACATAAAATAAGGCAATATTCATAACAAAGTAAGCAGAATGCTTCAGAAATAACTTTTTCACGAAGTATATTCCAAGTGACCTGGAACTATATTGAGCGTGTTGATTTCCCCCAGATGTTGTGAAGTTATTTACTTCCTAGTAACCATGGAATTTGAAGGCGGGTATGTTTGATGTCTGCAAAGGACCAATTGAAGATGGGTTGAAAATGATGCATTCGTGCTTTTAAATAAGGTGCGCTTGGACGATGCTGAGAATTTAGTTTTTTCTTGCCACCTACCATAGTAATACAAGCATCGATCAGTGTCTTTTATGATCGTTTTACACTGACAAATGTGACAAATCTCCTTCACCGGAAACCATCCCCCAATTTGCATATCACAATAAACATAACCGCTGTGACAGGATGTCAGCATGGCCGTGTGGTGAAAAACGAAACGAATTATCGAATACACTGTCAATATTAGCTGCAATTGGCTTTTAAACAAATGAAATACACGAAATATTCGCAATTTCTTCATTATTCTTGCCGAGTTACTTTTTAACCAAATCACATGCGTTCAGTTTTGTTTGTCGGCATCAAACTGATATTGTTTGTGGTAATTAAATAGTACGAGAAGGCGCAGGAAGCCAAATATTTTCCATCATCTATTAATTAATTCAAATTGATAATTTCTTTTATTTTTACTGAAATTATGAACTGATAAGGTGGGTGTGTTACGATTATTATGCCCCAGACCTGGAAGTTGGAAAATCAAAGGTGCATCTAGGGCCGTGCAGTGGTGACCCCTGTCCTCTTAATCTTAGTCTTACCCATTCATCATTACATGTACCAACATTCTCCCTTGTATCTCAACCATTGCTACTCCAATTTGAAGGATATTTGGTGTTGTGATCGAGCATCATGGGGAAACAATGCCTGTGTAGCTGCTGTAGCATGTGTTTCTTCCCACATTTTTTCAGAGTTGTGGTACTTTTTCACTCTTTTGATTTAGAAAATTTGTTTATAACTAGTTGATTTGTTACAATTTGTTGCAAAGTGCCTGCTAATAACCCTCAATTGTATTGCTACAGAATTTCTTGTGACAGATTTGTTCCTATTACTTATCAAGCAACAACCTAATGACTATTCTGTATAAAGCCACCAATCTGATGTTTGACACTTTTATCGGAGCTGTTTTGAAGGCTTACGGAACTCAAAATGTTGATTATGGCAGGACTTTTCTGTTCACCCATTAATCAATAAATTAAGTATTATAGTTGGAAGTAAGAAGCATGAAAGGTCCAGAACTAAAAGTCTGAAAAGAATGTTTTGCAATGTAACATGCTTTTTGCAGATACACTTATTTTGGAGGGTTACCTGTCTGATAGTGTTTGGAACATTGTGGCCAGGATCTTCAAAAAGAAAAAAAGAGTTAAACTTTGAGAAAAAAAGGCATATGCCTTGAGTGCCGGAGGAGTCATGTTAGGAAGAGAGCCCCCCCCCCCCCCCCCCCCCCCCCCCCCCCCCCCCAGGAAGTTTTTTGTGTCAAATGGAGCTCACTTGTCATCTTTGGGGGATTGCTTTGAGTACTGCGTTCTTGAAAAAAAATATGTGAGACCCTCTGGATGTGCCCTTCTGATCTCAATATGTCAATAAGCCTCCTTGGGAAAAGTACTACATGCAATAATGGTTATGTAAGGTTGATTTGATGTGTTTTGAATAACAATGTACTTCTAAGTACATTAGATGGTTTATTGCAGTGACAGGTTACAGTTACCCTTATTTCTTCTCCAACAGATATTATGAGTGTATTGGTGTCCAAGAGTTAAAACAAAGCTAATATACTTATTGATAAACCAGACAAATTTAACAATTTAATCACTATCGAATTGATGCATGGGATAAAAGGGGTTACAGTGCAACGGGTTTGTAAATATATTTATTCAACTACAATGTATGACTTTGCAGTGCATTCAACATAGGAGAATATCATATTTTCTTTCCAAACCATTACAGTAACACATACATCTTGATATTGGGAGACACTCTTTTGTCCTTCCATACTTCTTCTGCTGGACTCCTTCAAGTTGACCTTTGTTGAACTCCCCAAATCAAAACATAAACAAAAGAAAATGTCTGCCTTCAATCAGTGATCACTCCACTTATAACATTTTGGTCTCAATCTTTATTACTTTCATGAATTAGGAAAAAGATTTCTTCGAGTATGTACTTAAATGTTTATAGAATACAGCTGTTATTTTATTTTGAGGTATTTTATTGTAAAAATGTTGTTCTCTTACTTATGCCACAGCAGAGTTTCAGGTGGTGCTATTTACACATGGCAGCAGTTCCATGCCAAATTTCAGTTTCCACATGTTCTATGTTTCATTCCAAGCATTTTGGTACATAATTTATTTTATTCCCCTTAAGGGGACGTCCAACCTAACTTTGGTCAAATTTCATGTAATTTTCTTTCAAGTCTAAAAAAGACCCAAAATGAATAACCCCAATAAATTATGTACCAAAATGCTTGGAATGAAACATAGAACATGTGGAAACTGAAATTTGGCATGGAACTGCTGCCATTGTGTAAATAGCACCACCTGGAAGTCTGCTATGGCATAAGTAAGAGAACAAAATTTTTATAATAAAATACCTCAAAATAAAATAACAGCTGTATTCTATAAACATTTAAGTACATACTCAAAGAAATCTTTTCCTAATTCATGAAAGTAATGAAGATTGAGACCAAATGTTATAAGTGGAGTGCTCACTGATTGAAGGCAGACATTTTCTTTTGTTTATGTTTTGATTTGGGGAGTTCAAACAAAGGTCAACTTGAAGGAGTCCAGCAGAAAAAGTATGGAAGGACAAAAGAGTGTCTCCCAATATCAAGATGTATGTGTTTACTGTAATGGTTTGGAAAGAAAATATGATATTCTCCTATGTAGAATGCACGTGCAAAGTCATACATTGTAGTTGAATAAATATATTTACAAACCCCTTGCACTGTAACCCCTTTTTATCCCATGCATCAATTTGATAGTGATTAAATTGTTAAATTTGTCTGGTTTATCAATAAGTATATTAGCTTTGTTTAACTCTTGGACACCAATACACTCATGATATCTGTTGGAGAAGAAATAAGGGTAACTGTAACCTGTCACTGCAATAAACCATCTAATGTACTTAAAAGTACATTGTTATTCAAAACACATCAAATCAACCTTACATAACCATTATTGCATGTACTTTTCCCAAGGAGGCTTATTGACATATTGAGATCAGAAGGGCACATCCAGAGAGTCTCACATATTTTTTTCAAGAACGCAGTACACAAAGCAATCCCCCAAAAGATGACAAGTGAGCTCCATTTGACACAAATTTTTTTTTTTTTTTTGGGGGGGGGGGGGGGGGGGGGGGCTCTCTTCCTTGTATGACTCTACCTCCAGCACTCAAGGCATATGCCTTTTTTCTCAAAGTTTAACTCTTTTTTCTTTTTGAAGATCCTGGCCACACATGTTCCAAACACTATCAGACAGGTAAACCTCCAAATAAGTGTATCTGCAAAAATCATGTTACATTGCAAAACATTCTTTTTAGAGTTTTAGTTCTGGACCTTTCATGCTTCTTACTTCCAACTATAACACTTAATTTATCGATTAATGGGTGAATAGAAAAGTCCTGCCATAATCAACATTTTGAGTTCCATAAGTCTTCAAAACAGCTCCGATAAACGTGACAAACATCAGATTGGTGGCTTTATACAGAATATTCATTAGGTTGTTGCTTGATAAGTAATAGGAACAAAATCTTCACAAGAAAATTCTGTAGCAATACAATTGAGGGTATTAGCAGGCACTTTGCAACAAATTGTAACAAATCAACTAGTTATAAACAAAATTTTCTAACTCAAAAGAGTGAAAAAGTACCACAACTCTGAAAAAATGTGGGGAAGAAACACATGCTACAGCAGCTAACACAGACATTGTTTCCCCATGATGCTCGATCACAAAACCAAATATCCTTCAAATTGGAAGTAGCAATGGTTGAGATACAAGGGGGAATGTTGGGTACATGTAATGATGAATGTGTAAGACTAAGATTAAGAGGACAGGGGTCACCACTGCACGGCCCTTAGATGCACCTTTAATTTTCCAACTTCCAGGTCTGGGGCATAATAATCGCAACACACCCACCTTATCAGTTCATAATTTCAGTAAAATAAAAGAAATTATCAATTTGAATTAAATAATAGATGATGGAAAATATTGGCTTCCTTCGCCTTCTCGTACTATTTTAATTACCACAAACAATATCAGGTTGATGCCGACAAACGAAACTGAACGCATGTGGTTTGGTTAAAAAGTAACTCGGCATGAATAATTAAGAAATGCGAATATTTCGTGTATTTCATTTATTTAAAAGCCAATTGCAGCTAATATTGACCGTGCATTCGATAATTCGTTTCGGTTTTGACCCACACAGCCACCCTGACACTCTGTGACAGCGGTTATGTTTTATTGTGATATGCAAATTGGGGGATGGTTTCCGGTGAACGAGATTTGTTCACATTTGTCATGTGTAAAACGATCATAAAAGACACTGATCGACGCTTGTATTACTATGGTTGGTTGCAAGAAAAAACTAAATTCTCAGCATCGTCCAAGCACACCTTATTTAAAAGCACGAATGCATCATTTTCAACCCATCTTCAATTGGTCCTTTGCAGACATCAAACATACCTGCCTTCAAATTCCATGGTTACTAGGAAGTAAATAACTTCGCAGCGACAGGGGGAAATTAACACGCTCAATATAGTTCCAGGTCACTTGGAATATACTTCGTGAAAAAGTGATTTCTGAAGCATTCTGCTTACTTTGTTATGAATATTGCCTTATTTTATGTGTATCGTCCTGATTTTATACACTCGGATATTTTTTTTTACAAGTGGTTCATGTTGTCTTTCTAGTGCGCAATAATTCAGATTTTTGGTCAACAAAAATGTTCAGGCGGCCTGTAAACACGAGAGGGAATTTCGAACCATATTTGCAGTTATGACATTAACAGCTCAAGTACTTGCTGTCACCTGTTTGCAAATCCGCTCATACATTGTCTCGAACAAATAAAGGGGCGTGCTCACGTCCTTGCATTCTTACGATTGCCAAATTGAGTATTTCTGCAAGAAGCACATCGTAATAACATGACCGGAAAAACATCGTTGAAACATGGCCACATCCGGAACGTCAAAAATTTGTGTTGATGTTATTACATTCAAACGTCAAAACCCACCAGAGTGGTGTGTCAAAAAAATGCTTTCTCCGAGTCTGTAGTATGTTATCATTATATTGAGGACAAGGCTTTCGAATTACCGATTATTTTGTGTGTTTTACCGGTTCGTTACTTATGCCATTTGCAAATTAATCTTCTTCAAAATCATAAAATTCACTTTTTTTTCCTGAAAAAAATTATATGCACCTTTTCTATGCACTTTACTCATTATTTTGATATATAATTTGCCTTTCCTTACTTCTCTTATCTGTTTCTGAGGCATTGGGAAAAATGTCAAAAAATTGACCAAAGTTAGGTTGGGACGACCCCTTAATGGTCGCACAAAGAGTGTCCTTATTGGCAGTGAGTCATCAGATAAGGAACACATTACCTTTTGGCGTCCCTCAAGGATCGGTGTTGGGTCCCCTACTGTACACTGTCTATTTCTTATCTCTCGGTGACATTATCCGAAGCCATGGCCTTGACTTTCATTTTTACGCAGATGACACACAGCTGTATATTAGTTTTACTCACTCCTTTGAGTCTGAAGCATGCAGTAAGATTGAACTTCGCATTTCAGACATCAAGGCATGGATGGACTAAAAACTTTCTTAAACTGAACAATGACTAGACAGAAGTAATATATATAGGTCTATCTCATCAACTTTCAAAAATATCCAAACTGTCCCTCAATATTGGGCGGTTCTGTGATAAAACCCAGTAGCTGTGGTTTGAAAATGAAAATTTGGCCACTGACATTACCAGGTGCGTGGGTGTGACTGAGTCACTGAGGATTGCCTCGTTACTCGTCAAGTTACACTCACATACTTGTTTTGGTAAAGTTGTAGTTTGTTTTGTTTTTGTTTTATTTTGTTTTAATTCAATATCCTTTTTCTTTTAGATTCTGTCGCTTATCGCCATGATATAGGTTCGGTTGCTGAGTGTGGCGTTGGGCAACAATAAATGATAATAGTGGTCCATGTATCAATGTACCTGTGAGGAGAATGTATGTGTATGTGTGTATATGTATGTATGCAATTATTGTACAGCCATTGAGCACCGTGTGTGGATTCTTGGCTTTAAAATTATTATTATTATTATTATTAATTGAAAACACTGCATTCGGGTTGCTTTTGACAATTGTGAATACGGAAATTCAAATCAAGGGGAAGCACTGGCAGGTTCGATATGTTGCGGAAGTAATTCCCTGAGAAAGTGTCCATCTACAAAATCCTTGTTTTATGTTTCTGTTTTGATTGAATTTTTATAACATGGTATACGGAATTCGTAAATGATTGTCGTGTATTATGATGACGTGAAATAAACTGTTATGGATTTGTACTTTCAATGAACAAAAATAGAGGTGAGCGATAATTCAGCCACCATTCCTCACATCATTGCCCACTTAACTATGAAAATTGACCTCAGACAGAGTGACAGGTGCAAGCAACCGGCTGTCTGACAAACGCATAACTGAGTCGGGACTTTGCCCGTGTCCGATCTCTTGTATCCAGGTTATGGCACCTAAATGGGGTTTTGGGGTATGGCCAGGAGTGTAGTGGCTTGGGGGGGGGGGGGGGGGGGGGGCAGGTAACGAATGACTTAGTTAACTGTTAGTTTCGGATCGATTCTGAACCTAGGATATTGGCAAACAAAGACAACAGAATGGGTTGCGATCAAGGATGCTTTGCTGCTTTCCTCTCTGCTCTCCTCTCTGGAAAATATATCTTTGCAATTCTTTTGGTGGAGGATACGGGTAATAAAGCTGCCTATAAATTCACATATGTATATATGTATTTATGAATCATAGATACTGTGCAAATAAGAGTGTGCAGTGGCTCAGTGGTTTGGGCATTGGACTTTAAACTAAAAGGTCCACAGTTCAATCTCAATCAGCGGTAATTGCATTGTGTCCTGGGCAAAGCACTTAATCCAGATTGACCATGTGGGTGCACAGGAGTCCAATTTTTTTTCCGCATGTGATCACTCTAAATCCTTCAAAATGCATTTTGGGGCAAAGAATAAAATTCCTAATTGGCCCAGGGGCGGGCAGGGCATTTGGCCCGGGGGCGGGCAGGGCATGAATGCTGTCAATTTTCATCACATAACGGTGGTCATTAAACTTGACATAGACATTGTTGCTATAGAGACATATACCAAAAAGAACTGAAATCCAGTTTTCATTGTTAGTTATGCCACAAACAGGCATTACACAATATTTTTTATTAAACAAAGGGCAATAACACCAATAATTTTCATCGGATATCACAGGTCATCGAATTTGATGTAGATATTGTTGCTACAGACATATACCAAAAAGAATTGAAATCCATTAACTATTGTTCAAGTTATGCTATAAACAAGATTTAAAGGATATTTTTATAACAAAGGGCCTTAACTCCAATAATTTCCAAGAGATATTGGTGTTTATCGAACATGACGTAGACATTGTTGTTATAGGGACATATACCAAAAAGAACTGAAATCTGTTAACTATTGTTCAAGTTATGCCAAAAACAAAGTTCAGACAGACTGAAGGACGAAAAGAGCTCTTCACTATATTCCTTCCTTGCAGCGGGATAATAAATACATACCATGCAATGAAATATGCAACTGAATCACTGGCAAAATCTAAAGTACATTTCAATACTGTTCACTTACAATATGTAGTCAAACCATGCCCTCTCAGTACAAAGAGCATCCTCTTGGTGCAATTTGGCATTTCCAAAGATGTAGAGGCTGTCTCTTCTAATTAATTAACAAGATAAATGAACTGGAGAGGTATGTATCAGCAGTTTGGAATTTATCAGTTTGTGGAATAATCCTGTGAAGTTCAGTTTGTCTGGTAGCTGCGTTACTCACTTTTCAAGAGGAAAAATTCCATGCACAAATTCTGAGGGGTTGGTCAAATTCCAACCTGAAAAACAATCTAATGAGCTTTTACTTATTTTATGGACATAGATTATTGAACAACAAACCACATTTTATGCCCACAAACTGGGTAAAAACCCACCCAATATTGTCTATAAATGGGAATGTGACACACCCATCTGAATTTATGCACGCTAGTTTTCTGCTAAAAAGGGAGCGCGGTGGCTCAGTAGGTAGAGGTGCAGGCTGCAAGCCGAGAGGTCCTCGGTTCAAATCCCACCTGCAGCAACCGCATTGTGTCCTTGGGCAAGAGACTTCATCTCCATTGCCCGCGTGGGGGCACGATGACGCTGTGTACTAAGGCGTACTGCACGTCGATGGTACGCATGTCTTCAACCAATCTAACCCTGCCTGTGCTGCAGTGCAGAGTTACGATGTTGGGGAGCTGGCAGCTGCTCGTCGTTGCTCGGTGGGACTCTCTGGGTACTCAGGCTTTCTCCACCCGTAAAACTGTCACGGTCATGATTAGCCATTGTGCATAAATATGTGACCTTAAACATCAATAAATAAATAAATATTCTGCTAAAAAGATGAGCAATACAACTGATAGATAAAATATACCTCACAGATAATGCCTCTAACTGATACATGTAACACTGTTGATACACACCTCTGCCTTTTGAAGAAATTGATGTGAAACAACAGCCTCCATCATTTTCAGAAAATGCAAATTTGCTCGGAGAGGACTGACAAAACTGAGAGGATGCTGTTTACACTTAGAGGATGGAAATTGAGTATACAGTGCATCACTGGCAATGTCCAGTAAACAATGGAGTTGGGGTTACCTATCTACTTGATGGATATACCCGCCAGCCAAACATCTTAGTTAAAGGTCAACATTCTTCTGTTCCTTCTTTGATGACAGTGACCTACATGTATGTAAATTGATGTAGATCAAGGGGGCAAAATCTGACTTGCCAGTCAATGATCTCAAGCAAAATCAAGAAATACCAACTCCACAGTCACATCACAACTTAGTACCAATTGGCGAGTTGAATGAGAAAGCTGGCCACATAATTTCATGAGAGGGGTTAAATGTTTGCCAAAGTAGTTATGCTGATTTTAGCATATGAAAACTGTTGAGATATGAACCACACATGCCATATTGCTAGTTATACAGTTTTGGTTTGTATGTGAAATAATATGGTGTAGGCGGTGTCTTCTGCTTTTTTATGTCCACCAACCTATTGACTGTCCTGCTGCCTCCACCCAAGCCAGAAGTGGATTGTTGGGATTTTTTGGTTAAAAGTGATGTGCTCAGATGTGTACAATGTCCATTAAAAACATCAAACGTGCTGCCCCAGTTTGTCTGTGCTGAATAATATGGCTGCCTTATACAACTTCAGTATGTGGCTTTCAAAGCTATGATGGGTAGCTCCTTTCAATTCCTGGGTGTTGGAGAGTTGAACCATCCAGGCAGAAATTTTAAAGAGAATGAGGGGTCTTAATTTCAGGTCCTTCATCACCTTGGTGATGCTTGATTTATCTCTAATTCGTGAACACATTTCTGGCACCACTTCTCTGGACCATGTCCAGTTGTCTGATGTCTTCTTCCACTCCCAGATGTGAGTCACAGACAGATGGAGCATATTCAATTGTTGGTCGTATGATATGCTTGATATGTTATTGTTATAAAGTTGATGGTCTTGTTGGTTTTCCCACAGATGTTAATGTGTGCATTCCAACGGGGGTCTTTACTGAAGGTAACTTCACAATATTTAGCTGCTTGTATATGAAATAGTGAATGCCCATGCAATGTATAGTTGTATTTCATAGTCCGCTGTTTGATATTGTCAGGAATTGGCACTTCTGGGGATGAAATTTCATTTCTCATTTCTACCACTAGGCTAGTTTGTTCAGATCTTTCTGCAGGTGTTACATCCTTTTTTGATTTTTCTGTCAGGTATACAATTGTGTATCATTGGCAAATAGACAGACTGTCGAGTTAAGATTTTCTTGGATGTCATTTATGTATTGAGGAAAGAGACAGAGCTTTGTGCCTCTCCAGAAGTGAGTTTGATGAGATCAGATTTGCATCCATCAAGGACTACATATACGGTCTGATGCTGGTTGATGAGGAAACTCTCCATACAATGGTTGATTTCTCCCCTGATCCAATAGTGTCAGTTAATTGCATATTTGGAGAGAGCGAAGCTCGAACCCAATGTGGATTACACTGACACCACATATACCATATTAGCTTACTTACAAACTGTGAAACGGATATGACTTATCAACAACCTTTTACTATAATGAACTCGCATTTGTGAAAATAAATATAATTTTTAATTGTTTTATGTGAAGCAGTTATCATCTGTCACTGTATTGACAAATGAGTAAACAAAGGGAAGATCTTATTAACTGTTAGCTGACCCGTGTTATAGTGTGTGAAATTTCATTGCTGTGTGCACTGATAATAGAGATCTGTGCATGTTAGAAAATCAGCTTTTTTAATGAAAAATGTCCATAAAGACCCCCAAAATTTGACATGATGGTCCAAGTCCAAATAATTGTGATAAATCAAAAAACTAAGATAGTCTAATGACATCCAGATCCCCCACTGACTTAATAAGTTACGATAACAGTAAACATATGAGGAAATCGAGAAAGATGAACACTTGGCTGGATCAACACTCAGGAGGTGAATGGATTGATGCAGACAACAAACTGATTCGTATATGATGGATGGATGGATGGATGGATGGATGGATGGATGGATGGATGGATGGATGGATGGATGGATGGATGGATGGATGGATGGATGGGTGGCTTTTGGGTGGGTGGGTGGGTGGGTTTTGGGATGGATGGATGGATGGATGGATGGATGGATGGATGGATGGATGGATGGATGGATGGATGGATGGATGGATGGATGGATGGATGGATGGATGGATGGATGGATGGATGGATGGATGGACAAATACCATTTCATTATCTCATTCCCAGCAAGCATTTGTGCAGGAAAGCTGCCTATTACCAAGGGCCATAAATGTGAAAAAATTGAGGAACAAAAAATACAAAAATTCCTGCCAATATGCACTTCATACTGATACTTCACACCAAGTTTCACAAAAATCCTATGACAAGAGGCCTCTCAGCCTAGACAGCTCCACTCAGGGTCACGGCTTTTAGGGGAAGCTAAATACACAAGAATCCAAGTGTTACTGCTTGTGACATTAACCTTCATAATATGACAATGAGTCAAGGTCATGACACAACATTATGTTATGGGTAACAATTGTGTGAAGTATAAACAAGGTCTGTCACATAGATTCAATTATATAGACCAGACAGGGGCTTATAACAATATCAAAATTTTGCTGTCTGTGACCATGACCTTGATGATATGACCTTGGATCAAAGTTGAAATACACCTTTGAGTAATGAGCAATAATTGTACCAACTATGAATAAGATGTGTCAATCATACTAAGTTATATGGACCAGACAAGGGCTGTAAGACAATATAAAAGTTTTGCTGCCTGTGACCTTGACCTTGATGATATGACCTTGGATCAAAGTCATGGCACACCTCTGAATCACAAGCAATAACTGTACCAAGTATGAATAAGATCTGTCAATCATAACACGTTATATGGACCAGACAAGGACAATATAGAAATTTTGCTGTCTGTGACCTTGACAATATGACCTTGGATCAAAGTCCTTCGAGTCATGGGCAATATTTGTACCAGGTATAAATAAGATCTGTCAATCAAACGGACGGACGATGGACAACTTAGCATTAGAAAAGCTCTGCTGACTTTGTCAGGCAGGGCTAAAAATTGTATGAGTTAAGCAGACAAGCATCTTGGTTGGAAATTTATTTATCACCAAGGGGCCGTAACTGCTCAAAATTTGTTGAATAAAAAACTCCTGTCCACATGCACATCTATGGTTCATACTGATACTTCATAGCAAGTTTCGTAAAAATCCTGTGAAAAATGTAGCAGTTAAGTGGAGAGGCATTTTTGCTGGAAATTTACCTATTACCAAGGGCCATAACTGCACATAATCTGTTGAATCAACTTCTACATGCACTTCTATGCTTCATACTGATACGTCACAAGTTTCCTAAAAATCCCATGAAAAATGTATGCAGAGTTGAGCAGACAGTTTTGTGACAGATGGTGGATGGACTGACAGATGCACAAATGACAGACAGACAAACAAAATTTCAAGATCCCCACTTCCGAATCCATCAGCAGGGGATAAAAAAACAGAAATCGCGTAATTTTTTGACCTCAGCAACATACTAAAATTTCAAAAAAATTCTAATCTATTTTAATTTTTGACCCTATGACATCATCTCCAAGTTCGACCATGATTCCACTGGTCCTTAGAAAACTGCATACCAAAAAACAACATTCTGGTCTGTGCAGTTTTGGAAATATAGGCGTCTGAATTTTATATTATTTTTAGCTCCCGAGGTTTGCATGGACTATGAACAAAAAATTTTTTAGCATCCATTAAGTACTTATGACCCAATTATACTACATGCCAAATTTGCTTCATATCAGCTGATTGGTTCTTGAAATAGAAATTTAGGATAGAGCCCAAAATGGGTATGTTCCCACAGACATCCCAAATATTGATCTACAAACTTGCCTTGAACATACTTTAATCTTCACCACCAAAGAAAGTTCCATACCAAAGCATTCTCTCTGGTGGTTCATGAGAAGATTTTTAAAGATTTCTAGGCTTTTTAGGCATTATCCCAGGCCAAAAAAGGCAGCAGTTTCATTTGAAGAAAGAGTATACTCCAAAGATGGTCTGTGCCATATGTTTGAATTTGGCCTAGTAGTTTTGGAGAAGACCATTTTCAAAAGTTAACAGATGACCGATGCTAAATGATGGCAATAGATCCCACTGACTTTCAGTCAGGTGAGCTAAAAAGGGGACCCACAGGGCCTAAATCGCTCACCTGATAAAATTACTTAACTCAGGATTTAAGGTCACATTCAGCATCTACATGTTAATATAGTTAATCTAATGCAGCCAGAGGGGTGGGGGGGGGGGAGAAGTGTCTGTTGGGTGAAATTTTTGCATAAAATCATTCAAATCCCTCCAAAACACATACTGAAGCAAAGAGAAAAAAAACATCCTGTGGACCCCCTCCAACTCCTCACCCCCACAGGGTGAAAGTTCATTTTTTGCATAAAATTACTCAAAATCCTTCACATCTTCTTTTTTGCCCTCTACCACTCCCCAGGACTTAAGTGGCCTGTTGGTCTCCATTTGAGCAAACCTTAATCTTATGTACTCATATTTACATCCAACTAAAGTTTACCACAATCAGCTCTGTCACACGTGAGCACAATTTATTTAAATATATAGTAAATTCTCCATTGGGTTCCTTGTTAAATTTCAAACCACTGTGGCACCCACCAAAATCAGTCAAGCCTAACACTTTGAACAAACTTTAGGAGACATAGTAATACTATTTTCCAAATATCAAAAGTCTGAAGAGGATCTTTGAAGAATATTCCTCATACTGCATGAAGTTAAATTTTAGGCTCCCATAGGGAGCCCAAATATAAGCCAAGGGATCTGAGTTGAACAAACTTGAATGTCTCCAAACTAAGGATGTGAATACTGTGTAAACAAAAGAATCTGACTAGTGGATGTGAGAGAAAAGAAGATTTTATAATGAACAGTCCTAAAATTGCATTAAGTTAAAATTTGGGATCCCACTGAGAGACCAAATATGGCCCACGGGATTTGGTTTCAATAAAATGGAATCTGAACCTCCTGAGGCAGCTACATACCAAATAAAAAAATTCTGACTGGTTGATCTTAACAGGATTTTTAAAGGAATTCCCCCATATTGCACTAAATTAAAATTTGGGCTACCATAGAGCCCAAATAAGAACCCAGGGACAAGATCTGGAACAAACTTGAATTTCACCCCCAAAGGGTGCTCTATAACAATCATCAAATGATTCTGACTGGTGGATCTGAAAAAGAAGATTCTAACATAGTTTTCCTCATATTGGACGGAGTTAAAATATTGGGTCCCAAAGGCAGCCCAAATATGAACTCATGAACTTGATTCGAACAAACTTCAAACCCACTCCACCAAGGAAGCTACATACCAAATATCAAAAGATTCAGTATGATGGATCTGAAGAAGATCTGTAAACTAGAGGCCCCAAGGGCCTTAATCACTCACCTGATAAAATTGTTTAAAGAAGGATTTAAGGCCACATTCAGCATCTACATGTTAATATACTTCGATTTTAGCTAGGGTCTGTTAGGTGATTTTTTTTTGCGTAAAATCACTTAAACACCTTCAAAACATATTTTAAAGCAGAGGAAGAAAATCTCCAGTGCACTCCCTCTGAATTCCACCACCCTCCCCCTCCCCAGGGTGAATTTCATAAAATCAGTCAAAACCCTCCAAATCTTCTTGTCGAGCAAAAAAAAATTTTGTTCAGTGGACCCTCTGACACCCCCAGCAGTCTCAAGAGGCCTTGTAGGTTCCATCTGAGCAAACGTTAATCTTATACACTCACATTCACATCTAATGAAACTTTTCTTACTCGCTTGAGATATTATTGCAACACACCTGTATTTCAAATATTATTCAAACCTGAGAACGTCTTTTTACTGCACTAAGTTAAAATTCTGGATCCCACAGGGAGCACAAATATGACCGAGACACTTGATTTGAACAAACTAGAATATGAACCTCCTATGGTTGCAGGACATCAAATATGAAAAGATTCTGACTGGTGGATCTGAAGAAGATTTTTAAAGGAATTTCCTCATATTGCACTAAGTTAAAATTTAGGTTGCCCTAGGGAGCCCAAATATAAATTCAGGGACTTCACTTGAACTGGAATTTGACCACAAGAAGGACACTGCAAACCAAATACTAAAAGATTGTGACTGATGGATCTGAAGAAGAGGATTTTCAAAGAATATTCCTCATATTGCACTAAGTTAAAATTATGGCTGCGATGAGGCGCCCAAATATGACCATAGGGACGTGATCTAAACAAACTTGAATCTAAACCTTCTGAGGATACTGCATATCAAATATCAAAAGATACTGACTGGTGGATCTGAAGCAGAAGATTTTTAAAGAATGTTCTTTATAATGCACAAAGTTCACGTTCAATTAGGGAGCCCAATTATGACCCCACGGACTTGATTTGGACAAACTTTACTCTGATCCACCCTAAGGAGGTTCTATACCAATCATCAAAAGACTCTGACTGGTGGATCTGAAGAAGATTTTAAAAAATTTTCTGCACAAAGGCTAATCATGACCACGACAGTTTTATGGGTGGAGGAAGCCGGAGTACCCAGAGAGAACCACTGAGCAACAGCAAGCAACTGTCAGCTCCCCAACATACTAACTCCACACAAGCAGGGTTAGCACTGGTTGAAGACAAGTGCACCATTGATGTGCAGCACGCCTTAGTACACAATGCCACCGTGCCCCCATATGGGCAATGGGGGTGAAGTGTCTTGTAAAAGGACACAATGCGGTTGCCGCAGGTGGGATTCGAACCGAGAACCTCTCGGCTTGCAGCCTGCACCTCTACCTAAAGAGCCACCACGCCTCCTTACACTAAGTCACAGTTCGGGATCCCACAGTGAGCCCAAATATGACTCCAGAGACTTAATTTAGACCAACTTAAAAGCTGATCCCCTTAAAACGCTGTATATCAAATAATAAGAGATTTTGACTGGTAGACCTAAAGAAGATTTTTCAATAAATTCCTTCATATTGCACCAAGTTAAAATTTGGGTTCCCATTGGGAGCCTAAATATGAACCCAAGGACTTGATTTGACCAAACTTCAAAATCACTCCACTAAGGATACTGCATGCCAAATATTAAAAGCTTCTGACTTATAAGTCTGAAGAAGAAGATTTTTAAAGAATATTCCTCAAGTCACACGATGTTAAAATTCACACTCCTACAGTGAGCCCAAATATGACTCCAGGGACTTCATTTGGACAAACTTCATGCTACCCCCATAAAGATACAGTATTCCAAATATCAAGAGAGTTTGACTGGCAGATCTGAAGAATAAGATTTTTAAATAAATAATTTCATATTGCACGAAGTTAAAATTTGGGTTCCCATAGGGAGCAAAAATATGTACGCAGGGACTTGGTTTAAACAAACTTGAATCTCACCCCACTTAGGATGTCACATATCCAATATCAAAAGATTCTGGCTGATTGATCCGGTAGATATGAAGAAGATTTTTACATTTCCTCATATTGCACCAAAATAAAATTTGGGTTGCCATAGGGAGCACAAATATGAACCCAGCAACTTGTATTGAACTAGATATCACGGAGATGGAATCCATCTCTGCGGGCCCCGCAGCAACTAACCGATGTAAGGTATAATCTGATGTGAACCGGAATACTAAAATATTGCAAGCAATAGGTAAAATCTGATTAAAATCCCTTCCCAGACACGAACTTGTCAGAAAAAAACCCAAATTCTGAATAATTTGATCTTGAGGTCAAACTTCAAGGTCAAAGCATGGCAACCTTGGTATGCGACACGTCGTCTTGAGATAATCTGCCCACATACCAAATATCAAAACCCGATCTATTAAGGGAGAAAATAGGCCGATGAAATCGTCAGATGTGTACCCATACATGCAACTAGTAGAAAGCTGTATGACGGAGGGCCACCACGGATGCCGACATTATGTACACCATACATGGTATGGGTACATATAGAAATGGATTGGAGGAGTGTGTAATTTGATGGATAAAGGGTTAATATCTCAAATTATCAGATTTACACAAGAAAACTATACAGCACAGCACATTAGTAACCTGAATACAAATATAAAGTAACTTGACAATCCAAGCAATATTTTTCAAGTTATCGAATGCCAAAGGGATTGGAGGAATTTTCAATTTGAAGGATAAAGGGTTAATATCTCAGGATCAAATTATCAGATTTATACCAAAAACTATACAGCTCAGCACATCAGTAACCTGAACACAAATATAAAGTAACTTGACAATCCAAGCAATGTTTTTCATGTTATCGAACGCCAAAGGGATTGGAGGAATTTTCAAGTTGAAGGTAAAGGGTTAATATCTCAGGATCAAAATAACAGATTTACACCAAAAACTATACAGCTCGGCACATCAGGAACCTGAACACAAATAAAAAGTAACTTGACAATCCAAGCAATATTTTTCAAGTTATCGAATGCCAAAGGGATTGGAGGAATTTTCAATTTGAAGGATAAAGGGTTAATATCTCGAGATCAAATTATCAGATTTACACCAAAAACTATACAGCTCGGCAATCAGTAACCTGAACACAAATATAAAATAACTAGACAATCCAAGCAATATTTTTCAAGTTATCGAATGCCAAAGGGATTGGAGGAATTTTCAATTTGAAGGATAAAGGGTTAATATCTCAGGATCAAATTATCAGATTTACACCAAAAACTATACAGCTCGGCACATCAGTAACCTGAACACAAATATAAAGTAACTTGACAATCCAAGCAATATTTTTCAGGTTATCGAATGACAAAGAAATGGATACGGATGCCGGACGGACTGACGGACAGACAGACAGACAGACGGATGGACAAAGGATGGACGAACGACGGATGGCCACCCCGGATGCCGGCATTATGTGTACCATACATAGTATGGGTACACATAAAAAGTTACAGCCCAGACACGAACTTGTCAGCCCAGACACGAATTTGTCAGAAAAGAACCCCGAATTCGGAATAATTTGACCTTAAGGTCAAAGTTCAAGGTCAAAGCATGGCAACCGTGGTACGCGACACATCGTCTTGAGATATTCTACCCACATTCCAAATATCAAAATCCTATCTATTAAGGGAAAAAAGTTACAGCCCGGACACGAACTTGTCAGAAAAGAACCCTGAATTCTTTAGAATTTGACCTTGAGGTCAAAGTTCAAGGTCAAAGCATGGCAACCTTGGTACGCGACACATCGTCTTGAGATAATCTACCCACATACCAAATATCAAAACCCTATCTGTTAAGGGAAAAAAGTTACAGCCCAGACACGAACTTGTCAGAAAAAAAAAATCTGAATAATTTGACCTTGAGGTCAAACTTCAAGGTCAAAGCATGGCAACCTTGGTACGTGACACGTCGTCTTGAGATAATCTATCCACATACCAAATATCAAAACCCTATCTATTAAGGGAAAAAAGATACAGCCCGGACACGAACTTGTCAGAAAAGAACCCCGAATTCGGAATTTGCCCTTGAGGTCAAAGTTCAAGGTCAAAGCATGGCAACCGTGTTACGCGACACATCGTCTTGAGATAATCTACCCACATACCAAATATCAAAACCCTATCTATTAAGGGAAAAAAGTTACAGCCCAGACACGAACTTGTCAGAAAAAAAAAAAAAATCTGAATAATTTGACCTTGAGGTCAAAGTTCAAGGTCAAAGCATGGCAACCGTGGTACGCGACACGTCGTCTTGAGATAATCTATCCACATACCAAATATCAAAACCCTATCTATTAAGGGAAAAAAGATACAGCCCGGACACGAACTTGTCAGAAAAGAACCCCGAATTCGAAATAATTTGACCTTGAGGTCAAAGTTCAAGGTCAAAGCATGGCAAGCATATTACGCGACACATCGTCTTGAGATAATCTACCCACATACCAAATATCAAAACGCTATCTATTAAGGGAAAAAAGTTACAGCCCAGACACGAACTTGTCAGAAAAAAAAACAAGAGGCCCCACGTGGCCTTAATCGCTCACCTGACAAAGTGACTCTAAGAAGTATTTTAGGTCACCTTCACCATGTCATGTCTCATCAACATTAACTGGTTGAGTGATAGATTTTGTTTGAAGTTCAACATTTGTTACCTAAAATTAGTTTTATTTAAAATCATTGGTGTGTGGCCAATCTCCAATGATTTTTAATAAAGCAAATTTATCTCTGCAGACAAACTGGTTTAGCATGAAGCACAAACAAGGAATGTGAAGAGATAGCCTTGGACATCTCTCCCCAACTGTGGATATCTTCCATGTGCTAAATGTATATATTTGCATGCAAGAAAACAAAAATTTTCACAAATTTTATTTTTTTTTATCATCATTGGAACAAGCTCAAACAGCTTATTCCAATAGGGGTATGGGAAAATCAGGTATATTTTTGAGACAGAAATGTGAATATATAAATAATGGTGTTTTTTTGTGAATGATGCTGGAGAATTTTGCGTAAAGATATGGTAAATGGTTTGTTCTAGATACAGAATGATGCAAAAGTATTTAAATTTGATTAGGCAAGTTGTTCCTATAATGCATTTAAAAATTGAAGTAACTGTATTTTTGCTGACGAACTTTTAGATGTGTGTGTCTGTGTTTGTGTGTGTGTGTGTGTGTTTGTGTGTGTGTGTGTGGGGGGGGGGGGGGGGGGGGGGGGTAAGAGTGTTCCTGAATAAATGGAAAATTTTATTTTTTGTTGAAAGACATAGTGCGTGAATGTTGATTGGAACAAGCTTAGAGAGCTCATTTTAATGTGAAGTCATAAAGCTGTGTTTTACGTACGAAATTCTGGAATAACTAAAAAAATTACTTTTTTGACTCAAAAAGCATGGTGTGCGACCTCTCATTGGAATGAGCTCAAAAAGCTCATTCCAATGGGGTATTTACAAGCGATAAGTACATGTATGTTTAAGAGACAAAAATTAAAATTTGAATAGCGATTTTTGCGAAGAATGCTGACAAGTTTTGGCAGTTATGCTGGTAAAAAGGTAAGATATGCAAAGTGGTTGTTTTTTAGAGGCGACATTTAATTGAGGGGAATTAACCCTTGATTACTGAGGTAACTTCTAAAAGTACTGAAATTTCATGAAGCAATGTGAATAACAGACAACAGTTGCCTAAAAATTTCATGAATAACTAAAATTTTTATTCCTTTGTCTCGAAAACATGGCATATGACCTTTGTTGGAATGAGCTGAATGCATGTGTTCCAATGAGGGGTCATAAAATTTGAACGAAGATTTGTGTGAATAATGCATTAGTACTGCTAGATTTGGGTAAACGGTTCACCCTGGATACCACCCCTTCTATAGTAGATCTTTTCTGCAAATTTTGTCTAAGATTCTATCAACTTTACAAATAAATACGTTCATGAATCACAATCAGATCCACCCTACAATGTTGCATACCAAATATCAAAAGATTCTGCCTGCTGGATCTGGAGAAGAAGATTTTTTAAGAAATATGCCTGAAATGCACTAAGTTAAAATTTGGGCTCCTATACGGAGCCCAAATATAAACCCAGGGGGCCGATTTGAACAAACTTGAATCAGATCCACCCCACAATGTTGCTTACCAAATATGAAAAGATTCTGAAGCTGGATCTGGAGAAGAAGATTTTTTAAGAAATTTGCCTGAAATGCACTAAGTTCGAATTCGAGCTTCTATACTGAGCCCAAATATGAAACTAGGAAGCCGATTTGAACAAACTTGAATCAGATCCACCCCACAATGTTGCATACCAAATATCAAAAGATTCTGCCTGCTGGATCTGGAGAAGAAGATTTTTTAATAAATTTGCCCGAAATGCACTAAGTGTGAATTCGGGCTTCTATATTAAGCCCAAATATGAATCCAGGGGGCCGATTTGAACAAACTTGAATCAGATCCACCCCGCAATGTTGCATACCAAATATCAAAAGATTCTGCCTGCTGGATCTGGAGAAGAAGATTTTTGAAGAAATTTGCCTGAAATGCACTAAGTGCGAATTCGGGCTTCTATATTAAGCCCAAATATGAATCCAGGGGGCCGATTTGAACAAACTTGAATCAGATCCACCCCGCAATGTTGCATACCAAATATCAAAAGATTCTGCCTGCTGGATCTGGAGAAGAAGATTTTTGAAGAAATTTGCCCGAAATGCATTAAGTTTGAATTCGAGCTTCTATAGTGAGCCCAAATATGAATCCAGGGGGCCGATTTGAACAAACTTGAATCAGTCCACCCTGCAATGTTGCATACCAAATATCAAAAGATTCTGCCTGCTGGATCTGGAGAAGATGATTTTTTAAGAAATTTGCCTGAAATGCACTAAGTTCGAATTCGAGCTTCTATAGTGAGCCCAAATATGAATCTAGGAAGCCGATTTGAACAAACTTGAATCAGATCCACCCCACAATGTTGCATACCAAATATCAAAAGATTCTGCCTGCTGGATCTGGAGAAGAAGATTTTTGAAGAAATTTGCCTGAAATGCACTAAGTTCAAATTTGGGCTCCTATACTGAGCCCAAATATAAACCCAGGGGGCCGATTTGAACAAACTTGAATCAGATCCACCCCACAATGTTGCTTACCAAATATGAAAATATTCTGCCTGCTGGATCTGGAGAAGAAGATTTTTTAAGAAATTTGCATGAAATGCACTAAGTTCCAATTCGAGCTTCTATAGTGAGCCCAAATATGAATCTAGGAAGCCGATTTGAACACACTTGAATCAGATCCACCCCACAATGTTGCATACCAAATATCAAAAGATTCTGCCTTCTGGATCTGGAGAAGAAGATTTTTTAAGAAATTTGCCTAAATGCACTAAGTTCGAAATCGGGCTCCTATACTGAGCCCAAATATGAACCCAGGGGGCCGATTTGAACAAACTTGAATCAGATCCACCCTACAATGTTGCATACCAAATATCAAAAGATTCTGCCTGCTGGATCTGGAGAAGAAGATTTTTTAAGAAATTTGCCTGAAATGCACTAAGTTCGAAATCGGGATCCTATACTGAGCCCAAATATTAACCCAGGGGGCCGATTTGAACAATCTTGAATCAGATCCACCCCACAATGTTGCTTACCAAATATGAAAAGATTCTGCCTGCTGGATCTGGAGAAGAAGATTTTTGAAGAAATTTGCCTGAAATGCACTAAGTTCGAATTCAGGCTTCTATAGTAAGCCCAAATATGTATCCAGGGGGCCGATTTGAACAAACTTGAATCAGATCTACCCCGCAACATTGCATACCAAATATCAAAAGATTCTGCATGCTGGATCTGGAGAAGAAGATTTTTGAAGAAATTTGCCTGAAATGCACTAAATTCGAATTCAAGCTCCTATAGTGAGCCCAAATATGAATCTAGGGAGCTGATTTGAACAAACTTGAATCAGATCCACCCTACAATGTTGCATACCAAATATCAAAAGATTCTGCCTGCTGGATCTGGAGAAGAAGATTTTCAAAGAAATTTGCCTGAAATGCAGTAAGTTCAAATTTGGGCTCCTATACTGAGCCCAAATATAAACCCAGGGGGCCGATTTGAACAAACTTGAATCAGATCCACCCCACAATGTTGCATACCAAATATCAAAAGATTCTGCCTGCTGGATCTGGAGAAGAAGATTTTTTAAGAAATTTGCCTGAAATGCACTAAGTTCGAAATCGGGCTCCTATACTGAGCCCAAATATGAACCCAGGGGGCCGATTTGAACAAACTTGAATCAGATCCACCCTACAATGTTGCATACCAAATATCAAAAGATTCTGCCTGCTGGATCTGGAGAAGAAGATTTTTTAATGTTTTTCCCATTGCCTACAGTGATAAAAAGTGCTGACTCAGCACTTTTTCAAAGTCCCGAAACTGTACCCTATGATAAAACCGATGGCAATTTTTTTTTACCAATCCTTTCTGTTGGTCCTAAGGAAGCTGCATACCAAATAAAAATTCTCAGTGCCGTGCAGTTTTGGAGATATGGGCGTTTTAAATTTTTTCTATTTTTAGCTCCTGCAGTTCCCACGGGGCTGCGGGAAAATTTTTTTTTGCATAAATCAAGTACTCATGACCCAATAAGCCCTCACATAAAATTTGGTTCAAATCAGCCTCTCGGTTTGGAAAATAGAAATTTTGGGCGGGGCAAAAAATTTTGCCCCTCTCATAACAACGCCAAGTATAGCCCCACAAACTTCTCTTGAACAAATCTGAGTCTACACCTCAAAAGGAAGCTGCACACCAAATATCAAGTCTCTGCTACTGCTGGTTCATGAGAAGAAGATTTACAAAGATTTTGGTGCCCCTTGGGGGCGTGGCACCACCCAGGAGGAGGGGCAACTTCATTTGAACAAATCTGAATTGGCATTAGGTAATAAACATTTAGCCAACATTTGAATAAAATTGGGCTAGTGGTTTAGGAGGAGAAGTCGATAATGTAAAGTTAACGCCGGACGGACGACGGCGGACGCCGGACGCCGGACGACGGACGACGGACGCCGGACAGAAAGTGATTAGTAAAGCTCCCCTTGAGCTTCGCTCAGGTGAGCTAAAAATCTGAATAATTTGACCTTGAGGTCACACTTCAAGGTCAAAGCATGGCAACCATGGTAAGCGACACGTCGTCTTGAGATAATCTATCCACATACCAAATATCAAAACCCTATCTATCAAGGGAAAAAAGATACAGCCCGGACACGAACTTGTCAGAAAAGAACCCCGAATTCGGAATAATTTGACCTTGAGGTCAAAGTTCAAGGTCAAAGCATGGCAACCGTATTACGCGACACATCGTCTTGAGATAATCTACCCACATACCAAATATCAAAACCTTATCTATTAAGGGAAAAAAGTTACAGCCCTGACATGAACTTGTCAGAAAAGAACCCGAAAACGGAATAATTTGACCTTGAGGTCAAAGTTCAAGGTCAAAGCATGGCAACCTTGGTACGCGATACATCGTCTTGAGATAATATATGGACATGTCAAATATCAAAACCTTATCTATTAAGAGAGATAGATTACAGCCGGACACACGCACGCACGCACGGACGCACGGACAGAGCGATCACTATAGGGCGTCCGCCTTACGGCGGGGCCCCAATAAGTACCTGATTCCCATTACCTGATTCAGAAGCTTCAAAAAGTTCAGAATATTGCTGCTAGGATAATTACTGGTACCAAATGCCTGAACCACATAACACCTGTAGGATAATTACTGGTACCAAACCCTCTAACCACATAACACCTGTTTTAATACAACTACAATGGCTTCCAGTTAAACAGAGAATTGATTTCAAAATATTGATCTTAGTATTCATATGTATCCACAAACTAGCTCCAGTTTACCTGCAAGAGCTCCTCACTGTATATACACCATCACGCAGTGTCAGATCTAAAAACCAAATTCAACTTGTTGTACCTTTTAGCAGACCTAATCTGGCTAATGATCGTGTGTTCTCCATCATGGGTCCCAGATTGTGGAATTCCCTGTCTTTTGGTGTGAGAAATTCAGAAACCCTTGATATCTTCAACATAAATCTTAAAACTTTCCTATTTACTGAAGCACTCTCCTGAACCTCTCTAAGAGGCAACCAAAACGGATGTGACTCTTTATTTCAGAAAAGTGTATTTATTTCTGTCAAGCGTTGTAGAGCACTATTTGTGGTTTTATGCTCTAGAAAATCAATTATTATTAATATTTATTATTAAACCTGAATCTGATGCCTCCAAGGATGTTGTATACCAGGTATCAAAAGATTTCTGATTGGTTGTTCTGGAGAAGAAGATTTTTTAATTTAAAAAAAAAAGTTGTGGGGTGCTAACAGAATTATGCCCCCATTAGATGCCCCCTGTGGGTGTGATAACCTTATTTGAATTGACATATAAGAAACATGCATATCAAATTTGGTTCAATTTGGCCCAGTGGTTTATGAGAAGTCGATAATGAAAAGTTCATGCCAGATGAATAAAGGACAGATGGACAGACGATGGACAGAAAGTGATCACTTAAGCTCCCCCTGACTTTCTGTCAGGTGAGCAAATAATATTCCTCATATTACAATAAGTTAAAATTCGGGCCCCGACAGTGAGCTCAAATACGACTCCTGGGATTTGATTTGAACAAGACAGTCTAATGACATCGATATCCCCAGCCGACTTTTATGTTATGATAGGAATGATCTCATTATCGACCTGGACATGTACTCATACCCAATAATGTCACTCACCAAATATCATTTAATATCATTTAATTTCTTTAATCGCAACTGAAGATATCTTCCAAAAACCTGCAATTTTGGTAAATACAAAGTCAACAAGGGCTATAACTCTGGTAAAATTATTTGAATCAAAACTTCTTTTCCATATGCACATGTACACATCATACTCATACTACACAGCAAGTTTCGTAAAAATTCAATTAAAAAAGCAGGAGGAGTTAAGCGGACAAGCATTTGTGATGGAAATTTTGCTATTGTCAAGGGTCATAACGACACAAAATTTGTCGCATCGAAAATTCCTGACCACATGCACATCTACACTTGATACTGATAATTCAGCCCAAGTTTCATAAAAATCCAATAAAAAATGTAGGAGGAGTTAAGCGGACAAGCTTTGTGATGTAAATTTTGCTATTTCCAAGGGCCATAACCATGCAAAATTTGTCGCATCAAAAATTTCTGACCACATGCACATCTACACTTGATACTGATACTTCAGACCAGGTTTCGTAAAAATCCACAGAAAATTGTAGGAGGAGTTAAGCGGACAAAGTTTGTGATGGTATATCGTAAGAAACGGTATTGGATCAAATTATCGAAGTTGAAGTTGATATATTATTAAGGAAAAAAACAGTCATTGTATTCTATCATGTCTGTCATCCCCCAAATGTCAATCATACAAAACAGATGATAAACTACTTGAAACTCCTCCCAGTCTGACAACTCCTGTAATGAAGTACATGTCAATCAATCTTCATTCGACCATTGAAAACACAATTTGCAGTGTACTTGAGCTGCATAAGTTACAAGTAAGTAGACGTACCAACAATTTGGAACTGAAAGCTGAATATTTCGGGAGTGTGCCGAATTCAGGGAATGAATACTTTTGACACATTTGTGTATGTAATCTCACAATTTCCCATGTGGATAATTACTCACAAAATCATTATAGGGAGTGTTTGTTTTATTTATTTTATTCCTCTCAAAAACAGATAAAACCTGAAGCCATGTTGATCAACATTTCCATCAACACTGTCATTGTGAACTTTGAACTAATGAATATTAATAAGCTGTTCAATGGCAATGAAGGCATGGGTTGGACATCCCTCTCACTTTTTGTCCCAGTTTTAAAACGACAACCAGCAATCTAAAACTTCACTATTTTTTTGTAACTTCAAATATATTTTTTACAGGTGTTATCCCAGAAATTAATAATGAGTTCAAATAAACCTAGTATTTATATCTTAACCCTTTAAGAACTGTGCTAACCATGCATCACATCAGGTGAAGTTTTGGGGGTATGAACATACATGGTACAGAAACAGAAACAAAGGGAAAGGGAAGCCTGTACAATAATAATCCATTCAGATATTAATAATTGCCGTACACATGAACATTAATTACTAGCACAAACATATCACTGACCATATCTATCAACATTTAAAATACAATAGGTAGTAAGAAGAACCAAACAATGAAGAGGAAAATGCAGGGTGCATAAATCAGCTGTATTAATTAATTTTCATGAACAAAGGAAAAATAAACACTACAGTCAGCTACAGTGACGAATTGTGGGATATTTTTTTTAACAGAAATGTCATGGCACTTTGTTTTCCCTCATGTCCAGGCTTTTCTCTGACATGTGATGTGATTTTAAATCAAAATAAAATAACACTGTGCACGTTTGTAAAAAAAAAAATGCTTTCTTAAAGATATTGGTTTCAGCTGACATAAGGTACTGCCCTATAACTGTGTTGTCAACTGTTTACGAACTCACCCAGAACATCGCCCGAGTTTTTCACCCTCTGAACTAGGCTACGATATACCGGTATATCACGGTATTTTTTTCAATACCAATACCGGTATTGAAATATGAATACTGTGCAGCTCTATATCCCCCTCCAGACTTCGTCGGCAGGGAGATAAATCATTAAATTTCTTTAATCGCAACTGAAGATATCTTCCAAAAACCTGCAATTTTGGTAAATTCAAAGTTGACAATGGCTATAACTCTGGAAAAAATTATTTGAATTGAGACTTCCTTTATGTATCCACATGTACACATCATAAGCGGACAAGCATTTGTGATGAACATTTGGCTATAACCAGGGGATGTAATCACGTAAAATTTGTCGCATCGGAAATTCCTGACCACATGCACATCTACACTTCATACTAATACTTCAGATCACGTTTTGTAAAAATCCACTGAAAACTGTAGGAGGAGTTTAGCGGACAAAGTTTGTAATGGAAGTATGGACTGACAGAGGGACAAACACCATTTCAATATCCCCCCCCGACTTAGTTGGCGGGGGATAATAAACTTCAAGCTGACCCCCTTAAAGATTCTGTATACCTATTTATTCTTGGTCATGCAATAAATTTTATCTTATCTTATCTTACCAAATATCAATAGATTTTGACTGGTAGATCTGAAGAAGATTTTTAAATAAATTTCCTCATAATATACAAAGTTAAACTTCAGGTTCCCATAGGTAGCCCAAATATGAAATTGGGAACCTATTGCGAATAAACTTGCATCTGACCCCTCTAAGGATGTTGTATACCAAGTATCAAAGGATTCTGATTGATAGCTCAGGAGAAGATTTTTTAATTTTGGAAAACAATTTTGTGGGTGCTAACAGAATTATCCTCCTTGTGCTGCCACCTATGGGCATGACAACTATTTTGAACTGACATATAATAAGGAACATGTATACCAAATTTGGATCAATACAACCCAGTAGTTTAAGAGGAAAAGTGGATAATGTAAAGTTAACGACGTACAGACAGATGGATGGACTGACATATGGACAGGACAAATGGATGATGAATGGACAGACAGACAGAAGACAGACAGAAAGTGATCACTAAAGCTCGGTTGAGCTTTGCTCAGGTGAGCGACACAGTTGATGAGAGTAGGTCATATCAAGGATTACGACACAAACCTGATCCATTCAAGGGTCATAGGTCTCCTGTCTAGTTCGCGTAAATTGAACATATCCCAGCGTCTTTCTCACAAACTCTCCCCTGTTCCAACTGCTTTGATTGACAATTCTGGTGACGTGTGTGTGAAAATTCAAATTGGTTTTGAAAAACAGCACCATGGTTGAAGTCTCAACAAGAGATGGATGTGCCTTATTGCAGATACCTCTTTGGCCGGTTTCTAGCAATACTATGAAACCTCATATTAAGGACTTCTCCCTAGATAAGTTTAAGGAGCACATACAACAAAAATTTGCTGAAGGGTTTATCTAGCGTTTGAGAGATACACAGATAACAGAACAAAATGTGTCACACGAGCAAACAGAACCAACGAGAGTTCTAGGGTGTACAAGCTTTGGCCACTGTCTATTTTACCACTCCAGAAACAAGTTCTCTCGGTAACTGGAAACAAGAAGCAATTAACTGCAATGATTAAGAAACAATTCACACAAGACAAAGCCTTTGCCAAACAGTACACAGGATGGGGCAGGATGAAATTCTGGATGAGATAAGTGGTGGTGTAGTCAAGTCACAGAAGAAGTGTGTTTCCATTCCAGCTGACGATACACGTCTACATTTTACTGTTGCATCATTATTCTAAGAAGAAATTATGAATGCCCAGGATAATGGAATCCCCTATCCATGGAAGAATGGCTGTTGATACCTGCGTGATTATGGATAAGCACAAAGACATTGTCCTACATTTGGTTGCTATGAATGGCTTCTTGGGCTGTGATACTGCAGCTGGATGATTTGGCATCACTAAAGCAAGAATGCTGAAAGTGCTGAAATCGAGAGCAAGCTTGAGTTCACTTGGCAGAGTGGACGCTTTTTGGCTTGACATCTGAGTTGAAGCAACAAAGTTTGTCACTTAGTGTTACGGCTCCCTTGTTACCTCTTAAATGTCTGATGTCCGCATTGATGTTTGGACCTCTAAAACTGGAAATCCAAACACAGTTAAAGCTCTCAAACTTTGCTCTTTGCCTCCAACCACATCAGCTTTTTCCAAAAATATAACAAGAGCTTATCTTCAAGTATGTGTCATCTCAAAGAATGCCCTCAAGGCTGGACCTCTAAACGTAGATCCTGCTGTTTTTGTATTTAGGAAAGGAACTGAAACAAAATCATTGCTTCCCGTTACTGTGCCTCCAGGTGTGCATCTTGCACCCAATGATATACTGCAACTGATATGATGTTCATGCTCTAGTAGTGTACCATGCAAAACTACAAGATGCAAATGCAACCTTGTGAAGATAGAGTGTACTCTTTTCTGCACATTTAAGAGTTCAGTAGTGTTGCAAGGTGCAGACAAGGATAGCAGACATGTCTGGAATGGTTGCTGGCATGGAGTGATGATAAATTGTACTGGAATGTATATCAGAAAGAGAACCATTTTTTCGGCCAAAACTGGACAATTTTTCCACATTTTGCTTCCTTTCTGCCTCATTTCGGCCTAATATTTTCAGAAAGATTGAGATAGAGCAAGTTTTTGTTTATCTCACTCATTTTGTAGTTCTAGGAATTTTTCCTGGAAAAGTCGTATTTTGGGGGGGCCATCTTGGATTTTGTTGAATATCTCAAAATGCTCAGCAGTGTCAGCTGTCAAGTAAACAAATATTTCTAGACATGCTAAACTACAGAAATCCACTGAGAAACAAGAGGCCCAAGAGGGCACTCACCTGACATGGTAGCCTAAATATCAACCCAGGGAACTGATTTGAACAAGTTGCATCTGCTCCTCCAAAGAAAAGGTTATACAAAATATCAAAAGATTGTGACTGGTGGATCTGAAAAAAAAATTTTTTTTAAACAATATTCCGCATATTGAACTAAGTTATAATTTGGGCTCCTACAGGGAGCCAATATGAACCCAGGGACTTGGTTTGAACAAACTTGAATCTCACCCCCCTAAGGATGCTCCATACCAAATATCAAAAGATTCTGATAGGTGGATCGGAAGAAGAAGATTTTTAAAGAATATTCCTCATATTGCACTAATCTGAACATTTGGGCTCCCATATATGGACCCAGGGATTTGATTTCAACAAGCATGTGAATGAATCTTCCAAAAATGTTATATGTGAAATATGAAAGCCTTTGGAGCAGTGGTATGGGAGAAGATTCTTTAATGTTTTTCCCATTATTCACAGTGTTAAAAAATGCTGACTCAGCATTTTTTCGAAGTCCTGGAAAAGTACCCCATGATAAAATCGATGGCAATTGTTTTTGGACCATTCCTTTCTGCTGTTTCTAAGGAAGCTTCACACAAAATAAAAATTCTCAGTGCTGTGTAGTTTTGGAGATATGGGAGTTTTAAATTTTTTCTATTTTTAGCTCCTGCGGTTTCCATTGGGCGACAGGAAATAAATTTTTTGCATAAATTAGGTACTTATGACAAAATAAGCCCTCAGATCGAATTTGGTTCAAATCGGCCTCTCAGTTCAGAAAATAGAAATTTTGGTACAATTTCGGCTCCCACAGGAAGCCCAAATATGAACCCAGGCTTTAACAAACTTATATCTCACCTCCCTAAGGATACTGTACCAAATTTCAAAAGATTCTGACTGGTGAATGTGAGGAAGAAGATTTTTGAAGAATATTCCTCATATTGAACTAAGTTATAATTTGGGCTCCCACAGAGAGCCCAAATATGAACCCAAGGACTTGGCTTGAACAAACTTGAATCTTACTCCCCTAAGGATGCTGCATACGAAATATCAAAAGATTCTGATTTGTGGATCTGAAGAAGATTTTTTAAGAATATTCTTCACATTGCACTAATCTGAACATTTGGGCTCCCATAGAGAGCCTAAATATGGACCCAGGGATTTGATTTCAATAAACGAGTGAAACAATCTTCCAAAGTTTTATACGTGAAATTTTAAAGCTTTTGGAGCAGTGGTTTGGGAGAAGAAGAGTTCTCAGTGCCGTGTTGTGGAGATATGGGCACTTTAAATATTTTCTATTTTAAGCTCTTGCAGTTCCCATGGGGCAACAGGAAAATTGGGGGGGGGGGGGCATAAATTAAGTACTTATGACCCAATAAGGCCTCATATCAAATTTGGTTCAAATCGGCCTCTCGGTTTGGAAAATAGAAATTTTGAGCTGGGCGAAAACGACAGCAAATATAACCCCCAAAACTTCTCTTGAACAAATCTGAGTCTACACCTCAAAAGAAAGCTGCACACCAAATATCAAGTCTCTGCTATTGCTGGTTCGTGAGAAGATTTAATATTTAGGCACACTTTTTGGGCGTGCCCCTACCGAGGGGTGAGGCAACTACATTTGAACAAAATCAAACTGCGATGTCATAAGAAACAATCATCTCAAATTCCACTTAAATCGGTTCAGCGGTTTTGGAGGAGAAGATGAAAACACCATGTTCATGGAGGACGGAAAACAGATGACGGATGACAGACGGTGAGTGATCACTATAGCTCACCCTGACTTTCAGTCGGGTGAGCTAAAAACCTGTACATGCCAAAATATGGTTTTGTGCCCTAGTGGCCATACTACTCTGAAATTTTTATGGAAAAATTTTTAAAAGTAATTGAAACATAATTGAAAGTAATTTATAATTACTTGCTTTTTTTGAAGAGTAATTAATTACTTTCAATTACAAGTAATTGAAAAAGCCTTCAATTACAAATTATTTTCAGTTACTTTGAAAAATGTAATTAATTACACATAATTGCAATTCTCCTCGCCCTGTCTGACGAACGCTCATACTTCTTGAGCTTTTCACTATTTGGCTGCACTTAAAAGATGACTATTAAGATTCAATAACACAAAATACTAGGTATTTAACAGATTCTGGTTCTATATCATGTTTATTCTTTTACCATATATGACAATAAAATTTAAATATAATTCTAGATGTGAAGCCACAGCTGTATGATTGTTCTACAAACTTACACTTGTGTAAATTTCATCATCAGTTAATTTTGCTGTGCAGTTTCTGTTCTCTGGACCTCCTTTACAGCAGCTTCTGGGAACTGTTCCATTCAATCTTCCTACCCATGTTTGGGAATGCATCCAATCCGAGGCATTTGAAACTCCACAGCACTCCACCTTAAAAATTGAAAAAATAAAATTGCTTCACATAGAACTGTCAAGCAACCAGGTCTAAAGGGGAAAAACAGGAAATTGAAAAATTTAAAGTAATTTGTTTATTTTTTATGCTTACCAATGGTCCCAGACTTAGCTTGTGAAAACTCAATAATATCAAGGGTCAAACACAAATTTTGAACAACCCAATCCCCAAAATTTGCATACAAATCCGAAATTTGAAAGTCCTATCTGGCCCTCCATACTTTTAGTACTGAGCATACACAGTACCCAGGAAGAGATTGGAATTGGCTCCAAGCATCATTCTTCCTAGTTGTGCCTACTAATGTTATAACTCAGCGGGGAGGTATGAGTGCCCACTCATGGGAGGGCCATGTCTGTCTGGGCCATTGGTAAGTATAAAAAATATACAAATTACTTTAAATTTTTCATATTTTTATACTAGAACCAATGGCCCAGACTTAGCTGAATAATAAAAAGGCTGAAGGGCCTAGGACTTAAAGGAATAGCAGACTACATTTTAGCTCCTTAGGCTGCAGGATAACTCCCAAGGTGAAGAGATTAAAATATGAGGAATTACATATATCCCTCTCTATACAACAATAGAGAAGGATATACCACCAAAATAAAGGAGCAATATCCAAGTGATTCCTTATTACTTAGCATAAAAGTTTACGCTAATTGGGTGTAATGAGCCCCTAATTTTAAGGCTAGTCCAGAATAAGATGCTCAAAATTAGGAAAAACGTGTCCGAGAATTGGAGACTAACGCAGTCATGGAATTCTGACACAAGCGATTTTTAGCTTGCCTTGACCCTTTACCCAATGAATCGCCCACATCCGCCCGCGTAATATGTAAATCCAGCAGTTGAAAAAATATTATTTTTCAAAAAATTTCAACAAAACCATATCATGTGACTCCTCGTTGGAACAAGCTCGTTCTAGTGGGGGGGGGTCACATATGGTTTTGTTGAAAGGTTTTGAAAAATTTGAAAAAATAATATTTAAAATAATAAATTTTGATATCGTCTGCGCTGGATAAAGGGTTAACTGCTCACGCAATTTAATCCGGCATATGCCTTTTCTTGCTCACCTATTTTCAGCTATTTTCGAAGGTGACGGTCCATGGAACATGTGTACAGAATATGCTGGGTACATGTCTGTGCCGGCCACTACATGTACCAGTCCCCCTGAACTTCTTGATCGATCTGACCACACTGGGGTGGGGCTGAGAGGGAGGGGTAGTAAAAAATGAATACAGGTTCATTCATTAACATTTTATTAATTCATTTAAAATTGATTGGATTGAATGCACTCGAAGGAGAAATTACCCAACCCGGTATTAACTAAATCTTTAGAAGATCTTTGTGAAACAAAAAAGTGAAAAAGATTTCAGGAGAGCAATTTGCTCGCCTAAGTAGGTTCCAGGTGAGCGATTTATTGCCACCCTAGATTTTTCAGAAATCCAAGCCTGCTAACGCCCACAGACACACGCCATATACAATGCAACGAGCTGTACATAAGATCAGTATTATATATAGACAATAACAGCTTCAGCCATAAATCAATAGGGCTAAAAGCCTCAGACAACTAACACAAAAAAACACCATTAAGGAGAAACAACCTCTTTCTTTATAACGGTACCTTGTCCGAGAGGACAGTGGTCTCAGCCAAGCTGACACAGCTAAAGGTCTTCCTATTCGTGAAGAAAATTATACTGCTGCCACAGAAGCTCACTAAAAGGAGACTTACAACACTAGCCGCTAATGATAGGGAAAAATCACTGCTCATAAATCTAGCTAGGCTACTATGGTGTCAACAATAAGACTAATGTCTGTGACACCTAAGAATACAACACCGAGAAGGAAAAAATGTACTCTTTCCTTTTAATTGTCCTATTCCCAAAAGATAGCAGTCTCAGCCTAGCTAACGCAGCTTAGAAGTCTTCATCTCCGTGAAGAGATATCTCAGTGTAACATGCGACCTTTGAAAGCTCACAATTAGTCATTCAAGTTAAGGAAAAAAAGGCTGCCCTTAATACTAATAAGGCATTAACAAAAGGACTAAAAGACTCAGAGACCTAAGAATGCAACACCGAGAAGGAAACAACATACTTTTTCCTTCTAACTGCCCTAATTCCAAAGAGACAGCAGTCTCAGCTTTGCTAACACAGCTTAGAAGTCTTCATCTCCGTGAAGACAGATATCTGTGTCACCTGCGGCCTTGGAAAGCTCACTAAACAGAGACTTTACGACATTAGCCGCTAATGTATAAGAAAAGACCGCTGTAAATTTACATAAGGCTACTATGACATTAGCTGCCAATGTTATAGAAACAGACTGCTCTTAATTCACATAAGACTACTAAGGTGACAACAATGGCACTAAATGCCTGTGATGCCTAAGAACACAACACCGAGAAGGAAAGAATGTACTCTTTCCTTCTAACAGCCTTATTCCAAAAAGATAGCAGCCTCAGCGTAGCTAATGCAGCCTAAATGCCTTATGTCCGTGAAGACAGATATCTGTGTGTTACCTTGCAGACCTGGAAAGCTCACTAAACAAGAGGCCCCAAGGGGCCTGAGAGCATTCACCAGACACTGACAACTATCAACTGAGGGTCCTGATTTGAACAAACTTGCATCTGCCCCATTAAGAAAACCATATACCAAATATCAAAACATCCTGACTGGTGAATCTGAAAAAAATTATGAAAAATATTCCTCATATTGAACTAAGTTATAATTTGGGCTCACATAGCCAGCCCAAATATGAACCCAGGGACTTGGCTTGAAGACACTTGAATCTCACCTCCCTAAGGATGCTGTATTCCAAATATCAAAAGATTCTAACTACTGGATCTGAAGAAAAATTTTTTTTTTTAAATATTCCTCATGTTGAACTAAGTTATAATTCAGGCTCCCACAGGGAGCCCAAATATAAACCCAGGGACTTGGCTTTAAAAAATTTGAATCTCACCTCCCTAACGATACAGTATACCAAATATCAAAAGATTCTTACTGGTGGATGTGAAGAAGATTTTTAAATAATGTTCCTCATATTGAACTAAGTTACAATTCGGTCTCCCCCAGGGAGCCCAAATATCAACTCAGAGACTTGACTTGAACAAACTTGAATCACACCTCCCTAAGGATACTGTATACCAAATATCAAAATATTCCGACTGCTAGATATGAAGAAGATTTTTAAAGAAAATTCCTCATATTGAACTAAGTTATAATTCGGGCTCAAATATGAACCCAGAGACTTGGCTTGAACAAATTTGAATCTCACCTCCCTAAGGATGCTGCATACCAAATATCAAAAGATTCTGATTGGTGGATCTGAAGAAGAAGATTTTTAAAGAATATTCCTCATACTGCACTAATTTAAACATTTGGGCTCCCTGGACCCAGGGATTTGATTTCAATAAACCTGTGAAACAATCTTCCAAAGATGTAATATGTGAAATTTGAAAGCTTTTAGAGCAGTGGTTTGGGAGAAGAAGAGTCTTAAATGTTTTCCCCATTACCCACAGTGTTAAAAAAATGCTGACTCAGCATTTTTTCCAAGTCCCCGAAAAAGTACCCTATGATACAACCAATAGCATTTTTTTGGATCATTCCATTCTGTTGGACCTAAGGAAGCTTCACACCAAATAAGAATTCCCAGTGCCGCGTAGATTTGGAGATATGGGCGTTTTAAATTTTTTCTATTTTTAGCTCCTGTGGTTCCCATGGGGTATTTTAAAAATTTCTTTTGGCATTAATCAAGTACTTATGACCCATTAATACTTCATATCAAATTTGGTTCAAATCGGCCTCTCAGTTTGGAAAACAGAAATTTTGGGCAGGGCAAAAAATCCTTGCCCCTCCTGTAACGACGACAAATATTGTCCCTCAAACTTCTCTTGAACAAATGTGATTCGACACCTCAAAAGGAAGCTGTATACCACATATCAAGTCTCTGCTACTGCTGGTTCATGAGAAGAATTTTTTTAAATTGGGGCATCTTGACCCCACCTCCTCCTCAATACGAGCAGAAACCCAATTTGAAGAAAAACCCAAATGCCCCTATATAACCACTACTCATGTGAAATTTCATTGAAATGTGGCCAGTGGTTTGGGGGGAAAAAGACCCAAACACCACCTTCATGACGTACGATGGACGAAAAGTGATCAGAATAGCTCACCCTTACTTTCAGTCAGGTGAGCTAAAAAGGCCATGATGGGCAGAAAAGTCAAATGTGCTGTATACATGAGTAGAAAACTCAAGGGGGTGGAAAGTAATGAGACCAGGGTAGCAAAACAAGAATGAGTCTACATTAAGCAATCCATCTGCATAGGATGCACTGTCAATCCTTGAGCCCCTCAGGAGTGACAAAAATAATCCGAGCATCATGCCTTTTCTTCAGTTGATCATAATGTCAAATGTGGAGCACCACTATGAAGCCCCTGGAGGCCCTTGATACAACCTATGTGGACCTATGTGGATGTTGTATACCAAATAAGAAAGCATTCTGACTGAAGGATCTGAAGAAGATGATTTTTAAAGAAATTTCCTCATTTTGCCCTAAGTTAAAATTCGGGCTACCATATGGAGCCCAAATATTAATCCAGGGAACCAATTTGAACAAAATTGAATTTGCTTCCCTTAAAGATGTTGTATACCAAATATGAAAGCATTCTGACTAGTGGATCTGAAGATGAAGA
This sequence comes from Pictodentalium vernedei, assembly GCA_031216915.1. Classification (NCBI taxonomy): domain Eukaryota; kingdom Metazoa; phylum Mollusca; class Scaphopoda; order Dentaliida; family Dentaliidae; genus Pictodentalium; species Pictodentalium vernedei. The sequence goes on along the minus strand of CM062297.1, from coordinate 625,401,451 downwards.
TTTTTGAAGAAATTTTCTCATATTGCACAAAGTTAAAATTTAGGCTACCGTAGTGAGCCCAAATAGTAACCTATGGACCTGATTTGAACAAACTTGAATCTGAATCCCCCTAGAGATGTTGTATACCAAATATGAAAGCATTCTGACTGATGGATCTGAAGAAGATCTTTAAAGAAACATCCTCATATTGCCCTAAGTTAAAATTTGGGCTACCATAGAGAGCCCAAATATTAATCCAGGGAATCAATTTGGACAAAAATTGCGACATCGACGCCATATCTGCGACAGGTGGTGTTAGATACACGTTGGTCACAAAATTCTAAGTTCATCAAGGGCCATAACTCCAAAAAAAAATTTGGAACAACACATGCATTGAACAGTGGCTAGACATCAATAAGATACACTTACATGCCAAATATAAAGTCATTCCATCAAGTTTTTCAAAAGTTATTGAGTTTTGAAACTCGTTGGTCACAGACAGATCGACCGACAGACAGACCGACATTGCCACTTATAGTCGCAGCTAAAAATTGAATTTGACTCCCCTAAAGATGTTGAATATCAAATATGAAAGCATTCTGACTAGTGGATCTGAAGAAGATTTTTGAAGAAATTCCCTCATATTGTACCAAGTTAAATTTCCGGTTCCCATATGGGGCCCAAATATTAACACAGGTACTCAACTTAAACAAACTTGAATCTGACCCCCCATCCCCCCCCCCCCCCCCCCACCCCTCCCCTTAGAGATGTTGTATACCAAATATGAAAGCATTCCGACTGGTGGATCTGAAGAAGAAGATTTATAAGGAAATTTCCTCATATTGCACTAAGTTACAACTTGGGCTACCATAGTAAGCCTAAATATATATCTAGTGACCCGATTTGAACAAACTTGAATCTAACCCCTCTAGAGATGCTGTATACCAAATATGAAAGCATTCTGGATGTGAAGAAGAAGATTTTTAAAAATTATCCCCCACATTGCTCCAAGTTAAAATTTGGGCCTCCATTATAAGCCCAAATATTAACCTAGGGACTTGATTTGAACAATCTTGAATCTGACCCTCATAACAATGATGTATCCCAAACATTAAAAGATTCTGACTGGTCGTTCTGAAGAAGATTTTTAAAGAATATTCCCCATATTGTCCTAAGTTAAAAAATTGGGCTCCAGTATTGAGCCCAAATATGAACCAATGGGATTCATTTTAACACACTTGTATCTAACCCCCATATGGATGCTGTCAACCAAGTATCAAAAGATACTGACCATTGGTTTTGGAGAAAAGATTTTGAAATTTTTTTGCAAGTATGCTGACTCAGCATTTGTTCAATGCCCTCTACAGAACACACTAATATAAACAATGGCAATTTTTTTTTACCATTCCATTCTACTGGTCCTAAGGAAGCTTCACATCAAATAACAGTTCTCTGTTCCATGTGGTTTGGGAAATATGGGCGTTTGAAAATATTTCTATTATTTCTGGGGTTCCCACAGGGCATTTTGAAAAAAGTTTTTTGCACAAATCAAGTACTTATGACCCACTAATACTTCATATCAAATTTGGTTCAAATCAGCCTCTCAGTTTGGAAAATAGAAATTTTGGGCGGGGCAAAATTTCTTGCCCCTCCTGTAACGATGACAAGTATTGCCCCTTGAACTTCTCTTGAACAAACTTGAGTCTACACCTCAAAAGGAAGCTGTATACCAAATATCAAGTCTCTGCTACTGCTGGTTCATGAGATTTTTTTTAAAAATTGGAGCATTTTGGCCCCACCCTCTCCTCAATGTGAGCAGAAACCCAATTTGAAGAAAAACCAAAATGCCCCTATATAACCACTACTCATGTGAAATTTCATTAAAATGTGGTCAGTGGTTTGGGAGAAAAAGGCCCAAACACCACCTTCAAGACGGACAACGGACGAAAAGTGCTCAGAATAGCTCACCCTGACTTTCAGTCAGGTGAGCTAATGAAGACTTACGACGTTAGCTGCTAATGTATAAGAAAAGACTGCTCTAAAATTACATAAGGCTATGGCATCAACAATAGAACTAAATACCTCTGATGCCTAGGAATACAACAACGAGAAGGAAAAAACGTAATCTTTCCTTCTAACGTCTCTATTCCAGACAAGACAGCTGTCTCGGCCGAACTACGAGCTAGAGATCTTCTATTCGTGAAGAATAGATCTTTTGGCGTCATCAAGCAGACCAAAGGCCTTAGACACCTGAGAAGATGACCTGGGAAGGAGAGAACCTTGTCTTTCCTTCACACGGTACCCTTATCGAGGGTCAAAAACTGTTTTTCACCTAGCAAACGCAGACTTTGTTCAGATGGAACAAGATCCGGAAGAACTGATGAATAAAATTCATAGTCTTCATGTGCTGTTCCGTGAGGGATGGAGAATCGACCTCCATAGCCCTCTCACCATCTGAGTGTCCATCTGATAAAACCTGGTCAACACCATCCAAATGAACAGATGACTGGACTGACCCAGCACTGTCCGACAGCTCACTACCGGAGACTGTTGACAGCTGAGCCTGCGACTACTGGGATGCTGCGATACGTTTTGCAATCTGTGACAGAAGGTCCGAGAACGAGGCTTGCAGAGAGGCTGTTATCCACAACTTCACCAAATGCTGCTCATGGGACGGAGATCTGACCCCAGATCTTTCAACACATGTCCCGTATGTATATGCCTCAAACCACTAGCTGCAGGTTAATCCGACTTCAGTGGTGAAGACTGGGAACGCCTCAGTGGAACAGCTGAACATCCGAAGTCGATCAGCTAGTCTACGGTCTAACGTGCTTCGTCGATGAAGCAGAGGAAGAAGCCATAGCTGCAACCGGCCCCGGCTGAAGTGTGGAAGGAGCATCCCAGACCACAAGCGTGAATGGACGTTCCAACTCATTAAAGTTTCTCGAAGTGGAAACAGTCGACCCTGACTGCCGCCGGAACAGATAGGGTTCTCCAACTCGCGATCTAACTCCAGATCTCGCCGAGTATTCCATTCAGAAACTTGCAGGCTTCTACCCCTTAGCGTGCTTTATCATGGAAGAAGAGGAAGCCGTAACAGCAGCCGACCCCAGATGAAGTGCGGAAGGAGCATCCAGAACCGCAAACGAGGATGATGGCTCCGACTCCATGAAGTTTCTCACAACGGAAACAGTCGATCCCGACTGCCGACGGGACGGAGAGTGTTCTCCAACTCGCGAACTGACTCTAGATCTCACTGAGTTCCAATTGAGAAACTTGTAGGTTAATCCCCTTTTGCATGCTCTTCCATGTAAGAAGAGGAAGCCATAATAGCAGCCAACCCCAGCTGCAGTGTGGAAGGAGCATCCCAAACCACAAGTAAGGACGGGTGCAGCGACTCACTTAAGTTTCTTGCAACGGAAACAGTCGACCCCGACTGCTGACGGGACGGGTGAGCTTTTGTTTTTGAGGTGCTCGCTCTACCTACGTCTACACTTCTCGACTGCAATGGATCTACCCGGCATCCCGGCTCTCACAATAGGGAAACCACTTCACCAGTCGAGCTACCTGCATGCAGAGGATTAAGAGAACTAACTAGAGACCTCAATCCCCTGCTAATAATCATGAGCACCTTGGAAGCTAGCTCTGTTTACTCATCAGAGCGGGGCTCATCAGAGTGCGATGACGGCAGCATGTAATGGACAGGTGTCAAAGTACCATCACCATGTTCTTGTTCCTCTGAAAAAGAGACTGAAAGACTAGTATTAGCCTGCAGTGAAAGTTCCGACATTGGAACTTCACCGCCCACCACACAATTTGACACCTGTTCCCAACGTTCGCATCCATTGTACAAGCATTGAAGGAGTGCAGTGACTACAGGCAGACAACAAGCATGTAAATCCGAGACAGACTTCCTGGACATACGCTAGGTACCAATTCTTATAATAGATACAATAATAATGAAGCCAAAATCATATGTCTGCTACACTCCCAAATATAATACAGAACATCGCAAGGATACATAACATAGACAAACACAAAAATTTTCGAAACAAATTAAATACATTTTTTCGAAAAATTTTGAATGAAGCCTAAGTACCCCAAGGGAACCTCATGAGCCCAAGGGCATCCCGATAGAGCCTATGTGTGGACAAGCACTACATAATTGAAGCTAAACTACCGGAATAAGATATAATATGTATCCTAATAGAAAAAACAATAACTGTTTTAAACTAAACACTGAATTAATACGTATCCAAAACACTGCTGAACAGACAACGTCAAGAGGAAAAACCGGAAATTAACCAACAAACAAGTACAACAGATCAACAACCACCTGATGCAAAGCTAGATCTTCATAGGAAGAAAAAACAATGCATCTGGTAGAAGATGCAAGAATACAAAATGTCCTGAGCAGTAAACGAACAGGACGTAAACACAGGGGATAAACAGAACACCCATTCCGTAAAACAAGTTAAACTCCCAAGAATTTTAATAAAAAATTCGCAATAAAAAAGCCGAAAAGAGCTTGGGAGTATAACAGGAGGGTTCAGGAGAGGAAAGGGAAGTAACACTAACAAAACAACAGTGGAGTCATAGTAAAAATGATGCCACGCATATCCCGAAAGTTAAAAAATTTATAGTAATTTTCTATTTTATATACTTATCAATGACCCAGACTTAGCTGGTGCTGAACTCTTTAATTCAGGGCCAAACACAAATTTTGTCCCCCCAATCCCCAAAATTTGCATCAAAAACCGAAAAATACATGTCCTATATGGTCCTCCATACATTTACTCCTCTGCGCATGCGCAGTGTCAAGGAGGTCCCGAAATTGGCACCAATTATCATTCTTACAACCAGTGCCTGGTAAGCGTTATGTACTCAGCAGGGAGGTATGAATTCCCAACTCCTGGGAGGGCCATCCCCGTCTGAGTCATTGGTAAGTATAAAGAATATATAAATTACTATAAATTTTTTAACATTTTTATACTGTACCAATGACCCAGACTTAGCTGAATAGTAAATAGGCTGGAGGGCCTAGGACATAAAGGAAAATTCAATAAGCTCAATTATCTATAACAGAATATCCTCTCCAGGAGAAAAGAAGAGGTAGGCTTTACATGTATCTTTCATATTTATATTACAGAAGAAAGACACAATACCGATCAGTAATTGAGCATAATAATAATCAATGATCTCTATTGACATCCAGTATAACCCTTTATACTAATATTTTTACAGGTAAGCCAATAAATAAAGGAAGTCCAGAGAAATGAGATTCTTTATATTCATTAAAAGTGTCCGAGGATTGTATATTAACGCTCGTTTGACACATGACATATACAAATGCTTCACACCGAGCTACACTTTAAAAATATTACATGGATGAGTAAACATTAGCTTTACACTTTAAAACCATCCCGGTACCGACTCAGAATTACTGACTCTAGGGGAGGTATTCCCTTGCTTTTCACTATAAAGCAGGTGACCTAAGGGAACACCGCCCCCCCCCCCCCCCTTCCCCTTGCCCTTGGTCAAATACCCCAGAGCGAAGAGGGCAGCAGGACAGAGTCACTGCCGGAACAGAAAGCCTACATAACTATAGTTGCAACTGTTTAGTGGACGATATTCTGAGCAACTGATAACGGACCTAAACAATGGAGGTCTCCAGAAATGGACTCAATATTTCTGAGATAAAAATTAGTGAATGTGGAAGGTTGAGACCAATATGTAGCCTTCCTTAGATCAGTAATAGCAATACAACTAGCATAGGCCCACGAAGTAGAAAGAGCTCTTATTTCATGAGCTGAGATCTTGAGTGTCGACTGCTGAGAAGAAGATAATTTTCCATAAGCAGTACGAATAGTTAATTGAATCCATCTAGCAATAGAATGAACCATAATATCCTTTCTATTAGGCATCAAAGACAGAAAGAAATGCTTACGTCCCTTTCTGATGAACTTAGATTTACGTTTGTAAATACGTATTGCTCTAACAGGACAAAGTAAAGGCCTACGCCCATCAGATGATGGAAGGGCCTTAATAACAATAGGTTCAGGATACTTATTAGGAGCCTGATTCTTAGCCAAAAATCCAACATTGGTGGTAAAGGTAATAGTATTACCAACACTACGGTAGTGAGAATCCTCCACAGATAGTGCATGAAGCTCACTAACTCTTCTAGCAGAAGAGAAGGCTAAGAGAAAAGCTGTCTTATATGTTAAGAATTTGAAGTCCACTGTGTCAAGAGGCTCAAAAGGCACTTCTTTTAGCTTAAGAAGAAGCCAGGCCAAATTCCACTTCGGAATTAATCTAAGGGTTCTAGGTCTATTTATCGAAAAATTTCTAACTAACTTAGATAAGAGACATTAGTTCCAATCATTAAACTATCATGATGTGCATAGGTATCGGATAGCATAGACCTATAACCCTTAATGGTGATAGGCTGCAGTTTAATCTCATCAAACAAGTATACTAGAAAGTTTGCAATGTCTGGAATGGAAGGATCATAAAAATCTACGGAATGATCCCCACACCACTGACGAAAGACCATCCACTTAGCAGCATAGTTTAGTGAAGAGGAGGTCCTCCTACAGTTGGAAATCGCGTCCACTGCTCATCCTGTAAAATGTTTTCCGTGCAAGAAGGACCGCACAACGGAAATATGTGAAGGTTTAGACCTTGCGGATTGTGATGGAGGATGCCTGATTTCCCTTGTGAAAGAAGATCTTCCCGTTGAGGAAGCTTCCTTGGCATGTCCCACAACAGACACCTGAGTAGATTTATCCACTGTCTCTGTGGAGACAGAGATGCTACCAACAGAATCTTGCATTGCGATTGTTTTATCTTGAGCAATATCTGCTGAATCAACGGCGCTGGAGGATACGCATACCCTATCATTCCGTCCCAAGAGATCGAGAGAGCGTCTACTGCAAACGCTTGAGGATCCAAACAAGGTGACACATACGTCTGCAACTGATTGTTGAGATGTGTCGCAAATAAATCTATCATTGGCCGTTCCCATTGGTAGCAAATCTGATTGAATACTTGCTTGTTGAGAGTCCATTCTGACGGCAACAGGCGACCCCTCCGTGAAAGGGAGTCTGCTAAGACGTTCAGACGACCCGGAATATGACGAACTGAGAGAAGAATCTGATGTTCTAGTACAAACAGAAGAATTCTTTCCGTCAAATTGAGCAACGGAATGGAATCAGTGCCACCTTGGTTCCGAATATACGCAACTACTGTCGTATTGTCGGACATAATCTGCACGTGTGTATTCTGAATAACGTCTATCCAATGACGTAGAGCAAGCCAAATCGACATCATCTCTTTGATGTTGATGTGCTTGCTTAAAAACTGCGTATCCCAAAGACCCTGGCACTTCAAATCCGATGGGCTCAGTGTCGCGCCCCAACCTGTTTGACTGGCATCCGTCATAATCGTAAAACTCAGATCTGGCAATTGCAGTGGAACTCAGGGAGTTAACCACTGTATGTCTGCCCAAATCTGAATCTCTTGCTTCACTTGGTTTGACAAGAGGATGTCTGTCTCGAGCGAATGAATCTTCACTCTCCAATTCTGAGTCAGATAGACCTGGAGAGGATGAGTGCGTAGCCGCCCCATTGGAATGAGATCCACGGCAGCTCCGCACAGACCTATTAGTCTCATGAATTCCCTCGCTGTAACTTTGTCTGAGTGAAGACAATAGCGAGTGTAACAACTGACTAATTTCGCTCTGGTTAACGGCAGATGAACGAGATTGTTGTGCGTCTCAAAGCTCATCCCCAGGTGGGTGAATGACTTGGACGGCACCAGATCCGACTTCTCTTCGTTTACTATGAAACCGAGACGTCGGAGCAATAGGAGCAGATTCTGCATATCGTTCTGAAGCGTTAACTCGTTGCTGTACCTCTGAAGAATATCGTCCAGGTAAGCCGATGTTACCGCAGACGAATGAGCTCGGAAATAAGTCATTACCGAGTTCATTACTCGAGTGAAAGCCCAGGGTGCTAGATTCAGACCAAAGCACATCACTCGGTACTGATAAACAACACCTAGGTCAGCGAAGCGAAGATACTTTCTGAACGCCGGATGTACCATGACGTGAAAGTACGCATCCTTGAGGTCTATGCTCGCAGCATAGTCGTTCACTTGAATGCTCGCTCTGACCGATCGAATGGTCTCCATATAAAACTTTGGAGCCACAATCAGCTTGTTTATCCAGCTTAAGTCGATCACTGGACGGAACGAGCCGTCTGGTTTCGGAACCAGAAAGAGATGGCTGTAGAAACCTGGAGATTCCTGGTTTTCTACGACCTCTATCACGTTCTTCTTTAAAAGAGACTGGACTTCTGATAGAAGTGCCGTTCTTTTCTGACAATTTGACGGAAGCTGAGTCCATCTTGGACTTCGAGTTAACGGAGGTTTGCCTTTGAAGGACAGTTTTAGTCCTTCCAAAATAACCCCTCAAACCCAAGGGTCCTCCGTAATTGATTCCCAGTTGCTTGAGAAACTCGACAGTCTTCCGCCCACCGGAACGCGACAGAGGTCTAAACCATCACCTCCTGGATCTGCGAGGCTTGCGGGAGGAGAAACTACGTCCTCTGCGATCTGCACCTCGCCCTGTTGGCCTAGGGGCATCTGACCGGTTATTTCGGCCAGCGTAACGGCCCCTACTCAAGTCGCTACTCTGACGGTCTCTAGAGTAAGACCTAGAGGATGCATAGGAACCTCTATAGGAACTTCCCCTGGACGAACTCGTCCCAGAAGTGCCTGGCCTATTCCTCTCTGCTGGTTCCGACTTCTTGGAAGCAGACTTAAATAGCAGAGAGTCAGAAGCTTTCTTAGTTAATTTATCATATATAGCAGAAAGCTTGCCGCTGAAGAGAAACTCTCCAGAGACTGGAGCGACTCTCTTATAAGAGATTTTTTCAACTTACTGTCCACATGTGTGGAAGTAGCTAGGGCCGCGTCACATCTGGCTAACTCCAGATTCGCCACTGAAAGGGCGGAGTTATACGTGGAAAAAGCTATGGCCCTGGACAGAACTCTTAAGGATGTCTGTACATCTTGAAATTCTGGTCCTTCAAAGCGTAATGACAATGCTCTAGTAAGGTGATCTGCGTATGAAAGAGCATCTAAACTAGCTGTTAGACGATATCGTCATTTCTATCGTTGACGAAGGAAGTGACATAGACGACGGCATGGATATATCAAGGTCTTCAGCCTGGTCGTCTAAACGCAGAGGAACTCTCTGGATGCCCTGACCTGCCGTATCAAACTTATTCCTTTGATTGATAAAAGGCAGCTGTAGAGCAGATGCCGGTAGGAAGGCTGACCTGCCCGTCTTGTTGGCAAGTTTATCAATAGCGTCATCTAATAATTCAAATATCCGAGAGACATTCCTGGACTGTGACGGACAATGTCCCTAAACCGATTAAAAAAGTCGGTGTCCAGTGGCGCTATCACCCTCCTATCCGGCGGCGCAGTATTCTGGTCCGGCGGAACAACTTCTGGAAGGTAATGCCGGATGAACTCTACGGCCATTTTATGTTGTTCCGAAAGGGAAATATCTAACTCGTCAGAATCCCTTTCGCCATCCTGCCAGACCTCTTGCAAATCTCGGTCGTCCGCACCTGATCCACCGGCAGAACCTACCGACCCAGCTTCGTCTGACACTTCATGTTCCGACAGAGGCTCTGCCGGTTGCTGGGATGCTGCGATGAACTTTGCTATCTGTGATAGCACATCCGTTACGGAGGCCTGGGGAGCCGCGGTCTTACTGGATTTAGCCGCTGGAAGCTCCCTGGACGTTGCATCCTGCATACATCTTTTATGTGAACGTCCGGATGTAGAAGGCCTCGTATCCCTGGCTACCGGATGGTGTGACTTGGTCACTGTGGAATCCCTGGTCAGTGAAGCTGACTGAATATCGCTGGTCACGTAGCCAAGGTGCGGTCGTGTGTGCTGCCGTGAGGATGAAGAAGCCTTATAGGTAGCCTCGCCAGACTGCCTATATACCGGAGCGTCCCGAGTAGCGGATGTATGCTCCGACTGCGTAACGCTACGGACTACAACATCTGGTCCCAGATGCTGCTGTATGAGAGAGGGACCTCTCTCGCTTGCAGCTCTTGCCGAGCTGGAGAAGCTAAACACCGGACTATCAGGCTTCCTCCGATCCATCCTCCTTTCCGTCGTCACTGGGTGTGCACGTGGATGTTTTATAGTGCTCGCAACACCTGACTCTCTATGCTGGACCGCAACGGACGAACCTGGGTGCTGACCCATTCGGTGAATGGACGCGACACCGGGCGAGCTAGCAGACGTCAACCCCTTCAAGTTTCTTTTGGGTAACTGACGGATCTCCATGAGCACTTTTGCCGCTAGCTCTTCGCTTGGTTGTGATGACGGATGCACACTTCTGGACGACATCATGGAAATATCACACTGTTCTTGTTCCTCTGAAAAAGAGAGTGAAAGACTAGAGTGACTCTGCGGAGAGAGAACCGGCATGGCCCTCTCTCCAGTAACAACATACCGTGACACACGTTTCCAACGTTTGTCATCCCATTTGAAACACACAGAACAAAGATCAGTGCGAGTACAGAGAGTACAATTGACACAGAGATCATGAGAATCATAGGAAGATTTCCTCCTATTACAATTTGAACAATAATCATTCATTGTGAAAAAAGGTAAACAATCATAGTACTCGCACTAATCCTTGAAATAAAGATACATAATAAAACAATCCATTATAATCACTACAAAATAATGATTCGAAAAGAAAAAAAAAAATTTTTTCAAAAATTTTTTCAGAAGAGCCAAAGTTCCCAATGGGAACCCTGAGCCCAATGGATCCCAAAAAAGCCTAAGTGTGGACAAAAATTTAAATTCATTTTGAAAAAATTAATGTAACACTTACAGACAATATTAATGTATCTTGCTATGAAATAAGAGATGCAGAAAACAAATAATCACTATCAGCAGTAACTGTTGTCAATCTAAGCAAAAGTGTCAACAAACCGGAAACATGACTCCAGGCACTGAAAAAACCTGGCCCGAAATCAGTTACCAATTTAAAACACTATCTGATGCAAAACAGAGGCTTCCAGAGAAGAAACTGTAGAACATCAGATGGTAGATGCAGACCAAAATGCCTAAACACCCCTAGGGTGAGGACGTAAACATGGGGAAAAAACAGAAAAAATTCTGTTACCAAGCCAAAACTCCCAAGAAATTTTAGTAATGAACATTACAAAAAATAAGCCAAAACATGGGAGAATAGCTAGGGGGGAATAAGGAAGGTAGATAGGAAACACTGATCAAACAATGGTACTTTCATAGCAAGAATGACAACACCAGGGCCATGCCTTGAAAAAAGGCAACATGAAATAATTTCATAAAATAATTATAAGTTACAGCCCTGAACATTTTCTTGCACTATTTTTTCCTCTCCTCCTTATATTTCCTCTTTATTTACACCATTTCTCTCATCAAAATGTGTCTGGCATCATGAAAACTGAGATTTGGAAGCACAAATAACAGTGAAGTATAACTGTTTTGAGGGCCAAACAAAGAATGATAATTGGCGCCAATTTCGGGACCTCCTTGACACTGCGCATGCGCAGAGGAGTAAATGTATGGAGGACCATATAGGACATGTATTTTTCGGTTTTTGATGCACATTTTGGGGATTGGGGGGACAAAATTTGTGTTTGGCCCTGAATTAAAGAGTTTAGCACCAGCTAAGTCTGGGTCATTGGTACAGTATAAAAATATGGGAAACACAAATAATTTTATAAAATGAAAGTGTCAATGACACTGTAGCTCAACTTGTCAAGACATGTACATGTATAGTATGTGACACAGCAATGACAAACATCTAGGTAATGACCTGATAACAAAGTTACATATAAAGTATTGCAACGGACTATACATAAATACTGACCGTAGCCTGTAACAAATGTATAGGTAAAGTATTGTGAAGGTGGGTGACAGTCAAATGCAAAACTAGAAAAGAAATCTTTGAGTCCCAGAGTGGGTCTGACTGAACCCCAAAATATTTGTTCTCATAGCACAGTGATAACAAAGGCACCCCAAAACACACTCATTCCTGTCCCAAGGTGAAAACAAAGGTACCCAAGAAGTTTCGTGAAGATCAGTTCATAAATACGAGCTGTATAGAAGTTGTGACAAAAAACTGATTGGACCTAATTTCGGTACAAAATGGCCACTGGCAGCCATCTTGAATTTTGGACTGCACCCAGAAACACTCGTTCTCGTCCCAAGGTGATCACAAAGGTACCCAAGAAGTTTCGTGAAGATCGGTTGATAAATACAGCCTCTAGCCCGAGCCGTATTGACATGTGCACTTACAGTGTATAAGAAGCACTAAATAAACCAAAGTTCATTTCATTTGCATAATTTCTGCACGAGAAAAAAACCCGTACTATATGTGATGTATTCCATGTTACTAAACATTCATACAAAAATTTATTCAAATCAGAACTTTCATACAGAAGTTCTGTACAAAAGACTGACTGCACTAATTTTGGTACAAAATGGCTGCTGGTGGCCATCTTGAATTTTGGACCGCACCCAGAAACACGTGTTCTCATCCCAAGGTGATAACAAAGGTACCCAAGACGATTCGTGAAGATCGGTTCATAAATACAGACTCCAGCCCGAGCCGTATTGACTTGTGTACTTACTGTGTGTAAGTAGCAATGAAAAAATCAAAGTTAATCTAATTTGCATAATTTCTGCATGAGAAAAAAACCCGTATTATATGTGATGTATCCCATGGTACTAAACATTCATACAAAACAAGAGGCCCCACGTGGCCTTAATCGCTCACCTGACAAAGTGACTCTAAGAAGTATTTTAGGTCACCTTCACCATGTCATGCCTCATCAACATTAACTGGTTGAGTGATAGATTTTGTTTGAAGTTCAACATTTGTTACCTAAAATTAGTTTTATTTAAAATCATTGGTGTGTGGCCAATCTCCAATGATTTTTAATAAAGCAAATTTATCTCTGCAGACAAACTGGTTTAGCATGAAGCACAAACAAGGAATGTGAAGAGATAGCCTTGGACATCTCTCCCCAACTGTGGATATCTTCCATGTGCTACATGTATATATTTGCATGCAAGAAAACAAAAATTTTCACAAATTTTATTTTTTTTTATCATCATTGGAACAAGCTCAAACAGCTTATTCCAATAGGGGTATGGGAAGATCAGGTATATTTTTGAGACAGAAATGTGAATATATAAATAATGGTGTTTTTTTGTGAATGATGCTGGAGAATTTTGCGTAAAGATATGGTAAATGGTTTGTTCTAGATACAGAATGATGCAAAAGTATTTAAATTTGATTAGGCAAGTTGTTCCTATAATGCATTTAAAAATTGAAGTAACTGTTTTTTTGCTGACGAACTTTTAGATGTGTGTGTCTGTGTTTGTGTGTGTGTGTGTGTGTGTGTGTTTGTGTGTGTGTGTGGGGGGAGGGGGGGGGGGGGGGTTAAGAGTGTTCTTGCAAACAAAATTCCTGAATAAATGGAAAATTTTATTTTTTGTGTGAAAGACATAGTGCGTGAATGTTGATTGGAACAAGCTTAGAGAGCTCATTTTAATGTGAAGTCATAAAGCTGTGTTTTACGTACGAAATTCTGGAATAACTAAAAAAATTGCTTTTTTGACTCAAAAAGCATGGTGTGCAACCTCTCATTGGAATGAGCTCAAAAAGATCATTCCAATGGGGTATTTACAAGCGATAAGTACATGTATGTTTAAGAGACAAAAATTAAAATTTGAATAGCGATTTTTGTGAAGAATGCTGACAAGTTTTGGCAGTTATGCTGGTAAAAAGGTAAGATATGCAAAGTGGTTGTTTTTTAGAGGCGACATTTAATTAAGGGGAATTAACCCTTGATTACTGAGGTAACTTCTAAAAGTACTGAAATTTCATGAAGCAATGTGAATAACAGACAACAGTTGCCTAAAAATTTCATGAATAACTAAAATTTTTATTCCTTTGTCTCGAAAACATGGCATATGACCTTTGTTGGAATGAGCTGAATGCGTGTGTTCCAATGAGGGGTCATAAAATTTGAACGAAGATTTGTGTGAATAATGCATTAGTACTGCTAGATTTGGGTAAACGGTTCACCCTGGATACCACCCCTTCTATAGTAGATCTTTTCTCCAAATTTTGTCTAAGATTCTATCAACTTTACAAATAAATACGTTCATGAATCACAATCAGATCCACCCTACAATGTTGCATACCAAATATCAAAAGATTCTGCCTGCTGGATCTGGAGAAGAAGATTTTTTAAGAAATATGCCTGAAATGCACTAAGTTAAAATTTGGGCTCCTATACGGAGCCCAAATATAAACCCAGGGGGCAGATTTGAACAAACTTGAATCAGATCCACCCCACAATGTTGCTTACCAAATATGAAAAGATTCTAAAGCTGGATCTGGAGAAGAAGATTTTTTAAGAAATTTGCTTGAAATGCACTAAGTTCGAATTCGAGCTTCTATAGTGAGCCCAAATATGAAACTAGGAAGCCAATTTGAACAAACTTGAATCAGATCCACCCCACAATGTTGCATACCAAATATCAAAAGATTCTGCCTGCTGGATCTGGAGAAGAAGATTTTTTAATAAATTTGCCCGAAATGCACTAAGTGCGAATTCGGGCTTCTATATTAAGCCCAAATATGAATCCAGGGGGCCAATTTGAACAAACTTGAATCAGATCCAAACCGCAATGTTGCATACCAAATATCAAAAGATTCTGCCTGCTGGATCTGGAGAAGAAGATTTTTGAAGAAATTTGCCTGAAATGCACTAAGTGCGAATTCGGGCTTCTATATTAAGCCCAAATATGAATCCAGGGGGCCGATTTGAACAAACTTGAATCAGATCCACCCCGCAATGTTGCATACCAAATATCAAAAGATTCTGCCTGCTGGATCTGGAGAAGAAGATTTTTGAAGAAATTTGCCCGAAATGCACTAAGTTTGAATTCGAGCTTCTATAGTGAGCCCAAATATGAATCCAGGGGGCCGATTTGAACAAACTTGAATCAGATCCACCCCGCAATGTTGCATACCAAATATCAAAAGATTCTGCCTGCTGGATCTGGAGAAGATGATTTTTTAAGAAATTTGCCTGAAATGCACTAAGTTCGAATTCGAGCTTCTATAGTGAGCCCAAATATGAATCTAGGAAGCCGATTTGAACAAACTTGAATCAGATCTACCCCACAATGTTGCATACCAAATATCAAAAGATTCTGCCTGCTGGATCTTGAGAAGAAGATTTTTTAATAAATTTGCCCGAAATGCACTAAGTCCGAATTCAGGCTTCTATATTAAGCCCAAATATGAATCCAGGGGGCCGATTTGAACAAACTTGAATCAGATCCACCCCGCAATGTTGCATACCAAATATCAAAAGATTCTGCCTGCTGGATCTGAAGAAGATGATTTTTTAAGAAATTTGCCTGAAATGCACTAAGTTCGAATTCGAGCTTCTATAGTAAGCTCAAATATGAATCTAGGGAGGCGATTTAAACAAATTTGCATCAGATCCATCCCACAATGTTGCATACCAAATATCAAAAGATTCTGCCTGCTGGATCTGGAGAAGAAAATTTTTTAAGAAATTTGCCTGAAATGCACTAAGTTCGAATTCGAGCTTCTATAGTGAGCCAAAATATGAATCTAGGAAGCCGATTTGAACAAACTTGAATCAGATCCACCCCACAATGTTGCATACCAAATATCAAAAGATTCTGCCTGCTGGATCTGGAGAAGAAGATTTTTTAATAAATTTGCTTGAAATGCACTAAGTTCAAATTTGGGCTCCTATACTGAGCCCAAATATAAACCCAGGGGGCCGATTTGAACAAACTTGAATCAGATCCACCCCACAATGTTGCTTACCAAATATGAAAAGATTCTGCCTGCTGGATCTGGAGAAGAAGATTTTTTAAGAAATTTGCATGAAATGCACTAAGTTCAAATTCGAGCTTCTATAGTGAGCCCAAATATGAATCTAGGAAGCCGATTTGAACAAACTTGAATCAGATCCACCCCACAATGTTGCATACCAAATATCAAAAGATTCTGCCTTCTGGATCTGGAGAAGAAGATTTTTTAAGAAATTCGCCTAAATGCACTAAGTTCGAAATTGGGCTCCTATACTGAGCCCAAATATGAACCCAGGGGGCCGATTTGAACAACCTTGAATCAGATCCACCCTACAATGTTGCATACCAAATATCAAAAGATTCTGCCTGCTGGATCTGGAGAAGAAGATTTTTTAAGAAATTTGCCTGAAATGCACTAAGTTCGAAATCGGGCTCCTATACTGAGCCCAAATATTAACCCAGGGGGCTGATTTGAACAATCTTGAATCAGATCCACCCCACAATGTTGCTTACCAAATATGAAAAGATTCTGCCTGCTGGATCTGGAGAAGAAGATTTTTTAAGAAATTTGCCTGAAATGCACTAAGTTCGAATTCGGGCTTCTATAGTAAGCCCAAATATGTATCCAGGGGGCCGATTTGAACAAACTTGAATCAGATCTACCCCGCAACATTGCATACCAAATATCAAAAGATTCTGCCTGCTGGATCTGGAGAAGAAGATTTTTGAAGAAATTTGCCTGAAATGCACTAAATTCGAATTCAAGCTCCTATAGTGAGCCCAAATATGAATCTAGGGAGCCGATTTGAACAAACTTGAATCAGATCCACCCTACAATGTTGCATACCAAATATCAAAAGATTCTGCCTGCTGGATCTGGAGAAGAAGATTTTCAAAGAAATTTGCCTGAAATGCAGTAAGTTCAAATTTGGGCTCCTATACTGAGCCCAAATATAAACCCAGGGGGCCGATTTGAACAAACTTGAATCAGATCCACCCCACAATGTTGCATACCAAATATCAAAAGATTCTGCCTGCTGGATCTGGAGAAGAAGATTTTTTAAGAAATTTGCCTGAAATGCACTAAGTTCGAAATCGGGCTCCTATACTGAGCCCAAATATGAACCCAGGGGGCCGATTTGAACAAACTTGAATCAGATCCACCCTACAATGTTGCATACCAAATATCAAAAGATTCTGCCTGCTGGATCTGGAGAAGAAGATTTTTTAATGTTTTTCCCATTGCCTACAGTGTTAAAAAGTGCTGACTCAGCACTTTTTCAAAGTCCCGAAACTGTACCCTATGATAAAACCGATGGCAATTTTTTTTTACCAATCCTTTCTGTTGGTCCTAAGGAAGCTGCACACCAAATAAAAATTCTCAGTGCCGTGCAGTTTTGGAGATATGGGCGTTTTAAATTTTTTCTATTTTTAGCTCCTGCGGTTCCCACGGGGCTGCGGGAAATTTTTTTTTTGCATAAATCAAGTACTCATGACCCAATAAGCCCTCACATAAAATTTGGTTCAAATCAGCCTCTCGGTTTGGAAAATAGAAATTTTGGGCGGGGCAAAAAATTTTGCCCCTCTCATAACAACGCCAAGTATAGCCCCACAAACTTCTCTTGAACAAATCTGAGTCTACACCTCAAAAGGAAGCTGCACACCAAATATCAAGTCTCTGCTACTGCTGGTTCATGAGAAGAAGATTTACAAAGATTTTGGTGCCCCTTGGGGGCGTGGCACCACCCAGGAGGAGGGGCAACTTCATTTGAACAAATCTGAATTGGCATTAGGTAATAAACATTTAGCCAACATTTGAATAAAATTGGGCTAGTGGTTTAGGAGGAGAAGTCGATAATGTAAAGTTAACGCCGGACGACGACGACGACGGACGACGACGGACGACGGACGACGGACGGAAAGTGATTAGTAAAGCTCCCCTTGAGCTTCGCTCAGGTGAGCTAAAAATTATTCAAATCAGTGCTTTCATATGGAAGTTCTGTGCAAAAATCTGATTGCACCTAATTTTGTACAAAATGGCTGCCATCTTGAATTTCGGACCGGACCCAAAAACACTCGTTCTCGTCCCACGGTGATACCAAAGGTATCCAAGAAGTTTCGTAAAGATTGGTTCATAAATACAGCCTCTAGCCCGAGCCGTATTGGCATTTGCACTTAGAGTGCTGAAAGTAATACTAAATACATCAAAGTTAGTCTAATTTGCATAATTTACACACGAGAAAAAAACCCGTATTATATGTGATGTATTCCATGGTACTAAACATTCATACAAAAAATTATTCAAATCAGCGTTTTCATATGGAAGTTCTGCGCAAAAATCTGATTGCACCTAAGTTTGTACAAAATGGCTGCCAGCAGCCAACTTGAATTTCGGATCGGACCCAAAAACACTTGTTCTCGTCCCACGGTCATAACAAAGGTACCCAAGAAGTTTCGTAAAGATCGGTTCATAAATACGGCCTCTAGCCCAAGCCGTATTGAATTGTTGAAGGACAGACGGCCAGACGGACAACTGGCCATGGCATAAGCTCAAATTTGGCTTTGCCAAAGTTGAGCTAAAAATAACATTACAAGTGTTTAATGCATCCCTAGGATGTTTTCAACAGTTAGAATTAATTTAACTTAGGTAGTTATGGTCGTCATCAGCACTTGGTTCTGTAACCCCTTCTTACGACTCAGTTCTCCTTGTGGCACAGTGTTGTAAGGGGCCCTCTCGAAGCACCTTCCGGCAGTGTGGCGCACTTAGAAATGCGGTGATAGGAAAAATGTGTTAAAGGCTGGTTTGCAAGGTTAGGTCTGGGGCGAGAGCATGGCCTCAGTATTATACATTAAGGCAGGCGGTGGTAATATTACTAAATGTATGGTCAAGTAAAAAATACCGGCCCGGCTATTTTGGGTCAATAAACAATTATTTATTGCTATTTTAGGTGTGTTTTACTAGTTTTGTCTTTTACAAGACATGGTTTTAAGGGTAGACTATGTAAATGGGATTAATGTCACTCCATGTAGTGTTTGAGAAAAATAAATCATCCTTTACAAGGAAAAGGTTCTTTTATGTTTAGTCAAGCATGGTTGCAATAGTTTGGCAAATGGTTGTTCGATGTGCTGATTCCTGAGAGGACGATCCTTTTTAAGGATCCCCCGCTTATGGTGCAGTGCATTGAATGACCAGTTGTTTGGTTGTAATGTTAATCGTGTTGTTGAGTCAAATATATGGTTTACTTTGAACCATTCATAGTCAAATACTTAAAAGAAGTGTGAGGTCTACTTCAGATGTGTGAGCTAGGCTCAAGGTAGCCACCTATAAAACAGTTAAGGATAGAAATTACAATTCTGAGTTTGCATTGTTAATGAAAATGAGATTCCTATTTTAGTTTTTGGTAGTATTTTTTGAGTTTATCCCGTGTTGGGATTCACCGAGGAAATTTGTATAGTAGTCGAATCACTGTTTGTCATAGTGCGGGTCAGTGAAGGGAACAGTATTTGACTGTCCTTTTCACTGAGTTGCACTCTGACTAGCAGTGATTAGATAGGCACCTTGCCCTATTAACTAATCCAGGTTTGCCTGGACCGGATTCGTTCAAAATTAGGTCGTGCCCTGGAGTCTGGTGCATAGTGGTCTTCCTGGGTGTGGCTAAACCACTGTGCACACTTTCGTAGTCCCCAATGCCCGATTCCTCATGATGGGAGTAATTCGCTCTCATTGTGGGAAATAGATCATGGGACAGTCTTTTAGAGCTATTGCTCTATTTTGTTTCGGCGTTTTCCCGTCTCATAAGTGTAATATTACACAATGAGATGGAGACCTCGTGAGCAGCTTAGCTAACTGCACGCGTGGTTTTGGTGGTTTCAAGCCTCACTAGTAAACACAGTGAGCCGGAGGCCTCATGTATTGTTCAAACATTCATGTGGGCTTCGGTGTTGTTTTCCCGTCTCACCAGTGGAGTAAAATGAAACACTGGGAGTCAGAGGCCTCATGCAGAGCCTTGCAAACTATGCATGTTGGTTTCGGTGTAAAAAGTAGTCTAGGACTTTTCATGGGCTGACAGGCATCAGCTAAGGGACGGGGGCAGTTGATTTGCTCATTCTTGGGTTGAAACCTGTTAGCCATGATCTAATCAATTTCATATTATATGGAAGTCATCATCCATTTCATTAGGGCCCCGCCGTGAGGCGGACGCCCTATATTGATCACTCTGTCTGTGCGTCCGCCCATCCGTCCAGGGTGTAATCTTTCTCTCTTAATAGATAAGGTTTTGATATTTGACATGTGGGTATATTGTCTCAAGACGATGTGTCACGTACCAAGGTTGCCATACTTTGACCTTGAACTTTGACCTCAAGGTCCAATTATTCCGTTTTAGGGGTTCTTTTCTGACAAGTTCGTGTCCGGGCTGTAACTTTTTCCCCTTAATAGATAGGGTTTTGTTATTTGGTATGTGGGTAGATTATCTCAAGACGATGTGTCGCGTAGCAAGGTTGCCATGCTTTGACCTTGAACTTTGACCTCAAGGTCAAATTATTCATAATTCGGGGTTCTTTTCTGACAAGTTCGTGTCTGGGCTGTAATTTTTTTCCCTTAATAGATAGGGTTTTGATATTTGGTATGTGGGTAGATTATCTCAAGACGATGTGTCACGTACCAGGGTTGCCATGCTTTGACCTTGAACTTTGACCTCAAAGTCAAATTATTCCGAATTCGGGTTTCTTTTCTGACAAGTTCGTGTCCGGGCTGTAACTTTTTTCCCTTAATAGATAGGGTTTTGATATTTGGTATGTGGATAGATTATCTCAAGACGACATGTCGTGTACCAAGGTTGCCATGCTTTGACCTTGAACTTTGACCTCAAGGTCAAATTATTCAGATTTTTTTTTTTTTCTGACAAGTTCGTGTCCGGGCTGTAACTTTTTTCCCTTAATAGATAGGGTTTTGATATTTGGTATGTGGGTAGATTATCTCAAGACGACATGTCGCGTACCAAGGTTGCCATGCTTTGACCTTGAAGTTTGACCTCAAGGTCAAATTATTCAGAATTTCGGGGTTTTTTCTGACAAGTTTGTGTCCGGGAAGGGATTTTAATCAGATTTTACCTATTGCTTGAAATATTTTAGCATTACGGTTCACATCAGTTTATACCTAACATCGGTTAGTTGCTGCGGGGCCCGCAGAGATGGATTCAGTGATATCTAGTCTATGTCTCATTTTCATTCGTGTTGTCTTGGGTGTTAAGTCCTATGTATTGTTTTGTCCTGTCTTGTGGGGTATGGTGTGGAATGAATGAGTAAAATGTAAATGAACTACAGAGAATATTTTATAGATAAAATTTTTGTACCTACATTGGAAGTTAATTTAATAAATCCTCATAGCATTTAAATAATTCGTTTAACTAATTTATTGTAGACTCTGTCTACTGGTGTTGCTAGCCTGACAATTTTTACGCTCGTGGGGTTTGATCGAAAGCAAAAGAAGGCCCTTATTGATCAAGTTGACACTTGGTCTCAGGATGATCATAGGTGCACATGTGGTCATGCTGGGGTTGATTGTAATTTTGATAGCTCTTTGGTTCTATTTGTCAAAATATTCCCTGGCCTGACCCTTTCATATTATATTCAATCATTGTGAGAGAAAGTTGATGTTTTGTTTAGTTTTGTTTATTGTTGTTGTAATATTGTACTCAGGATTGCTAAACCAATATTTGGTAATGGTGAGAAGTAAAAGAGTAGCTCAAAATAAAACTAGCAAGTGTTTTAGCACACTAAAACATATGTCTCCCCTTCCTTTTGAGGTCAGAGGTCAAGGTCACATGCAGTTCATCAAGGTAGCGGACATGCGGTTTCATGGTGACACATCCACATGTCAAAAAAAAAAATTCTGGTCTCGACAATTACTACCTATTTAAAGTACAAAAATTTGACCTTGAGGTCAAGGTCACATGAAGGTCATGATGACATGTGGTCTCATTGTGATACATCCACATGTCAATCATCTAAGTCCTAGGTCAAAAAACAAAAAAGTTCTGATCTGGACAATTATTCCCTATTTGAAGTACATAAATCTGACCTTGAGGTCAGAGGTCAAGGTCACATGCAGTTCATCAAGATAGCGGACATGCGGTTTCATGGTGACACATCCACATGTCCAAAAAAAAAAAAAATCTGGTCTGGACAATTACTCCCTATTTAAAGTACATAAATTTGAACTTGAGGTCAAGGTCACATGAAGGTCATGATTACATGTGACATGCAGTCTAATTGTGATACATCCACATGTCAAATATCTAAGTCCTAGGTCAAAAAACAAAAAAGTTCTGGTCTGGATAATTATTCCCTATTTGAAGTACATAAATTTGACCTTAAGGTCAGAGGTCAAGGTCACATGAAGGTCATCGAGGTAGAGGACATGCGGTCTCATGGTGACACATCCACATGTCAAATAACCAAGTCCTAGGTCAAAAAACAAAAAAATTCTGGTCTGGACAATTACTCCCTATTTGAAGTACATAAATTTGACCTTGAGGTCAAGGTCACATGAAGGTCACAACATGCGGTCTCATGGTGACACATTCACATGTCAAATAACCAAGTCCTAGGTCAAAAAACAAAAAAATTCTGGTCTGGACAATTACTCCCCATTTGAAGTACATAAATTTGACCTTGAGGTCAAGGTCACATGAAGGTCACAATGGTACGCTACACACCGGCTCATGGTGATACATCCACATGCCAAATATCTAAAGCCTGACTCAAAATACAAAAAAGTTCTGGTCCAGACAGTTTACCTTAAAAAAGCACATAAATCTGACGTTCAGGTCAAAGGTCAAGGTCACATGAAGGTCACTATGGTACACTGCACACCGGTTTATGGTGATACATCCACATGCCAAGTATCTAAGGTGTAGGTCAAAAGACAAAAAAGTTATGGCCCGGACAAAGTTTGTGTGATGTTTCCCTTAAAAAAACACATAAATCTGACCTTCAGGTCAAAGGTCAAGGTCACATGAAGGTCACTACGGTACACTGCACACCGGCTCATGGTGATACATCCACATGCCAAGTATCTAAGGTGTAGGTCAAAAGACAAAAAAGTTATGGCCCGGACAAAGTTTGTATCTGAAGAAGAAGAAGAAGAAGAAAAGAAGAAGAATAATATGCACTAAAACAATAGAAGAAGAAGAAGAAGAAGAAGAAGAAGAAGAGGAAGAAGAAGAAGAAGAAGAAGAAGAAGAAGAAGAAGAAGAAGAAGAAGAAGAAAAGAAGAAGAATAATATGCACTAAAACTAATGATGTTGGGTAGCTCAAATGTAAGTGATGACAGGGCTCCTCCAAGTGATGTCTTAGATAAGAAGAAGAAGAGGGAGAAGAAGAAGAAGAAGAAGAAGAAGAAGAAGAAGAAGAAGAAGAAAAGAAGAAGAATAATATGCACTAAAACAATATGTCTCCCTTCTGGGAAGGGGAGACATAATGATGTTGGGTAGCTCAAATGTAAGTGATGACAGGGCTCCTCCAAGTGATGTCTTAGATATTGAGGGTTTTCCTACTTTTACTGATGATAATGAGGGAGAGAGAGATAATGAATGAAATGTTGGGTCATGAAAATGATGATGCCCTTAATCTATTAGAAAAAGCCGAGCGGGATACTCGACATGTACCCACGCAATGTGATGAGCAGCTGGCAAAGGGAGATGTTAACCCTGGCCAAGCAAAGAGGACAATAGTCGAGAATGATTCATTGAAAGAGGTCTCATTAGTTATTAATGATGTAATGACGAAAGCGGTGAGGGAGATGTCCGATAATGTGGCAGAAAGTGTGCAGATGATATTGCAGGGTGTGGTGTCCAGTTTGTGCTCCAATAAAAGGTCCATTGAGACTGTCGTTGACAACAAAGATGCAAGGACCGAGAGAGTGAATGTAAGACATGAGGTCGGAAAGGGGTATCTGAATGATGATGACTCAGATGATGTGTGTGGATATGGAGTCGATAGTGAACCAAGCCCAAGTGTGTGTTGTGATGCCTCTCGAGTGATGAATCCAAATTCACACATGAATGCAAAACTCCCAGTTTTCACCGGGAAAGAACAATGGAAGGTGTGGGTTAATCTTTTTAACGCTGTTGCTAGTAGGAAAAATTGGTCAGATAGCATGAAGCTAGATGAGCTCCTCTCCCGGTTGCAGGGATCAGCAGGCGACTTAGTATTTGGTCAAATTCCTAAAACAATCATTAGCGATTACAAATTACTCACTGCTGAACTAGAAAGTCGATACCAGGTGGTTGAAACAACCAAAACTAATGTGACTCAATTTAGTAAGAGGGACCAGTACCCTAGTTATTTATTTATTTATTTATTTATTTATTTATTTATTTATTTATTTATTGATGTTTAAGGTCACATATTTATGCACAATGGCTAATCATGACCGTGACAGTTTTACAGGTGGAGGAAGCCGGAGTGCCCGGAGAGAACCACCAAGCAACGACGAGCAGCTGCCAGCTCCCCAACATCGTAACTCCGTACTGCAGCACAGGCAGGGTTAGATTGGTTGAAGACATGCATACCATCGACGTGCAGTACGCCTTAGTACACAGCGTCATCGTGCCCCCATGTGGGCAATGAAGATGAAGTGTCTTGCCCAAGGACACAATGCGGTTGCCGCAGATGGGATTCGAACCGAGGACCTCTCGGCTTGCAGCCTGCACCTCTACCTACTGAGCCTCCGCGCTCCCGACCAGTACCCTAAGGAAGGTGTTGAAGGATATGCAGCTCAGCTCATGAGCTTATATGCAAGAGCACACCCCAACCGAATCGGAAAAACCAGTAACGAAGACCTGTTAAGATGCTTCCTGGATGGTCTTATTGATGAAAAGGCTCGATTTCATGTTGAGTTTGTAAAAGAGCCGGTAGATATTGATGAAGCTGTTGGTTTTGTGGTCAATTTCAATGAGACATGTCAGAAACCATCTGTTTTGCATGAACCGTATTTTGAGAGACGTCCAAAAAAGCCTGTGAGGCAGGTGAATGATGTTGATGACTTGAATGACAGAGCTTTTAGAACCCCCGAAGCTAGGGATACTAAAAAGTTTGAGTCAAAGACAGATAAACCTGTGCCAAGGACAATGCAAAACACAGTGGCAAAGCATGTGGCAGGCAAAAAGATGCAACAAGTGACGCCTGACAATTTCGAAGAATTAATGGAACGCATAGACAAGCTAGAAAATGCCGCTCAGGATCACAGATCCAATGTCGAGTTGTGACCCTGACCTTTGACCAGGCGAGTCCAAGGTCAATAGGGTTCTTCCTCGCACCAAGGCCAACACACCTATGAAGTTTCATGACTCTAGGTTGAACCACTATCAAGTTCTCATCCGGAAACCAATTGTTGCGATATACTATGTTCAAGGTCACTGTGACCTTGACCTTTGACCTGGTGAGTCCAACATCAATAGGGTTCTTCCTCGCACCAAGGCCAACACGCCTGTAAAGTTTCATGGCTCTAGGTTGAACCACTATCAAGTTATCATCCGGAAACCAATTGTTGCGATATACTATGTTCAAGGTCACTGTGACCTTGACCTTTGACCTGGTGAGTCCAAGATCAATAGGGTTCTTCCTCGCACCAAGGCCAACACACCTATGAAGTTTCATGACTCTAGGTTGAACCACTATCAAGTTATCATCCGGAAACCAATTGTTGCGATATACTATGTTAAAGGTCACTGTGACCTTGACCTTTGACGTAGCGAGTCCAAAATCAATAGGGTTCTTCCCCTCACCATGGCCAATCTACCTATGAAGTTTCATGAATGTGAGTTGAACCATTATCAAGTTATCATCCGGAAACCAATTGTTTAAGATTTACTATGTTCAAGGTCACTGTGACCTTGACCTTTGACGTAGCTTGTACAAAATCAATAGGGTTCTTCCTCCCACCAAGACCAACCTATGTATGAAGTTTAATGAATGTGAGTTGAACCACTATCAAGTTATCATCCGGAAACCAAATGTTTACGCCCGCCCGCCCGCCCGCCCGCCATTCACCAAACTATAAGTCGAGTTTGACTTCGTCACAACTCGACTAAAAAAGAACTAAGTGCAAGTCAACATTATAAGCAAGGGGGGAATCAAAACATCATCTGTTATTACTGCCAAGGTCAAGGGCATTTCATACAAAATTGTCCAGTTAGGAACCGTAATAGTAGAAGAGAAGTTGAAAATGGCATTAGACCTCTCATGCAAGAGAATAGCAGCATAAGCAGTAAAGAGTCTTGGAAGGATGCTCACAGCAACCGTTTAAACTGCCAAGGACTGACATGAGGGGGCAATGGTCAGTTAACCACCCCAAAGCCCCTGTAAGAGGTGAAGCTAAGGAGGACAATTTGAAATACAGTGATACTGATGTTGAAATTCCAAAATATGAAGGGGTTTATATTAGGGGAGAAATTGAAGGCATTAAAACTATTTTTACTGCCGATACAGGAGCCACAAGGACAATATTGTCCAAAAGGGTTTATGACAGAATACCTTTAAACAGAAAGCCCCATTTAGTGAAGCTGGGCAGATTGACAGGAGCAAATGGAAAGCCACTTAATATGTATGGTAAGGGGCTATTCCATATCAAATTGGGGACTTGTGAATTGACAAAGGAAATAGTGGTGGCGGACATTGAAGATGAAGCTTTATTGGGTATTGATATCCTTCAGAATGAAGTCAAAGGTCCTGCAGATTTATTATTAAGTAAAGGTAGAATTTATTTGAATGGTACCCCAATAAGATGCATTCAAGTTGGAGTGCCTGGTAGAATTGGTCGAGTAACAGCAGATGATCATTATTACATACCACCACGTACTGAAACCATTAGTGACGTTTTTATTGAAAGAAAAGATACTGGCAGAAATGTTGATGAAGCCATCATAGAACCTATGGAAACATTCACTGAGAGATATCCACTGTTGATGGCAAGCAGTCTCACAAGTCTTGATAATCCATCAACCAGTATGTTGTAGTGGGCTATGCCGAAGCACTTATCCAGGAACCTATAGAAGTATTGTCCTGTGAAGATCGTACAGAACTGGAAAGCCAAAACTCCATAAGGAGTATTAAAACTTGTAACGGTTTTGGGATGGAAAATCTACCAAAACTAGAACTATCACTGAAGGTGATTAATACCCCCGCTTTGGGTTTTTAGAGGAATGCACTTCTGATCATGTAGGCGAAGGCCATAAGGAAATGTATACATAAAGATCATTTTTTGTTGTTGAAATTTGTATTTGCATGTGGCCTTCCACAAAACAGCACTGAATACTTAAAGAGCCCACACATATATGGTTTACATTTGGAAAAACGCATTTACAATGTGCAACATGTATTCAAAATCGGTTCATTAATGTAGGAGGAGTTGCACACACAAGAATCCCATTTGAAAACCCATAATAAATCCAAGTTAAAGGGAGATAACCTGGTTAAAATTGTCGCAGATCAAAAATTTGGGAATATGCGTATGTTCACTTAGTTGTGATAATGTTTGAAAGGTTTCGTCAAAAATTGATTGATAAATGTAGGAGGAGTTGCACGCACAAGAATTTCATGTAGAAACCCATAATAAATCTAAGTTAAAGGGAGATAACCTAGTTAAAATTGCCACAGCTCAAAAATTTTGGAATATGCGCATGTTTACTTAGTAGTGATGATGTCTGTAAATATTCGTCCAAATTGATTGATAAATGTAGGAGGAGTTGCGTACACAAGAATTTCATGCAGAAATCCATAGTAAATCAAAGTTCAAGAGAGATAACCTGGTTAAAATTGTCGCAGATCAAAAAGTTTGGAATATGCACATGTTCACTTAGTAGAGATGATGTTTGAAAGGTTTCATCAAAATCGGTTCATTAATGTAGGAGGAGTTGCGCACACAAGAATTTGTTCGGACGGAAAGACATAATAAATCTAAGTCAAAGGGAGATAACCTGGTTAAAATTGCCACAGCTCAAAAATTTTGGAATATGCGCATGTTCACTTAGTAGTGATAATGTCTGTAAACTTTCGTCCAAATTGATTGATAAATGTAGGAGGAGTTGCGCACACAAGAATTTCATGCAGAAACCCATATTAAATCAAAGTTCAAGAGAGATAACCTAGTTAAAATTGTCGCAGATCAAAAAGTTTGGAATATGCACATGTTCACTTAGTAGAGATGATGTTTGAAAGGTTTCATCAAAATCGGTTCATTAATGTAGGAGGGGTTGCGCACACAAGAATTTGTTCGAACGGAAAGACATAATAAATCTAAGTCAAAGGGAGATAACCTGGTTAAAATTGTCGCAGATCAAAAATCTTGGAATATGCGCATGTTCACTTAGTAGTGATGATGTCTGAAAAGTTTTGTCCAAATTGATTGATAAATGTAGGAGGAGTTGCGCACACAAGAATTTCATGTAGAAACCCATATTAAATCAAAGTTCAAGAGAGATAACCTGGTTAAAATTGTCGCAGATTAAAAAGTTTGGAATATGCACATGTTCACTTAGTAGAGATGATGTTTGAAAGGTTTTATCAAAATCGGTTCATTAATGTAGGAGGAGTTGTGCACACAAGAATAAATCTAAGTCAAAGGGAGAAAACCTGGTTAAAATTGTCGCAGATCAAAAATCTTGGAATATGCGCATGTTCACTTAGTAGTGATGATGTCTGAAAAGTTTTGTCCAAATTGATTGATAAATGTAGGAGGAGTTGCGCACACAAGAATTTCATGTCCGGAAAGACGTACGGACGGAGGGACGGACGGACGGACGGACGGACGGACATACAGGGCGATTCCTATATAGCCCCCACTTCTTCGAAGCGGGGGTATAATAACAAGTTTTAACTGAAGACCTAGAGGTACTGAGTAATCAGATCATCTTAAAACTTTGTATGAAGAAGCCATCTTGAATTGTAAGGAAAAGGAGGCACTGAAAGTTCAAAAATTGCTCTCTGACTCTCAGGATGTTTTCTCCAAAGATGATGATGACCTAGGGCAAACTAATTTAGTAGAACATGGTATCGACACAGGTGACATACCACCCATCAAACAGTAGCCTAGGAGGGTTCCTATGGCCTATGCTGGTGAGCTAGAAAAGACGATTAACAAACTACTAGAGAAGTCCAGATCACCTTGGGCATCACCGATTGTGCTGGTTCAAAGAAATCAGGCAAACTTAGGCTCTGTGTCGATTACAGAAGGGTAAATGCCATAACAAAAATTGATGCCTTTCCTTTACCAAGAATAAGAGATTGTTTAGATGCTGTGGCTGGGTCAAGCTTATTTTCGACATTTGATCTTACATCAGGCTATCATCAGATTCCTGTAAAAAAGGAAGCCATACCAAAAACAGCTTTTGTCACCAAGTATGGACTATTCGAGTATAAGATGATGCCTTTCGGTCTCTGTAATGTAGCTCCCTGTTTTCAAAGAGCTATGGAGCTTGCCCTGCAAGGACTTCAGTGGCAAACATGCCTAATTTACATTGACGATTTTGTGGTATTTGGAAGAAACTTTGATGAACACCTAGCACGAGTAAGAGAAGTGCTTATGCGATTGAATGATGCAGGTTTGACATTGAAACCAAATAAGTGTGCTCTACTGCAAGAAAAGGTATCATTTCTTGGTCATGTGGTTTCTAAGGATGGTGTCATGCCTAACCCAGAAAATGTAGCCAAAATACTAGAGTGGCCTATACCAAAGACAGTTGAGGAAATCAGACAAGTAATTGGCATGGGTAGTTATTATAGAAGGTTTATAAAAGATTTTGCCAAGCTAGTAAGACCGATGGTAGAGCTGACCAAAAAAGGTGTGAAATTCAATTGGTGTGAGAAGTGCCAAAGCTCTTTCGAGGAGCTCAAAAGAGCACTAACTAGTCCCGATATAATGGCATATCCAAAAGATGAAGGGGAATTCATAATAGACTGTGACGCCAGCAATGAAAGCATTGGGAGTGTTTTGAGCCAAGTCCAAGAGGGCAAAGAGCGGGTCATAGCATATGCTAGCAGAACACTGAAAAAAGCTGAGAAAAATTATTCTGTCACTGATAAAGAGCTGTTGGCTCTTAGATATTTTACTGAGTGTTTCTGACAGTACTTATTAAAAAGAAAATTTGAAATGAGAACTGACCACCAGGCTCTCATTTGGCTGTTTACTTTGAAAGAACCAAAAGGGCGAGTGGCTAGATGGATTGAAATCCTGTAGGCTTATGATTTCTCAGTTTCTTACAGAACTGGAACTAAACATGGCAATGCAGATGCTATGTCAAGATTTCCTAACTCCTGGAACTGTCAATGTGCTGAAGTTGACATGATGGAAGTACTGAAGTGTGGGCCATGTGCAAAGTGCAAAAGAAGAACAGGAGAGATGTTACAAAAGGCAGAGAAATGGACCAAAACTAAACACTTAGAACAAAATTCTTCAAACCCTACCACTCAAGTGGCTAAAACTCAAGCTGCATCAGAACCACAGTGCAGTAATTTGTCAAGTGAAGTTTTGAAAACAGAGACATGCTAGTTGCAGAAAACCTTTCACAACTTGTTGGGAAATATTCGATTTCCCAAATAAGAATGATGCAGGAAAGGGATGAAGATATCCAGCCAATCTTCAATGCAAAACTGAAGGTTGATCGACCACCTCACTCAGATGTAACTGCCTCAAGTCCAGCCACGCACCATTATTGGAACATCTGGGGCTCACTAGAAATAAAGAATGGAGTGTTGTTTAAACGTTTCTACAAGCATGATGGAACTTACTCACTGTTACAGCTAATTGTACCAAAAGGGTTAAGAAAAGAAGTCATGTACCAGATGCACAACACTATTCTCTCAGGCCATCTGAGTGGTAAAAAGACCATTGGTAAAACTTTACTGCACTTTTATTGGTTTGAATTCCGCACTGATGTTAAAAACTGGGTTATGAAGTGTAACAAGTGTGAAGCAATCAAGTCACCAGTGCGGAAAAATAAAGGCCCACTTGGAAGAATGAATGTTGGTGCCCCACTGGACCAACTTGCAACCGACATACTTGGACCACTTTCACGTACTCCTAGAGGCCACTAGTACATTTTACTTGTTACTGACCATTTCACGAAATGGGTGGAAATTTTCCCTGTACCAGATCAGTCAGCTCAAACCTGTGCTGAAAATTTTTAAATGAAATGATTGGAAGATTTGGATGTCCACTGAGTTTACATTCTTACCAGAGTCGGAATTATGAAAGTGATGTCTTTAAAGAATTATGTGACTTGATGGAGATAAGAAAGACGAGAACTAGTCCAAGGAATCCTAAATACAATGGCCAAGCAGAACGCTTCAATAAAACACTTGTCAGAATGATCAAAGCTTACCTCAAAGGAGAACAGACTGACTGGGATTTGAATTTAGCCTGTTTAGCAGCTGCATACAGGGCTACTCCTCGTGAGAGAATAGGGATGTCCCCAAACTTGATGATGCTTCGGAGGGAAGTACGACTACCTGCAGAATTGATGTTCAATTTGAGTAGATGTGTGTCTGAGGAAGTGTGCAGCTTGTGCAGCTCTTACGGTGAATATGTTGATCGTTTGAGAGAAAGATTATATTCAGCACATTTAGTTGCAAGAGACCATTTCAATAGGGCTGCCCAGAGACAAAAAGATGTGTATGATGTGAATACTAAGTTAGTCAAATATGAAATGGGAGACCCTGTGTGGCTGCTGAAAGAAACGAGCAAAGTAGGTGCGTGTCCCAAATTACAACCTATGTATGTTGGTCCAGGGGTAGTGTTGAAGAGAATATCTGATCTAAATTATTTAATACAGATGAGTAAGGATGCCAAGAGTAAAGTGGTCAATCACAACAAATTGAAACCTTATAGAGGTGACAAGCTACCCATAAGAACAGTAGTGAAAGCTTATAATAAAAGGGTGCCTTAATTTAGCAGACAGTGCATGTATATAGGTGTTAAGTTTGATACATGTTCTATGTTAAGTGTGGGAAGATGACTCGATCCAATTATACATGCTAAAAGATGTTTCCCTCCGTTTTCAGAAAACAAAACATGGCAAACCAACAGATAAATAGGGGCAGAAAATATGTTTGTAGCCAATGCAAGTTCAGCGGTGAGAAGGCCAAAGCAGTGAATCATTTCCTTGCTAAGCATATTAAGCCACAAAAAGCCTGGATGGAACGGAAAAAACTGAAAAGTGTGATAAGTGATGAAAAAAATAAAGATGTCAATGTGTTAGGGGACCCGGTCCAAGTAAAAGAAATTGATTTCAGTTCCTTGAATCTTTCTAGTGAAGATAATGACTTTTTAAAGGACTTAATAAAGCCTTTGAATCTAGAAAATGAATTTAATTTGGAAAATCACATATCTGATAAAGATGAAAGGGTAGTAGAATTGAAACATGTTAATACAAATACATGTTGTTCCTTCACTGGAACAGAACAAAATGTCCAAATCTCAGAGTTAAAAACCGAAATAATCAATCTTAAGACTCAACTAGCCCAGTTCCAACAAATGCTTGAAGCAAAAATAGGATTGGTGACTGAAGTTTTCATCAGTGCGACAGAAGTCATGACCCGTCAAGAGAAGACAATTAATGAATTATTGTTACAAAAGAAAAATGAACATAAATCAAACAAAAAAAGTGCTTGTGAAACTTCTACTGCAACGGAAGAGAAAAAGAACAAGAAGAGGAAGGGAAATACGGACACTGTGAAAGCCAAAATATCAAAAATTGAACCCAAAGTGGCCTGGAAAGACTTGTTTTCAGAATCATTAAAACTTAAAAATAAAATGGTGGAAGAATCGAGGCGTTGATTGGGGCAATCCTGAATCCAAATGTTTTGTATATATGTGCAACAAAGTGGTATTTAAATTAGTTTAAATCAAATTTAAATCAAATTTTTATTAAAGTTATTGTAGGTTGCATGCATTTAGGTGCACTTGTGGTGATCCCAAGGCTGGTACTCTAAATTTTCAATTGAAATTTAAATTAAAAAATTTTCTGGTATTGGTAGATGATTGGTTGTATTTGGCTATTCGGACCGGCATTGTCATCTCAACAAGTGGTAATCTGTGCCTGCGGCTTTCATTTCTAGTAAATATTACAACAAAATTTAAAGGCGTGAATCAGTAAAATGTTAAAAAAAAAATTTCCTAGTAATTCGTGTAACTGTAAATTACCGTAAGTTGTAACTTGTATTTTGTGAGGACACAAAAGTGTTTTAAGAAGGGGGCAATGTGATGGTGGTGGCCGTCATATAGTATTGCTTGCAAGTTAAAAATTCTTTTTTTAGTAATCTCCAGTAACAGTAACATGTTTAATGTGTAATGCAACAATGCAAAGCATTTCAGTAATTCGGCGAACTGGCCGAGTCTTTTAGGTAACTCGATGTTTGTGGAGTTACGGTGAAATTCTTTAGACAGCGCATCCACCTGTGTGACTGCATCACTTTAATCAGTTCATTTCATATTTACACTTGGTAAACTTTTCTTGTCACCAAATAATTCCATAAGCTTGTATTTTATCATTTTGTTTCGTAACACTGAAACATGTTTTGTATGTAAGCGGCCATGTTTCGCAAGGTGTTGTGGGAAATGCCTGACCTGAAAATGGGTTACTCGTATTTTGTCAAATTCATCGATTGATTAAGTTATGCCAGCGGAGTTGTCTCCGTTTATTGGACCTGTTATTTTTTAGAGTTTCATGTTTGAGTTTGGGTAATGTCGATGCTGGGCAACACCAGTGCCGATATTGGCCAAGTTCAATTTATCCTTTGTAGTGCTGACCTTTCAGCGGCCTGTAAAATCTGTCAAAATCCGCAAAGGTCAGTTTTTGGCAGATGTTACGTCATCGGCAGGTTTTTCCTACTATAAAAGCAGAAGTCTCCGTCTGTGCATCACTGAAGCTCCATGGGGAATCACAGCACTAATTGATGTGACTTTTCTTTTATTGTAAGTCTTTAAGTTTTTATTTTTATTTTATAGATAATTGGAGTCAAGCCTATAGAGGCGGGGGCCCGAAGATTATCTGCACACAAATTATATTTTATTTTGCGGATAAATAGAGTCAAACCTATGGAGGTGGAGGCTCGAGAAGTAACCGTACCTTTCGGCACAATTTTCTTTTATTTGGCAGATAATTAGAGTCAAGCCTATGGAGGTGGGGGCTAGAAAATTATCTGTATTTTTATGGAATTGTCTTTTATTTTGACAGATAATTAGAGTCAAACCTATGGAGGTGGGGGCTCCGAAAATTATCTGTGCCGTTTGGCTGATTTTATATTGTTTTGCACCAAGTAGTGTGATTTTAGTTTATGGGCAAAACATTCCTTAGATAGGTCTAACTCTTTAGCCTGCCCATATTCGAGTTTCATTTGCTTGGCAATTTAAAAGTCAGTCTGTAATTACTAGTCCTCTATTTAATTATTTCTGTAATATGCGCCCCCCCCCCCCCCCACCCCCGCCTTTTTTTACAAGTTTTCATTATTTATTTTAGGAGAAAGCATAGCCAAGCGGTCGGCGTTCTAGGTTGTTTTAATATTTATTTCTGCTATTAGACATCGCCTCCCCCCTACCCCCCCCCACCCCCCCCCCCCCCCTTTCGTTTTTTTTCGGTTTAGGAAAAGTTTTTATTATTTATTTCAACAGCTTAAAAAAAATAAGTGTTTAAACTTGTAGACTATTTATAATAAAATGTAATTAGCCTTATTCCCAGCCCGGCCCCTTCTTATGAAAGTTTATAAATTATTTTCGGCCTGTGTTGATGTGCCTACGTGGCCCAGATATTATTTGTCAGATATTGTCCCTGAGTTATATTGAAACTGTGGTGGGCCTGTCTATTTGTACTCATGCCCATCATTAGGTGGTATCTAACTAATTCTGTTTTGACTGGCGCAGGTCATTTCCTGAGTAACTTGGCCTGACAGAGGCACCCTATAAAGTTAAAGGTGTGGGTTTTTTTTCCTGTGACGGTACAAGAAGCTGGCTTATATTGAGCCCTCTAAAGTACTTAAGCGAGAGAGTTACATGATTGTAGCTTTTAAAAAAATAACATTACAAGTGTTTAATGCATCCCTAGGATGTTTTCAACAGTTAGAATTAATTTAACTTAGGTAGTTATGGTCGGTATCAGCACTTGGTTCTGTAACCCCTTCTTACGACTCAGTTTTCCTTGTGGCACTGTGTTGTAAGGGGCCCTCTCGAGGCACCTTCCGGCAGTGTGGCGCACTTAGAAATGCGGTAATAGGAAAAATGTGTTAAAAGGCCAGTTTGCAAGGCTAGGTCTGGGGTGAGAGCATGGCCTCAGTATTATACATTAAGGTAGGCAGCGGTAATATTACTAAATGTATGGTCAAGTAAAAAAAATACCGGCCAGGCTATTTTGGGTTAATAAACAATTATTTATTGCTATTTTAGGTGTGTTTTACTAGTTTTGTCTATTACAAGACATGGTTTTAAGAGTAGACTATGTAAATGGGATTAATGTCACTCCATGTAGTGTTTGAGAAAAATAAATCATCCTAATAGTTTGGCAAATGGTTGGTCGATGTGCTGATCCCTGAGAGGATGATCCTTTTTAAGGATCCCCTTCTTATGGTGCAGTGCATTGAATGACCAGGTGTTTAGTTGCAATGTTAATCGTGTTGTTGAGTCAAATATATGGTTTACTTTGAACCATTTATAGCCAAATACTTAAAAGAAGTGTGAGCTCTACTTCAGATGTGTAAGCTAGGCTCAAAACAGTTAAGGGTAGAAATTACAATCCTGAGTTTGCACTGCTAATGAAAATGAGATTCCTATTTTAGTTCTTGGTAGTATATTTGGAGTTTATCCCGTGTTGGGATTCACCGAGGAAATTTGTATAGTAGTCGAATCACTGTTTGTCATAGTGCGGGTCAGTGAAGGGAACAGTATTTGACTATCCTTTTCACTGAGTTGCACTCTGACTAGCAGTGATTAGATAGGCACCTTGCCCTATTAACTAATCCAGGTTTGCCTGGACCGGATTCGTTCAAAATTAGGTCGTGCCCTGGAGTCTGGTGCATAGTGGTCTTTTTGGGTGTGGCTAAACCACTGTGCACACTTTCGTAGTCCCCAATGCCCGATTCCTCATGATGGGAGTAATTCGCTCCCATTGTGGGAATTCGATCATGGGACAGTCTTTTAGAGCTATTGCTCTATTTTGTTTCGGCGTTTTCCTGTCTCATAAGTGTAATATTACAGAATGAGACGGAGACCTTGTGAGCAGCCTAGCTAACTGCACGCATGGTTTCAGTGGTTTCCCGCCTCACTAGTAAACACATTGAGGCCTCTGCCTCATGTATTGTTCAAACATTCATGTGGGCGACGGTGTTGTTTTCCCATCTCACCAGTGGAGTAAAATGAAACACTGGGATTCGGAGGCCTCATGCAGAGCCTTGCAAACTATGCATGTTGGTTTCGGTGTAAGAAGTAGTCTAGGACCATTCATGGGCTGACAGGCATCAGCTAAGGGATGGGGGCAGTTGATTCGCTCATCATTGGGTTGAAACCTGTTAGCCATCGTCTAATCAATTTCATATTGTATGGAAGTCATCATCCATTTCATCTATGTCTCATTTTCATTCGTGTTGTCTAAGGTGTTAAGGCCTATGTATTGTTTTGTCCTGTCTTGTGGGGTATGGTGTGGAATGAATGAGTAAAATGTAAATGAACTACACAGAATATTTTATAGATAAAATTTCTGTACCTACGTTGGAAGTTAATTTAATAAATTCTCATTGTATTTAAATAATTTGTTTAACTAATTTACTGTAGACTCTGTCTTCTGGTGTCGCTATCCTGACAATATTTATGCTCGTGGGGTTTGAAAGCAAAAGAAGGCCCTTATTGATCAAGCTGACACTTGGTCTCAGGATGATCATCGGTGCACATGTGGTCATGCTGGGGATGATTGTAATTTTGATAGCTCTTTGGTTCTATTTGTCAAAATATTCCCTGGCCTGACCCTTTCATATTTCAATCACTGTGAGAGAAATTGTTAAAAGTAAATTTAATCCTCTCTTCTTTTGCTGGAGATGAGCTTTAAGCTAGCACTGTTCCTTGAATTTTTACATTTCCCCTTTTATGCCAAACACCACATGGTTATCTCCCTTGATAGGTTCAAGCAATTCCCATGTGTTAAATTAGTGCAGTCTGCATATATTTACTTATACCCGGCGCTATAAATTTAGGATGTTCTGTAAATTTTTATCTTAGTATCTGGTGGGTCTGGTGGACAGTCGTGGCGTGAGTGACAACTATCCATTGTTATTCATGCTTGGTCTGGCCCGCAGCTTTACTGTTACAATATGTTCCGGGAGTAGCTCTAAAGCTCTAAAGGTTTCAGATTTTTGATTCGGGCCCATGTGGCTCCCACAGCACCACTTTTGTCATTACAGAATCAGTTTCTGGTGAAAGGCTCCTAGGGGTTTTAATTTGAAACGTTGAAAGTGTGCTCATATGTTCAAGTAGGGTCTCTAAAGGTGCATAAAGGTTTAGGATATTTGATTCGGCCCTATGTGGCACCCGCAGATCCACTTTTGTCATTAGAGAATCGGTTTCCGGCAAAAGGCTCCAAGGGGTTTTAATTCAAAACATTGAAAGTGTGTTCATATGTTCCGGTAGGGTCTCCAGATGTGCATAAAGGTTTCAAATTTTAGGGGTTTTAATTTGAAACATTGAAAGTGTGTTCGTATGTTCCAGTATGGTTTCTATATGTGCATAAAGGTTTCAGATTTTTTATTCGGCTCCATGTGGCAGCCATAGCGTCACTTTTGTCATTAGAATCAGTTTCCGGAGAAAGGAACCTAGCGGTTTTAATTCAAAACGTTGAAAGTGTGTTCATATGTTCAGGTAGGGTCTCTAGATGTGCATAAAGGTTTGGGATTTTTAATGCGG
The DNA here is from genome assembly GCA_031216915.1 of Pictodentalium vernedei. NCBI lineage: Eukaryota > Metazoa > Mollusca > Scaphopoda > Dentaliida > Dentaliidae > Pictodentalium > Pictodentalium vernedei. The sequence continues at coordinate 625,363,575 of CM062297.1, read as the reverse complement.
ACCCTTGTTGAACACATAGTGCCACTTTTATCATTAGAGAATGTGAATTGATTTGTTACAATTGTGATGGCAAACTGAAAATGCAGGTATACACCTTAGTGCGCTTTGCACACAAATGACAACGATCTAGTTTGATTTGTCATGACATAACCAAAGGCAATTTTTGGGGGCATTCATTTCTGCTGGTCCTAGTAAAGTTTCTCAGGCAAAAAACAAAGCTCTGCTCTTATAAGTCTCAAAAAAGAGTCTGAACAATTTTTGTTTTGTTTTTAACTTCTGTGGTTCTCTCTACCCCACCCCTAAAAAATTTTTTTTGGGGGGGGATAAATCAACTACTTATGTCCCAGTTATACTACATGACAAATTCGGTTCAAATCAGCCCATTGGTTCCGGAAATAGAAATCTGTGAATGGAGCCCAAAATGAGCATACTCCCACAGGGAGCACAAATTTTGACCTACGGAGTTCTTTTAAAAAAAAAACTTGAATCTGCATCACTAAAGTAAGTTCCATACCAGAAATCTAAGCATTATTGAGTGGCTTATAAGAAGATATTTTGAAAGCATTTTAGGCTTATGGGGCATTAACCCCACCCCAAGAAGTATAGTAACTTTGGGGGAAAACAATCTGAAGAGTAAACTCCGCCAAGATGCTTTGCTTAGTTGATGGAGCACAAGAAAGATAAGACTGGTATATTCCCATTGCCAACAGTATTAAAATGGGCATCCCCAAATGGCACCCCATGACAAAATCGATAGCAATTTTTTGGTCCATCTCGTTCTACTGGTCCTAAGGATGCTTCCTACCAAAAAACAATATTCTGGTCCATGTAGTTTTTTAAATATGGGCGTTTGAATTTTTTCTATTTTTAGCTCCTGGGGTTTCCATTGGGGGCATAAATACCAGTAGTAATGACCCAATTATGCGACATGCCAAATTTGTTCAAATCAGCCCATCGGTTCAAGTAATTTAATTTTTTTTTTTTTTTTTTTTGATGGGGGGGGGGGGGGGGGGGGGGGGGGACCCAAAATGGACATGCTGCAACAGAGAGCCCAAAATACTGACCTACCAACTTGCCTTGAACAAATTTCAATCTCCACCACAAAGGAAGTTTCATACAAAATATCAAAGTATTCTCTGTGGGTAGTTCATGAAAAGATGATTTTAAAGATTTTTAGGCTTTTTGGGCATTAATCCCAGTCCCAAAGAAAGTAGCAACTTTTGGGAAAATAAACTCAGAAGGGTATCCTCCACCAATATGCTTTGTACCAAATTAGTTTAGATTTGGCCCGGAGGTTCTGAAGAATACTTAGTTGATGTAGCACAAGACAGATGATGATTCAGCGTTTCCCATTGCCAACAGTGTTAAAAGGAGCATCTCCACAGGGCACCCCATAACAAAACTAATAGCAATTTTTTTCCATCCGATTCCATTGGTCCTGAGGAAGCTACATACCAACCCAGTAAAAAAGTTGGTACAGTCAAGAATTCTGACCTTTGGATCTGAAGAAGGTTTTAAAGAAATGTCCTCACACTGAACTAAGTTAAAATTTAGGATCCAATAGAGAGCCAAAATATTAACCCAGGGACCTGATTTGAACAAACTTGAATCTGGCCCACCTAGAGATGTTGTATACCAAATATGAAAGGATTCTGACGCATGGATCTGAAGAAGATTTTTAAAGAAATTCCCTCATATTGCATGAAGTTAAAATTTAGGCTCCAATAGGTATTTATTTATTTATTTAATGGTGTTTAAGGTCACATATTTTTGCACAATGGATATCATGACCACAACATGAGTATCAACTCAAGACCAGGGGTGAGTGTTAATAAGCCATGTTTCCCATTTTAGAGAGGGTTTGCACCTCCCAAGCATTGGTGACTGGGTCCTATTTTAGCAGTAAAACAGAGCCGCTCCCATAGGTAGCCCAAATTAATAACCCAAGGGCTCAATTTTGGCCCAAATTAATAACCCAGGGACTTGATTTGGACAAACTTGAATCTGACTCCCCTATAGATGTTGTATACGAAATATGAAAGGATTCTAACTGCTGGATCTGAAGAAGATTTTTAAGAAGTTTCCTCATATTGCACTAAGTTAAAATTTGGGCTCCCATAGGAAGCCCAGGTGCCTGATTTGAACGCACTTGAATTCCCCCCCCCCCCCCCCTCCCCCCAATGGTGTATACCAAATATGAAAGCATTCTAACTGGGAACTGGAAAAGTAAGACTTTTAGAGAAATTTCCTTATATTGTACCAAGTTGAAACCTGGGCCCAAATATTAATCCAGGGACTCGATTTGAGCAAACTTAAATCTAGAGACCTTGCATACCAAATATCAAAAGATTCTCTAATTAATGGTTCTGAAGAAGAAGAATATTTTTGTTTAATTTTGGAAAACATTTATGGGTGCTATCAGTTATACTAAATTTTAAAGCATTTTCTCTGGTAGTTCATGAGAATAAGATTTTAAGGCTTTTGGGGCATTAACCACAGCCCAAAATGGCAGCAGCTTCATTTGAACAAAGTAGAAAGGGTATACTTCAAAGATGGTCTGTGCCATCTATATTTGAATTTGGGCCCAGTGGTTTTGAAGACAAGTTTCAGAAGTTAACGCATGATGCACGACGGACGATGGACACCCGATGACTTTCAGTCAGGTGAGCTAAAAATAAATAGATTAGTAATTGTTTTATAATTATTGATGAAGAAGTACAATTTTACAAATATGTGGAAAATTAAAGTCAATCCAGGTTTTTGATCATGAGATATAGGTAAATAAAAATTTGGGTGATTTGCAAAGCAACAATTAAGCCAGCAAGTTGGGATAATATATTAGACATGAAATTGTCAATGACACTACAGCTCAACTTGTCCAAGAAGGGACTGAACAAAATAGAAAGATCCAGTAGTGCCAAGTCATTCACTCAAGTTTCTACAGAAAAGACATCACAGAAACATATGAAATATGAAAGAATCAGGTGAGGAATGGGGCCTGTTGTGTGAACTAATGGAACTGTTGACAATTTATATGTCAAATCCAAGATGGCCGGTGGCGGCCATCTTTTTCAACGGAATGCAGAAAAATCTGATAACTCCCATCTAAACATCATACCAAAGTTATTTACAAAATTTGAAAAAGATCGGGTGAGAGGTGTGGCCTGTGTGGTATGCTAATGGGATTGTTGACAATTTATATGCCAAATCCAAGATGGCCACTGCCGGCCATGTTTTTCAACAAAATTCAGAAAAATTTGATAGCTGCCATCTAGACATCACACCAAAGTTACATATGAAATTTCGAGAAACAGATGGTGTAAAGGATGTGGCCTGTAGAGTATGGTAATGGGATTGCTGACAATTGATATGCCAAATCCAAGATAATCACTGGCAGACATGTTTTTCAACGAAATGCAGAAAAATTTGATAGCTCCCATCTATACATCACACCAAAACTACAAATGAAATTTGAAAAATGTTGGGTGAGAGATTCGGCCTGCAGGATGTACTGATGGAATTGTTGACAATTCATATGCCAAATCCAAGATGGCCAATGGTGGGCATATTTTTTAATGAAATTCTAAATATTTTGATAGCTCCTGTCTAGACATCACACCAAAGCTATATATGAAATTCAAAAAAGGTCAGGTGAGAGATGCAGCCTGTAGGGTGTGCTAATGGAATTGTTGACAATTTATATCCAAATCAAAGATGGCTGCTGGCAGCCATATTTTTCAACAAAATTCAGAAATATTTGAGAGCTCCCGTCTAGACATCACACCATAGATACATATGAAATTTGAAAAAGATGGGGTGAGAGATGCAGTCTGTAGGGTGTGCTAATGAAATTGTTGACAATTTATATGCCAAATCCAAGATGGCTGCTGTGGCGGCCATGTTTTCCAACAAAATTTGTAAAAATTTGATGGCTCCCATTTAGACATTACCCCAAAGCCACATGTGAAATTTGGGACTGATTGGATGAGAGTCATGGCCTGCAGGGTGTGCTAAATGAAGTATGGGACAATTTATATCCAAATCCAATATGGCTGCTGGCAGCCATGTTTTTCAACAAAATTCAGAACAATTCAACAGTTCCCATTTAGACATCACACCAAAGGTACATGTGAAATTTGAAAAAGATCGGGTGAGAGATGCAGCCCCTACGGTGTGCTAATGGAATTGTTGACAATTTATATGCCAAATCAAAGATGGCCACTGGCAGCATGTTTTTAATGAAATTTGGAAAAATTTAGATAACTCCCATCTAGACATTGCCCCAAAGCTACATATGAAATTTGGGACTGATCGGGTGAGAGCTACGGCTTGTAAGGTGTGCTAAAGGAATTGTTGGACAATTTATATCCAAATCCATGATGACGACTAGCGGCCATGTTTTTCAACCAAATTAGAAAAAAAATCAATAGCTCCCATCTAGACATTGCCGCAATGCCACATATGAAATTTGGGACTGACAGGGTGAGAGCTGCCGACTGTGGGGTGTGCTGAAAGAATTGTTGGACAATTTATATCCGAATCCAAAATGGTCACTGACGGCCATGTTTTTCAACGAAATCCGAAAAAAATCGATAGCGCCCATCTAGACATTGCCCCAAAGCCATATGTTAAATTTGGAACTGATCGGGTGAGAGTAGCGGCCTGTAGGGTGTGCTAAAGGAATTTTGGATGGACAGACGGACAGATGTATGGACATATGGACGGACGACAGATCACAATTCATCCCAATAGCCCGTACTTGACATTGTTAAGTTGAGCTAAAAACATTTAGCTGTTAGTGAAAAGCTTAACTGAACTACAACTCAAGGCCATCTATGACTGTGCAAAACTTGGAAAGTAAAAAAAATGTGTCTGAGCGTGTTTGTGAAATCCTCTTTTCCAAAGTGTTGGAAGAATATAAAAAGAAAAATAACTAGACACAGTGATTCTGTACAATCACAGGCTTGATCTGGTCCTAGGCAGCACTTTTACTCTCTTGAGAGAGTTGTGGTGAGCAATGATCTACTGCATGTTGAACTCTTCCTCTGAACTTTGCTCATTCCTTGAATGATGTGCAATTGGTGGGATGGGGTTGATAACTAACTCTTTCAGAGAGTCTCTGAGACAGAGACATTGGTTGTGGAAATTCTGGGCGTAACTTTTGTCAGGAATATTCATTGGGAATGCAGTGCATACATCTATCTGCCCTCTAACTGTTGGAGACTGTCATTGGCGCAGAGTCAAGAGCAACATTGTTTGGAAGAATCATCATGAGGATGTGTGTGTAAGAAGGGAACATCTTTTTTCAAGGTATGGATTGAGAACAAAGTTTACAAGACATGCTGCATGACATTGTACAAAGTCATTCTCAGATATGACCCTTTTTGGCAACTATGTTGAACTCATTAATAGAGCAGAATTGTTTTTTGCATTCAGTGATTGGAAATTTTTTCTGTCAATTTATAGTCCAAGATTCTAACCAAAATATGAAATATTTTGGCAGATAAAAACAAATTTGATCATTTTTTATTTTTACTGATGGTGAAGTGTATTTTTGACAAATGTGCAAAAAATTCAACTCGTTCACATCTTTGGATCAGAAGATATTGGTCAGTAAATAGTTGGGCAGTTTGTGGCAATATTTGGGAGAAATAAGAAAAACTCTATGTGAAAAACTCAATGAACCTACTGCTCATACCCCTACATCACTTTGCAAAAGTTTTAAAAGCACAAAAAGACATTTTGAATGAATTTGTACAAACTCATGCTGAATAAAAAATGTACAAGTCTGTGTGTCCCTTTTGGCCAGATTGCGGATAAAATTTATCTTTATTTTACATTTATGGTAATGATATCTTGCTTTCTTACCCGAGCAACAATGCCAGCCATAAAGTGGCCTGGAATTATAAAGTTACAAAAAGCATTGGGGAAATATAATATTTTTGAAGACAAGGGGTCATCCACCAATACATCAGTGAGTTTGCGATCCTGTATTTAATGCTATACACACTGGAAAATACAAATCTCCATAAAAAGTCATTTCAGATATTTTTTTTCTATTTTTTGGTTTTCTGCTAAAATGTTTTAAAAATTCCAAAATGTGCTCCAAAATCGCCCATTTTAGCCTACAATCTCAGGATTATCAATGGATAGAGCACCACTATCTACATACTCAGAAAGCAATGTACCACTAACAATAAATGCAAGAAAAACCCCTTCACTTAAGCCATAATGAGTCCAAAAAGGCCACCAAAAGTATCCATTTTGTGCCAGGCAAATCTGTTAAAAATCAAGTAGGGCAAATTTCTGCACTGTTCATGGTGAATGCCTCAATAGAGGAGATGCGAGTCAGTTAAGCATTTCAACTGCGTTCAAATCCCTTTCTGCCCAAAAACATCCAAAATCACCCCAAAAAATTTATTTACCTGTATTTCATTATCGAAAACCCAGACAGACTTAAATTTTCTGCAGATTAGTCAAAATTGTACTTCTTCATCGATAATCAGAAAATTGACAAATTTTTTTTTCCCCGCCAAAACATTTCAAAAATCCAAAAATAGCTAAACAAATTGGCCGTTATTTTCCTATAATCTCAGGACCAATCGGCAGAACAGTACTCTAAAGATTGGGAAAGTAATGTCCTATTGCCATACATGCAAATAAAAATTTGGCTATCTCCATAACAAGCACAAAATGGCTGCAAGAAGGTGTCCATTTTGTGCAGGGCAATTCGAAAAAATTCCTCCCTGGCGACTTTGTGAATTCTTCATGGCCAGCACCTGAAACAAAAATACACAGGTGTGGGCCTGTTAAGCTTTTCACTCATGCCCAATAATTTTCTGCAAAAAAGACCAAATTACAAAATTTTGACTGACTAATATGTTGATACTGATAGCTACGATTGAACTGACCTTTTCACAGGTTTGTGAACAATACAATTCTCCATGTAAATTAATAGAAACATTTGTAAATTTTTTCATATTCTGCCAAAATTTTCCATAAGATCAAAAATTAGCTGGGTCTCACAAATAGAACAGTAATTTATTTAGCAATAAGAAAGTAGTTTGCAATCATCAAAATTGCAAAAATAGAATGATTTGGTTCTATCCATAATGAGTCCAAAATGGCCACTCAAAATGGATTATTTTCAAAAGAGTATCTCACAACTGTGAAATGACAAGTTAGCATATTTAATATCACTGTAGTCAGTGATCATTAGTAGAATGACATTTATACAGAATCTGAGGATTGCAAGCAGTTTGGTGTAACTTCCATAGGCAGACCTGGCTTGAAGACAATATGAGGTGACAACAGGTTGTTTTTGTCATGAAGAGATAAAAAAAACTGGTACCTGCATTTTACCACCTGTACTTGTGAAAAGACTTGATTAGTTGGTGCCCAGTCACTCCCAATGCATAGTGTTTTAAAATGACTTTCTTTTGTTGGTAAAAAATTTTGTTATAAAAGTTATTATGCTGTTCAAGGGCATTTCAAAACCAGACATGATGCAAGCAATGAAGGTAAATGGCCTTTTCATGGCAGTGCCAAGTTCAGAGGATCGCTGTCATATGATTAGGTCAGAAAACCAGATGACGGATATTGGAATATTTTTGGTGTGAATGAGTAAGTTTGGGATTGGGGCATGGATATCTAAAAATACCTTCCCAGCTTGTTGGCTTTATGGTTGCTTTACAACTCACGTTTGATAGATATAAACTGTGAATGCATTTTAAATGCACTCAAAGCTGTGAGGTGGTGTCAGGAGGGGAAAAGCAGATAAAATTTATTTTGGTAAACCACAAGGAAGTATTAAAACATATTAACAATATACAGTACATGTAGTTATAATCTTTGGTGCCAAGTTTCCAGCTGATCATCTTTGACTGGATCAGCTTTCCTTGCCCCTTCAACACTCCTCCATAAGGCAATGGAAAATGTGAGATGTTTCAAGACAAATGTTAGGGGCAGGCCACTCAAATGGTTATATAGAAAGGGATTCTGCTATGAGTGAAATGTTAAATCCACTTCGTGCCTAGAAGGAAACAAAATGTTAGTCTGCCACGATTTTGTATTATTGATAATGGCGATGGACAAGCCATATTACATGTACATCAAAGAGCCTCTGGTGACACTAACTAACACATTTCAAAGCTGTTCATAGGATGAAATAGAGAACGTAATCAATGCCAGATTCAGATACAATGTGATCCGGTGTGTTGTAAGTTCCATAAACCCCTATAAAACAAATAATCAAGGCCAGATTGATTACTGATAGGTGCATTCTGTCTTTTAACTCTACTTTTAACCGATCTCTTGAGAGAAACCATGACATAAACGAGTTAGTTCCCTTTCTACTTAAGAAAAAGACCAAGAGAGCAAACCCAATTGCATTGAATGCTCTAAGTTCACTGGAATCTACTTGCGAGTTACAAATATCCCAAATTTCTGCATGGTCCATCCACCCTACAGGGGTCGAAATAACACTTGTCCACTTGTCGCCGACAAGTAATTTCTGCCAGCGACAACCAAAAAATAAATTCACTTGTCCTGGGCGACAAGTGTATTTTTGCCATGACTTTTTATGTCGTTGAAATCATTCCCAAACATTCCAATTCTGATTGCAGAAAAAAATCTGAAACAATCGGAACAGTTCACAATAATTACATTCCACTTTCATTTTGTTTGTGGGGGAAACTCATTTCTATTTTGAACCAAACACGTCATAGATATTGAGGGAGATTCTGTGCATACATGTCATCATCTAGTGTTTTCTGGGGAAAACTTGTTTCCATTTTTACCTAAATGTATACGTCATTGATATTGATTGAAAAATAATGCGTAATCGTCATGCGATGTCGGGGTAACTACACAACAGTTGAAAGACAACGTGTTCAGCGTCATCTGCAAAGAGTTTAGTCCCGGGTAAATTTGTAACAAAAAACCCCTGAATTGACTCGGAAAAATCTGCAGAATGCACAAAGGGGGCCAAATGTGTTGAAAGTCAATTTGTTCAAGTCGGTTTCGATGTGACATGTAAAAAAAAATTTTACTTGTCACAGGTGACAAGTAAATTTTTTTGAACATTTCGACCCCTGCCCTACACTCACAAGACTCCTTAATAGAGATCAGATATTTACCATCCAAGATTAAACAAATAGCATCTGAAGTTGAGCAGCAAACATGTTGTATGTAACATATTTATTCAATCACTGGAGTTTAACAAAACTTTCAACAGCCAGGGTCACCTCGTGTCAGACAATTTGAAGGGTGAAGACTGCCAGAGTACCAGGAGAGAACAGGTGAGCAGTGGCAAGCAACTGTCAGACTTCCCACCATACTAACTCTGCACAAGCAGGGTTAGCATTAGCATTGGTTGATGACAAGTGCCTCAGTTCATTGACACTTTGGTCATTTTTCTCTATAGAACAGCTGCCAAGAATAATGACATTGTAATTGAAGACATAGTTCAGGAAGATAGTAGTCTAAGGCTGAACATACTGAACAGAGAAGCAAGAGGTGAGTAAGTAAAATTGACAAAGTGATGGTCATTAATCCATGAACTCTGATTCATGGTCTTGATCTAACAGCCTGATGGATGAACGGACAGATGGGCATTCTTACACGTTCTAACTTGTGGGGTTTTTCCCATGTTAACCCTTTACCCAACGTAACGGCAAAAACAGGCCAGCTTTATTCTCAAAAATCGCCAATTAATTTTCATTATTTTTTTCATTTTTTGTCTCAAAAACATAGGTTATGACCCCTTGTTGGAACGAGCTCGTCGAGCTCGTTCCAATGAGAGGTCATAACCTATGTTTTTGATACAAAAAATGGAAAAAAAATGGTTATTCAAGAATTGTTTTTGCAAGTGTCATCTGCTTTCCATGTTAGGTAAAGGGTTTAAACCCTAACACCACAAGGTCAAAAAATTAACCCCACAGTGCAAAAAATAACCCCACAAGTGGCCACTGTACTAACCCAATCCCACAACTACCACTGACCCTAATTTGTAAACCCCACAATGTACCTCTGCTAAGCCTGGATGGACAGACGGATGGTCAGACAGATGGATGGACAGACGGATGGACGAATGCCCCTAAAATCAAGGTTTATGTGGTGTCTAAAAAAAGTGGGTTATGTGGCTAAAATGGTTTATGTGGCTACTAAGCGACAAAAAGTGGGTATTGTATTTTCAGGGATTTTATGTTAGGGTAAGGGTTAGGGTTAGGGTCAGTAAGCTGAAAGGGTTAGGGTTTGCTACCACCCAGAAATTAGACTTAAAAATAGTTTTTAGTGGTTGTCTATGCATTTTAAATTCCTCAAATATTCTAGCCACATAAGCCACGATTTGAGGGGCACCTAGATGGACGGTCAGATGGACAGATGGATGGATCGACAGATGGACAGACAGTTGTATGGACTGATGGATGGATGGACTGGAGAGGTGTTCAAAAAATTGGCTAGACATGGCAAAGAGATGGACACGTCAAACGGATAAAGAGAAATCAGAAATGCAAATTTCCATAATATGGATATAAAAATAAATTTCTTAGCCACTCACTTTTTACTGAAGTGCTCTACAATGTACTATTTTTGCTCTACTGCTAACCCTTCCTCAGTTTCCTGGACTGTTTTATACAAGAGTTCGCATCGCTGATGCAGGTCGAGTTTTCGAGTCTAATGCAACAGTGGCTATGAACTAAAAAGCAGCAGAGTACCTTTTCTAAGTAACTAATTTGCAAAAAATGACAAAAGTCAGCCCAATAATTCTGCTGCCGTACAGGACACGAAATAATTTTTTAAAGGTGTTTAGCAAAATGCTATACTAAATTGTTTTTTGTATAGCATAAATAGAACGAAATGGTCAATGACACTGTAGCTCAACTTGTGTAAGACATGTACATGTATAGTATGTGACACAGCAATGACACACATCTAGGTATGACCTGATAACAAAGGTACACGTAAAGTATTGTAAAGGTCTGTACATAAATACTGACCGTAGCCTGTAACAAATGTACAGGTAAAGTATTGTAAAGGTAGGTGACAGTTAGATGCTAAACTAGAAAAGAAATCTCCATGGGGTTAATGTTACAATGTGGATCCTTGTATGGTCACCACAAGCCAAATGTTAGCAAATGTTAGCAATTGTTTTGGCCTGTTTGATTCAAACCCTTCTAAGGTTGATTCATTCTAATTAATAAATATTTGCCCAGTCCTTCTTAAAATATAGGTATTTGAATGTTTTATCTTTAGCTCATAGGGTTTCCACCTGTGAGGTTTTATTTTTCTCATTGAAAACAGAAAATCGGGTTGTGCTAATAATGTTTACCCTCCCCAAACAACACCAAATATTAACACTGGAACCCTTCTTCAACACATTTGAATATATACATCCTAAGGATGCTGAATTAAAGAAACATTATTTTGTCTGGTGTTTTTGAAAACATTTTTAATTATCTCCCTTTTTGAGTCCCCAGGTGAGTCTGTCTGACTGAACCTAAAAATATTTGTTCTCTTACCAAAGTGATAATAAAGGTACCCAATAAATTTATAGCAAACATTACTGACATAAAAAATCTTCTTTACATGTTCTGTACAAAAAATGTAATACACACAATTCCCTTAAATATGACTGCTAACCAGGGAGGGAGAGGGGGGGGGGGGAGGGGAGGGGGGGGGGGGGGGTCTTCCAAAAAATTCTGGACACAAGGCCTAAAATATTTTTTTCCACCTTTTGACCACCACCCACCCACCACGTTTTTTCCTCTGACCACTTGGACACCCACCCCACCACCTATATTTTTTCAGTGTATCACCACAGTGGGTAATGAAAAATTATTGCACTGAGCTTCCAATTGTCAATCCTTGCCTTAATTTGAATCCTAATCTACTGTCTAAACTAATTATGTACACATCAACAGAAGCATTTAGATTTCACTAAAGAAAATTGTTATTAACTCCTTTGTTATCAAGCACGCATTTATTTTTACTGGGAAAAATTTCATTGTTATTTTTCGTTGTGAGAAAACTTTCGAGGAACTGATTGATACACTGGTCACTGATAGATACCAGAATTGTAGTTGTTTTGGCAGTATATAGGTGTATATTTCAGTCCTTATGTTCTGGTGTTTCTAATACCTGATGACAGAACTTTCAGTTGAGCATTTGTAATTCATGCATTTCAATAATATGCCTATATACACTATGGCGTAGTGTATACTGGCATATTATTGAAATGCATGAATTACAAATGCTGAACTGAAAGTTCTGGCCTCAATGCTCTCATAATAATTATCAGTCATGTGTTAAGTTCCGAGACTGAAGAAACAGTTTAAATTTAGTGAAGAAGTTTTAATTTTAATGACCTGACTACAGGCTAAGTGTCTAGGCTTGAGGTTTCAGCCAATTGTCATTACTCAAAAGATAGTAGATAGCGTAGGAAAGCTGAAAATCTGTCAGCTAACACTATTGTGTATCTCACTGTCTGTCCTGGTCCGTCTCCGAAAAAATGTCAGCATTGATTTCTGCATATAACAGCATATAATGTAAGAATTAGACTATTTTTGTGAACATCAAATAGAGGATTAAAATAATCTTCTTTTGCTGCATAGTATTATGCTCAGCTACTCATCTATATACTCTGGCTCAGTCAGGGTCAGTTTTCAATTCAAATTTTAACTGTAACTTTTGTTTCATGTTTTCACGAGATAGCCAGACAAACCCTCTGTGAAAACCCTGGTACTATCACTATGAGCTTGAATTAAGTAAGTGGGGTTTTATATCAAAGATGCACAGTGAGAATTTTCATTAGTTTCAGGTTACAAGAGCTCTACTCAGAGAAACTGGGCATTTAGATTATTTTCCGTAAATTTTTTACATTATTTTAGATGTTCTGCTAAACACATTGCTACTCATTGTAAAATCCAAATTGTGCCGTGATGATTCAGCTATGAAAATTATGTTAACCATTCCCAAATTAAAATTCATAAATTTCCACTGATTGTTTTAGTCAAACTGGAGTACACAATTCTTTAATGCATCTAATTTAATTTACAAAAAAGAGAACAAATCCCCTAATCAGCCTAGTGGGGGCCTTATTCACTAACCCTACCTGACAAACAGGTGCCTTTTAGACTACTAAACAACAATATAGCCTTGTTATGTGAAAATAATTTGAAAAAAAACCACCAGGAAAAAAATTGCAACTCCAGTAAAAAAGGTGTTTTGGTCCCCATCCGACCACCCACCCACCCCGGCCTTGTGTCCGGAATTTTTTGGAAGAAAACCCCACCCCACCCCCCCCCCCCCCACCCCCTGTGCCAACAGGCATTTTGAAATTTGGGTCGAGCTCAAAAGCACTCGTTACCATCCCATGATGATAACAAATGAAGACCTAGAAGTTCTGTACAAATGAAAGTGTCAACGCCACTGTAGCTTAACTTGTCTGTGTATTATGTTTGATGAAAAGGATAATGTTCAATGTTTATGAAAGGATTATGAAATAAGACAAGAATTGTGATAATTGGGAATATGTTAAGTTCTGTTCCCTGCATGCTGTTTTCAATAAAAAATAATATGAGGTGTAGACTATACTAAAGGGGTGGGTTAATGTGGCCCTCACAGTTAATGTATGTGGCCCTCACAGTTAATGTATATCAACGAAAGTTACCAATTTACAGTGAAATTATTCCAAAACAAGTCATCGTATCAAGTTACAACGAAATCCCTTCATAAATACGGCCTGTAGACTGTGCTAAAGGTTTTTGGGCTTCGGGCCCCTGCAGCCATCACGGTTGACCGATCACAACCAAAAGGGGACGCCCTCATCTAGACATTATCTGGAGTCATCCTACCAAGTTACAATGAAATCCCTTCATAAATATGACCTATAGACTGTGCTAAAGGTTTTTGGGCTTCGTGCCCCTGTAGCCTTCACAGTTGACCAATCACGACCACAAGGGGACGTTCTCATCTAGACATTATATGGAGTCAACCTACCAAGTTACAATGAAATCCCTCCATAAATACGCCCTGTAGACTGTGCTTTGGTTTGGGGGGTTTTGGGCTCGGGCAGTCATCACGGTTGACAGATCGCGACCAAATGGGGAAGTTCTCAGCTAGACATCATCCAGTTATCCTACCAAGTTACAATGAAATCCCTCCATATTAAATATGACCTGTAGACTGTGCTAAAAGTTTTTCGGGTTTTGGGCTCGGGCAAAAGGGGACGTTCTCATCAAGGCATTATCTGGAGTCATCCTACCAAGTTACAATGAAATCCCTTCATAAATATGACCTGTAGACTGTGCTAAAGGTTTTTGGGCTTTGGCCCCTGTAGCCATCACAGTTGACCAATCACGACCAAAAGGGGACGTTATCATCTAGACATTATATGGAATCAACCTACCAAGTTACAATGAAATCCCTCAATAAATATGACATGTAGACTGTGCTAAAGGTTTCCGGGTTTTGGGCTCGGCAGCTGTCACGGCTGAATGATCGCGACCAAAAGGGGAAGTTCCCATCTAGACATTATCTGGAGTCATCCTACAAAGTTACAATGAAATCCCTTCATAAATATGACCTATAGACTGTGCTAAAAGTTTTTGGCCGTCGTACCCCTGTAGCCGTCACAGTAGACCAATTGCGACCAAAAGGGGACGTTCTCATCTAGACATTATATGGAGTCAACCTACCAAGTTACAATGAATTCCCTCCATAAATATGACCTGTAGACTGTGCTTAGGTTTTTGAGGGTTTTGGGCTCAGGCAGTTGTCACGGTTGACAGATCGCGACCAAATGTGGAAGTTCTCATCTAGACATCATCCAGAGTCATCCTACCAAGTTACAATGAAATCCCTCCATACTAAATATGACCTGTAGACTGTGCTAAAAGTTTTTGGGTTTTGGGCTTGGGCAACCGTCACTGTTGACAGATCATGACCAAAAGGGGACGTTCTCATCTAGACATTATATGGAGTCATCCTACCAAGTTACAATGAAATCCCTCCATAAATACGACCTGTAGACTGTGCTTAGGTTTTGGGGGTTTTGGGCTCGGGCAGTTGTCACGGTTGACAGATCGCGACCAAATGTGGAAGTTCTCTTCTAGACATCATCCAGAGTCATCCTACCAAGTTACAATGAAATCCCTCCATATTAAATATGACCTGTAGACTGTGCTAAAAGTTTTTGGGTTTTGGGCTTGGGCAGCCGTCACAGTTGACAGATCATGACCAAAAGGGGACGTTCTCATCTAGACATTATATGGAGTCATCCTACCAAGTTACAATGAAATACCTCCATAAATACGACCTGTATGTAGACTGTGCTTAGGTTTTGGGGGTTTTGGGATCGGGCAGTGGTCACGGTTGACAGATCGCGACCAAATGGGGAAGTTCTCATCTAGACATCATTCGGAGTCATCCTACCAAGTTACAATGAAATCCCTCCATATTGAATATGACCTGTAGACTGTGCTAAAAGTTTTTGTGTTTTGGGCTTGTGCCGTCGTCACGGTTGACAGATCATGACCAAAAGGGGATGTTCTCATCTAGATATTATACAGAGGCATCCTACCAAGTTACAATAAAATTCCTTCATAAATATGACCTGTAGACTGTGCTAATGGTTTTCAGGTTTTGGCTCGGGCAGCCACCACCCTGCAAAAGCATACAAAGTTTCAAAACCTGATAATGAATGTGCCCTCTGAGGCATGCCAAAGGAAGATGTAAATGCACAAATGCACTAAGTAGAAGGTCATTGCTTTGTGGCAATGATTTTTTTTGTTTTTTTAATGGAAATTCATAAATATACCCTGCACAGAATACAAAAGGGATAAGTTGATGCACAAATGCAGTAAGTTCAAAGGCTGGTGATAACGACAATAATTTTTTATGGAAATGAAAAAAAGCAATAGCTCATATCCAGAGGTCACCCCAAATACACATACCAAGTTTCAAAGTGATCCGATCATAAATGTGCTAAAAGGGTGTGTTAAAGGGAAATATTGAGGTCTGACTAAACTAAGTTCAAAGGTGAGCGGCAACATTTTTTAACAGAAATGGAAGAAAATCGACAGCTCCCATATAGATGTCACCCCACACAAGCACACCAAGTTTGCAAGTGATCCAATCTTAAATGTGCCCTGCAGGGTGTGTCAAATGGAAAAACTGATGCTTAACTGCACTAAGTTTTTACTAAGTTCGTCGAAGGTCATTACCAGTGGCAACATTTTTTGACGGAAATCGAAGAAAATCAATAGCTCCCATCTAGAGGTAACCCCAAACAAGCATACCAGGTATCAAAGCAACCCAATCATAAATGTGCCTTGTAAGGTGTGCCAAAGGGAAATGTTGTGGTCTGACTAAACTAAGTTCTAAGAACGTTGGCCGCAGCAACATTTTTTGACGGAAATTGAAGAAAATCGATAGCTCCCATCTAGAGGTCACCCCAAACAAGCATACCAGGTATCAAAGCAATCCAATCATAAATGTGCCCTGTAAGGTGTGCCAAAGGGAATTATTGAGGTCTGACTAAACTAAGTTCTAAGAACGTTGGCCGTGGCAACATTTTTTGACGGAAATGGAAAAAAATCGATAGCTCCCATCTAGAGGTCACCCCAAACAAGCATACCAGGTTTCAAAGCAATCCAATCAAAAATGTGCCCTGTAGGATGTGCCAAAGGGAAATACTGTGATCTGACTAAACTAAGTTCTAAGAACGTTGTTCGCAGCAATATTTTTTGATGGAAATTGAAGAAAATCGATAGCTCCCATCTAGAAGTCACCCTAAACAAGCATACCAAGTTTCAAAGTGATCTGATCATAAATGCGACCTGTGAGGTGTGCCAAAGGAAATTGTGGACATACGTAGTAACATACGTATGTACGTACATACGTACCTGTGTACGTACGTACAACCATACATACGTACGTACATACGCCGACGGACGAGAAGTGATGGCAATAGCTCAGCCTGACTTTGTCAAGTTGAGCTAAAAATGAATCTGTTGACGTTTGTTCAAGTTATTTTGCTATAAAATTCACAAAAAATGAATTAGCCCAATAATTCTGCTGTCGTACATCGGACCGAGCCCATTTTCGGACTTGATCAAGATATTGTTCCTTGAAACCCATGTGCCAAATATCAGTCAAATCGGTTGACGTTTGTTTGTCAAGCTGATAGCTTGAATTTATGATTTTCTGGTTTAAAAAGTGTATATAATTTTGATAATTTTCTCGCTTGGGATAATAGCGTAAATATAGGTATGTGACGGAAAACTGATTTGTCAAGTAAGCCATATGTGTATCTTAATTAAAATAAATCAGACAAATGTGATAGCTTTAATGGAGAGGAATCTCAATAGGAGTCTGTAACGCCAATTAGCGCTTATCTGGTCTGAAACAACGATCTGGCCTGATAAGTTTCAAACGTAAGACACTCGTTTAGCCATGCAAGGTAATCAGTCATCTAATTATATGGTCCTTAGTGTCGATGATCTCCTAATTGTAAAAATGCACATGGTGCACATGGTAGCATCACTTTTTGACAGTAGACTGTCAGAAATGTCAAAATTATAGCAAACTTGAAAGAATTTAAAAGAGAATATTAAATTAAGATAGATCTAAGCGGCATAGTTCAAGAGAAACAATTAAGGTGAGAATTAATATCCTTGCTATCGAAATAAAAGTCTGACGGTTTATCGAAAAATTCATTTTCAGTCTGAAGGCGTGTAAGACTGTTGGTTGTAGGTGAGCGAGGAGCTGGGGATGTCCCATGCTATAGGTTAGAGGAAGTGCTGCATTGGAGTGAAAGTATAGGCACTTTGTAACATAAGGGAAGCCACAGAGCTCATATTTAGAATAAGAACAGTCGCGGGCCTAGCCAGTGGCTATATCTGAGTGTAGGATCAGAAATAGGAAGCACAAGCTCAGGGAGCTATTTGCATTTAGGTAGATGGTATTACCTGTTGTAGAAGGCAAGCCATACATAGGCAGAGTAGGCTTTGCCTGTATGTACATTATTCTGAGATAAATGGAGGGGAACATTTAACCCCATTGGTGGTGACTGCTTGAGTGAAAAGTGTCCAGTAAAGTGACAATAAGCTAATGACCGTGTGACAGCAGTGGTAGAGTGACATTTTGTCACTTGTTAGAGGAAGGATTTATAGTAAAGTGACAACACGTTTGTGGCCGTGCGATGGCAGGGAAGAGTAACATTCTGTCGCATGTTAGAGCAAAGTCGTCTGATAAAGTGACAATACGTTAGTGGCCATGTGAGGGCAGTGAAAGAGTGATGTGAAAAGGCAACCAAAGTCCAAACACCAGAGACAAGAAAGGGAAACCAGCGACAATGGAGAATGCGTGCCCGCAAGTGACTCAAAACTGTGTGGGTGTGGTATGATGTGACATTTTGTTTTTTGGATTCATTGGATTTCATGTAAGTCACAAATTTCCATATTAATTTTTTTATATATTTATTAAAATTGTTGTTTTCAGTGAACCCCTGTTGATTTATGCTTTCTGAGGAGAAGTCATTGACCCCCATAGGATAAGAACCACCCCAACAAAAACGAAATGGGCTGGTTCGTTATGGTGAGACATACGTTCACGCACAGATTCAGGCGACACTCCTTGAGTTTTGGCTGAATAAGCAGCATGAATCTATTTCCTCCAGCAGCGACAAATCCCATTTTCTGACATTGCTATCAAGCTCAAAATTAGTTGATTTTAGCAAAAAACGACCAAGTCAGCCCAATAACTCTGCTGCCATACAATGGACCCAGCCCATTTTCAAACTCGATCAAGACATTGTTCCTTGAAATCCATGTGCCATATATCGTCAAATCGGTTGACGTTTGTTGAAGTTATGCTATCAAGCTCAAAATTAGTCGATTTTAACAAAGGGCCATAACACTTTTGAAGAAGCATGAACATGCCCTATTTCGTGTCATCAGGTGTTGAACATGAATATCAAGTCACACCAAATATTATCAAAAACCATCCAGAAACAAGTAAGTTATAAGCAAAAAGGGCCAGCCGGACCGGACGCTTGCCCCTCGCCACACCAATAGTCGAGTTTTTATTTTAAACTCAACTAAAAAGAGTCTGCCATCACTTTTAAATATTTTTTTGGACCATTTGAAAAATTCAAGAGTATAATACAAATTCAATGGCTTTTCAAATGTTTGTAAAACCAAAGTCCTTACTTTTTCTTGCAGGTAATCAAACTGATCTCTGAATGCTGTTTCATTGTAGTTATTCAAAGCATCATTCAAGCCATCAGATACTGCACATTTTATCTGGAAAAAAAAATCAATAATATGCTTACCTCATCAATAACAAGAGGCCTCATGGGGCTGGAAGCACTCACCTGATAAAGTTGTTTAAAGAAGGATTTAATTTGCATCTATGATTAGTAAACAATACAGAGGAAAGAAGTCATGTAACTATTCAAAACTCTGTTGTCCACTAAGATGATTTTTTTTGGCATTGAGATGCTTCTACACAAATAATACCCAGATTTCAAATACCGGAAAACAGGGAGCTCAAAGATCAACCTTGGGACTAACTTCAACAAACTTGAACTGAGTAAGCATCCCCTGCCCCCACCCCCACACACACACCCAATCAGGATTCTTACCATTGGTTTTGAAGAAGTAGATTTTCAAATATTATTCCTGATATTGGACTAAGTAAAAGAGACCAAATATTCACCAAGGGAATTGATTTTTAAAACTTCTTTCCGACTCCCCTGAGGATGGTGTATACCACATATCAAAAGATTCTGATTGGGGGTTCATGAGAAGATTTTTAAAGAATATTCCTCATACTGAATAAAGTTAAAATTTGGGCTACATTAGGGAGCCGAAATACTAATCGAGGGACTAGCTTCGAACAAACTTTAATCTGACCACTGTAGTGTTGAAACGATTAGTCGACTAGTCGAAGTCGATTCGGTTTTCGGAAAAAGCGACTCTGAAATCCGCCAGTCGACTAGTCAGGAAACTAAAGATGAAGTTGTAAAATGCCATTAGTGGGGGTTAATGATTACAAACATCAGACATTTCCGCTTCATGGTGGACCTATTTTAAATTGTATTGAGAAGTGGATATCAATGCAGTCATTGTCATTTGTTGATGCCGATAATGTTACAACTTAGATTTCAACAGCATTACAAGCACTGATTTCACCTAACCCAATTACTGGCACGCACTGAAGAAAAATACTTTGATGCACAACTTCAAAGATGCCATTAATTCATGAAAGCGTTCTGTCCCTCACCCAAGTCACACACACTTTTTAATTGATATGAATATAAAATACATGCCTGAAACACTCAGAAAGCTGCTTCATATTCTATGATATTACTGTACTGGTTTGGGTGCAAGCTGGCAAAGACCGGATATGAAGGTGAGGAAACTGTCCGTCAAAAATTTTACCTGGGAGTTTTTAATTAATTGCACTGGGCGAATGGTGGCACACTTCAAACATTTTACAAATTCACGAAACTTCTGTTTTAACATCATTGGATACTTTTTCCACTGTACGGACAGAGGACTAGGAGGCGCGCACTTCCCAGGTATCCTAATTTTTTTACTGAATGGTTAAAGCTTTAATATGCACGACGTTTTAAAAAACTCAAAATACGAAAAAGAGAACAGCTACGTTCATGACTTTGACAAGGAAACTTCATCAAACACCTGTCAAACGAGTCATTAAATGAAAGGGTTATCAACTTACATATAACAGTTTCTTATCACCTAATTTACTGAGACAATTATGTTTTCAACAGACTAGTAGATTTTGAATCGATTACTCCTGTCGACTAGTCAACTTTTAAAAATATGTAATCGTTTCAACACTAGACCACTTTTAGGATGCTGTATCCCAAATATCAAAAGATTCTGATTCATAGATCTGAAGAAGATTTTTTACCGATAATTTCCCATATTGCACTAATTTCAAATTCAGATTCACACAGAGAGACCAGTTATTAACCGATCGGCTTGATATAAATAAATTTTAATCTGAACCCCATCAGGATTCAGTATAACATATATCAAAAGATTTTGACCAATGGTTCTGGAGAAAAAGGCCTGTCTGTAGATATTCCATGAAAATATTAATTTTACCGTGGAATTCCATGGTAAATCATCAAAATTCTATGGAATTCCATGGCAATTAGATCAAATGCCATGGATTTCCATGAACTGTGATAATTTCCATCAAATTTTACAATGGAATTTGATAGAACTATTAAATATTGCCATGGATTTTCATGGCAAATGGGACAGAAATGATGGAAATAGGTACTTGGAAAAATCTGAAACATGAATTAGTGTGCATAAAATTAACTTAAAATATTTGCGGCATGGAATTGATGGAAAATGGTCTTAGCTTAATTTGATAAATATATTGCAGCCAAAATTACTGGGAAATTCACTAAGTCCAACAATATAAAGAAAAATGAAAAAAATCATTATCTCTTTTATTTATCATCACATTTTCAAAATTAATGCTTCAAAATGACCGCAAAGAAAAAGCCTACTATATGTAGATAAAATCATGTGGAGTTTTAAAACATTGGGCCTTGCAATTTCAGAGGAGAAAATTTTTTAACAAGAGCAATGCAAAGCATGGCATATGCCCCAGACGTGTGATAAAAGGGAAAGTAAGTCTGATTTGATTTGAGTCAGCATTCATTAGTTGATGGACGGAAACCAAAATTGCAGTCATATTGAATTGGCTAGCTGATCCAAAATCAAAAGGAAGCTTCCTCTGGACACCAATAATGCATAACCAAAATTTGGAAGCAATAATGAATTGGCCGCTGATGGCTATCTAGTTATCCAAAGTACTCTTCCTCTAGACACCAACAATGTATAATTAAAAAATAAAAATGATTCGAGTCAGCATTCATAAGTTATTGGGCGGAAACCAAATTCAATAATTCGGCCATATTGGCTAGCTGAATCAAAATCGAATGAAAGCTTCCTCTAGACACCAATAATGCATAACCAAAAACTGAAATTGATTCGAGTCAGTATTCAATAGTTATTGGATGGAAACCAAACTCAAGATGGCCACCATGGAAGCCATAATGAATTGGCCACCAGTGGCCATCTTGGTTCAGCTGACTGGTCCAAAATCGAAAGGAAGCTTCCTCTAGACACCAACAAAGCATAATTAAATGAAAGTGTCAATGACACTGTAGCTCAACTTGTTAAGACATGTACATGTATAGTATGTGACACAGCAATGACAAACATCTAGGTAATGACCTGATAACAAAGGTACATATAAAGTATTGTAACGGTCGGTACATAAATACTGACCGTAGCCTGTAACAAATGTATAGGTAAAGTATTGTAAAGGTGGGTGACAGTCAGATGCCAAACTAGAAAAGAAATCTTTGAATCGCAGAGTGGGTCTGACTGAACCCAAAAATATTTGTTCTCATAATACAGTGATAAGAAAGGCACCCCAAAACACGCTCATTCCTGTCCCAAGGTGATAACAAAGGTACCCAAGAAGTTTCATGAAGATCAGTTCATAAATATGAGCCATATAGAAGTTGTGACAAAAATCTGAATGGACCTAATTTCGGTACAAAATGGCTACTGGCAGTCATCTTAAATTTTGGACCGCACCCAGAAACACTCATTCTTGTTCCAAGGTGATAACAAAGGTACCCAAGAAGTTTTGTGAAGATCGGCTCATAAATACAGCCCCTAGCCCGAGCCATATTGACATGTGCACTTACAGTGTATAAGTAGCACTGAATAAATCAAAGTTCATCTAATTTGCATAATTTCTGCACGAGAAAAAAATTTATTCAAATCAGAACTTTCATACAGAATGGCTGCTGATGGCCATCTTGAATTTCGGACCACACCCAAAAATACTCGTTCTCATCCCTCGGTGATAACAAAGGTACCCAAGAAGTTTCGTAAAGATCGGTTCATAAATACGGCCTCTAGCCTGAGCCGTATAGAAGTTGTGTACAAAAAACTGATCAGACCTAATTTCAGTACAAAATGGCCACTGGCAGCCATCTTGAATTTTGGACCGCATCCAGAAACACTCGTTCTCGTCCCAAGGTGATAACAAAGGTAAACCAAGACGTTTCGTGAAGATCGGTTCATAAATACAGACTCTAGCCCAAGCCGTATTGACATGTGTACTTACTGTGTGTAAGCAACACTGAAAAAATCGAAGTTCATCTAATTTGCATAATTTCTGCACGAGAAAAAAACCCGTATTATATGTGATGTATCCCATGGTACTAAACATTCACACAAAAAATTATTCAAATCAGTGCAAAAATCTGATTGCACCTAATTTTGTACAAAATGGCTGCTATCAGCCATCTTGAACTTCGGACCGGACCCCAAAACACTCGTTCTCATCCCAAGGTGATACCAAAGGTAACCAAGAAGTTTTGTAAAGATCGGTTCATAAATACAGCCTCTAGCCCGAGCTGTATTGGCATTTGCACTTACAGTGCTGAAAGTAACACTAACTACATCAATGTTAGTCTAATTTGCATAATTTATGCACGAGAAAAAACCTGTATTATATGTGATGTATCCCATGGTACTAAACATTCATACAAAAAATTATTCAAATCAGCGCTTTCATATGGAAGTTCTGCGCAAAAATCTGATTGCACCTAATTTTGTACAAAATGGCTGCCAGCGGCTTCGGATCGGACCCCAAAACACTCGTTCTCGCCCCATGGTCATAACAAAGGTACCCAAGAAGTTTCGTAAAGATCGGTTCATAAATACAGTCTCTAGCCTGAGCTGTATTGAATTGTTGGCGGACAGACGGACGACTGGCCATGGCATAAGCTCAAATTTGGCTTTGCCAAAGTTGAGCTAAAAATCAGTAAAAGACGGTTAAATATTCTGAAAATAATAATTTTTTCAGACAGTACTCTTTTTCAAATAGCTTTGGATAGGTAAAGGGTTACAGGAAATGCAACATTTTATTCAAATAATTTGTCATATCTTAAATGATATCATAACTGACTGGTGAACTGTACATGATGGTACACAAAACACCTGTCATCAATCAGTATTTCTAAGAAACATAAGAGTAATATTAACATAACTGTATGTATAGCTGCAAACTTGTTTACAGTATTTATTTATTTATTGGTGTTTAAGGTCACATACTTATGCACAATGGCTAATCTTGACAGTCACAGTTTTATGGGTGGAGGAAGCCGGAGTACCCGGAGAGAACCACCTGAGCATCGACGAGCAACTGTCAGCTCCTCAACATTCTCTGTTCAAGTTCGGCTCAAGCAGGGTTACAACGGTTGAAGACATGTGCACCATCGATGTGCAGTATGTCTTAATACACAGCTTCATTGTGCCCCCATTGAGGTAATGGGGATAAAGTGCCTTGCCCAAGGAAAAAACATTGGTCGTCCCAGACGGGGATCGAACTCGAGACCTCTAGCATAGAAGTCCAACAGTCTACCAGTGAGCCACCGTGCTCCTCATGTTTACAATACAAGTCAAGATAAGTTGTAGGATAAACTATGTATCTTTCCCTGCCTACATTCATAAGATCAGAAGCTGACATCATTTTCTGGAAAGCTCTCACTGATAGCTTTCCAGAAAATGATGTCGGATTCTGATCTTATCAGTGCAGGAGCAGCAGTATACTTAGTTTATTGCAGTTATACTACAACTTATATTGACTTGTACTATATACACAATATTTTTGTGGTTTTCCCAGTTCTCAGAGGAGAAAACTGGAACCAACCCTTACTAGATTCTCAAAAAACAAGTATTTTGCTGACAGTACCGATCTTCATGCAGATAAGGGAGGCATTGGGTTAAGCATTAGAATATAACCTCTGGTGGCCACGTATTTCCATCCTCTCAAGTTCACATCGGCTCAATAATTCCAGAGAAGAAGAGGAAAATGTGATTTCCCATTAAGGTTTCTATAGTAACTATAAGCCTCAATTGTGGCCAGGTTTGTAGCCCGATCAACATTAAAAGAGGAAAGTTGGTAGAGGGGGTCCCAGTCATCGACCATGCAAAGTTTAAAAACATTTGGCCCAGTGGTTTCAGAGGAGAAGATTTTTCAAAATCCACCAACTAGAATCAAATAATGCCTCTGGCGGCCATTATTTTTCATGCACGGGAACAAAATGAGGATCGTTTGTAGAGGACCTGTTATAGAATATCGCTGCCAGGTTTGGTTCATGTCAGCTCAGTAGTTCCAGAGAAGATGAAATTGTGATTTCCCGTAGGGTTTCTATAGTAACTACAAGCCGCAATTGCAGCCATGTTTGCAACCCAATCAACATCAAATGTGGATCGTTGGTAGAGGGTGTCTCAGTCATCAACCATGCAAAGTTTAAAATCGTTTGGCCTTGTGGTTTCAGAGGAGAAGATTTTACAAAATCCACCAATCAGAATCAAAGAATGCCTCTGGTGGCCATGTTTTCAAACTCAAGAGAACAAAATGAGGATCATTTGTAGAGGACCTCCTATAGACTATCCCTGACTGGTTTGGTTCAGTAGTTCCAGAGAAGAAGATGAAAATGTGATTTCCCATAGGGTTTCTATAGTAACTGTAAGCCACAATTGTGGCCATTTTTGTAATCCGATCAACATTAATTGAGGATCGTTAGTAGAGGGGGTCCCAGTCATCATTTATGTGAAGTTTCAAAACATTTGGCCTTGCACTTTCAGAGATTTTTGAAAATCCACCAAACAAAATCAAAGAATGCCTCTGGCGGCCATGTTTTTCAATGTACAGGAACAAAATGAGGATCGTTTGTAGAGGACCTCTCAAAGACTATTCCTGCCAGGTTTGGTTCACATTGGCTCAGAAGTTCCAGAGAAGAAGATGTGATTTCCCATAGGGTTTTAATAGTAACTACAAGCTGCAATTGCAGCCATGTTTGCAACCCAATCAACATTAAATGTGGACCGTTGGTAGAGGGTGTCTCAGTCATCAACCATGCAAAGTTTATAAACGTTTGGCCTTGTGGTTTCAGAGGAGAAGATTTTACAAAATCCACCAATCAGAATCAAAGAATGCCTCTGGTGGCCATGTTTTCAAACCCAAGGGAACAAAATGAGGATCATTTGTAGAGGACCTCCTATAGACTTTCCCTGACTGGTTTGGTTCAGTAGTTCCAGAGAAGAAGATGAAAATGTGATTTCCCATAGGGTTTCCATAGTAACTATAATCTGCAATTGTGGCCATGTTTGTAACCTGATCAGCATTAAATGAGGATTGTTGGTAGAGGGAGTCCCAGCCATCATTTATGTGGAGTTTCAAAACATCTGGCCTTGTAGTTTCAGAGGAGAAGATTTTTGAAAATCCATGAACCAGAATAAAAGAATGCCTTTGGCAGCCATGTTTTTCATCCGATGGGAACAAAATAAGGATTGTTTGTAGAGGACCTCCCATAAATCATTCCTGCCAAGTTTGGTTCACTCCGGCTCAGCAGTTACAGAGAAGATTAAAATGTGAAAAGTTTTGGCCAGGTGAGCTAATAAACTAAATAAAAACATCTTTGTGTATAGAATTACATCTAAAGTTTAGAAGGGAGAGTTCAAACCAATCATTATTAGCTGTATAATGATAACAAATTGAATAGAAGTAGCTCTAATATACATATACTATGATAGTACAAACACGTACACCACATGTTTGGCCTATTTATAAATGTACCCATTGAATTCCCCCAAATTGCACATGTGTTTGTGAACATTAGCAGACAACTGATCGCCTGAAACTGAAGTGATTGTGAAATAACTTTTTGAAAGTTGTCAAATGAATTGCTGAGTGTCCTTCTGATATTTGTTTTTATAGATGTGAAGCCATGTAATAAACACAGAATGATACATGCGTGTGAATGGGTTAATTGATAATCGATTAACACAATTATAGGTGGGTGTCGTTCTGTGTATTTTCTGTGGGCTGAGGGGCTGTTGGACATTATTGCAACACACCAAAACTGACTGAAAAACAACCACATACTACTAAATTACTACTAATGTTTGAAGCTAGTACATGAACAACAGTTTGCCAAATGGATGAACAGATTGTGCCACGGCTCATTTTGTAACCATTATCTGTGGGAGGCAAGAGTGATAAACAGATCAGTGATACAGTGGAACCCTTTTAATTGAATAGCCACTTTGCTAATGAAAATTATCAAATCAACAGGGATTTTGTCACTTTGCTGTATTCCAGCAAAAAACATTTATTGCATTATATCTTGTTTGATGGAGCTCTGTCAAACAAGATAGATAATAGATAAATTTATTCAATGGTAAAGTCAATTATAAAAATATAACGTTGAACTATAAAGAATTAACAGAATTTATTGGTTTATTTATTGGTGTTTTTTTAAAGTCACATATTTCTGCACAATGGCTAATCATGACAGCGACAGTTTTATGGGTGGAGGAAGCCGGAGTACCCGGCGAGAACCATCGAGCAACACGCGAGCAACTGTCAGCTCCCCAACATACTGACTCCACACAAGCAGGGTTAGCATTGGCTGAAGACAGGTGCACCATCGACGTGCAGTATGCCTTAGTACACAACGTCACCGTGCCCCCACGTGGGCAATGGGAGTGATTCACAGCATTGAATAATAGATTCACCGTTGGGAGATCCATAGCCAGATTGGCTGTCTACCTGGCATCTGCCGACAAAAATATATCTGTAGCTTTACAGACCATTGGTGACCCTCTTAATGTTAAGTGCACATTGGAAGACTGGTGGCATAAGACTGACAAGAATAGCATTTGGACGAGTAAGCCAGTCGAAGAACTTCGTAATGCGTGGCAATGTATCATGGCAGAATTTATCAATAAAATCACACTACATGCATGATTTAGAACAAATGCATACTGCCTGGTCATTTATCTGGAGCACAGTAATAAAGTTTTAAATAATAGCACTCTTGGTAATAAGAGTTATCACACTGAATGTCGGTGTGGTATGAAGATAAAGATTTCTTAAAGATTTCTTAAATTCAGCCATGTTCTCAATATTTTGAGTGGTTTGGTTTAAACTAAGATATAATAAGATTAAATGCCTTGACATATTAGAAGACTTTATTCAATTAACAGCTTAAATTTGTATTGGAGGTATGGTAAATGGTTTTGTGATTGGAGGTTATATTCAATTAAAGCCCCACAAAATAGATCTTTTGTTTCTCAGGCCATTTTTTGTAAAATTGCATGTGGGCGGGCATTTTTTTAATTTATTTTTTATCTTTGTAATTATTTCTTTGCCATCAAAAGTTCATGTTCTTGATTTGTTTTATGTTTTTGGCCTCTTAAGCTACAGAACTGCATGGATGGTGGTGTATTTCTTCCCTTGAGTGCAAGAAGGATTTGCAATGCTGCACTCAAGGGACAAATTTAGCATAACTTGGGTAAAATATGAGAATATTTGAAATAGTCATAATCTTTGGATATTTGGTTTGCAGTATCCTTATTAGGGTCAAATTCCAGTTTATTCAAATGAAGTCCCTGGGTTCATGTTTGGGCTCCCTAAAGCAACTTAAATTTTAATTTAGTGTAATATGTGGAAATTCTTTTTAAATCTTCTTTTCCAGATCCACTAGAAAGAATCTTTTGATATGCAGCAACCTTAGGATGTTAAGTTTCCAAAGTTTCCACTGTGTTCAAATGAAGTCCAGTGTGATTTTTTCTCTTTGCTTCAAAGTGTGTTTTGAAGGGGTTTGATAGATTGTTATCATAAAATGAAAGTGTCAATGACACTGTAGGTCAACTTGTCAAGACAAAGACATGTACATGTATAGTATGTGACACAGCAATGACAAACATCTAGGTAATGACCTGATAACAAAGGTACATATAAAGTATTGTAACAGTCTGTACATAACTACTGACCGTTGCCTGTAAAAAATGTATAGGTAAAGTATTGTAAAGGTGGGTGACAGTCAGATGCTAAACTACAAAAGAAATCTTTTGAGTCCCAGAGTGGGTCAGACAGAACCCCAAAATATTTGTTCTCATAGCACAGTGATAACAAAGGCACCCCAAAACACATTCATTCCTGTCCCAAGGTGAAAACAAAGGTACCCAAGAAGTTTCGTGAAGATCAGTTCACAAATGTGAGCTGTGTAGAAGTGGTGACAAAAAACTGATTGGACCTAATTTCGGTACAAAATGGTCACTGGCAGCCATCTTGAATTTTGGACCGCACCCAGAAACACTCGTT
This sequence comes from Pictodentalium vernedei, assembly GCA_031216915.1. Classification (NCBI taxonomy): domain Eukaryota; kingdom Metazoa; phylum Mollusca; class Scaphopoda; order Dentaliida; family Dentaliidae; genus Pictodentalium; species Pictodentalium vernedei. The sequence continues at coordinate 625,334,325 of CM062297.1, read as the reverse complement.
CTCGTCCCAAGGTGATAACACAGGTACCCAAGACGTTTTGTGAAGATTGGTTCATAAATACAGCCTCTAACCCGAGCCGTATTGACATGTGCACTTACAGTGTATAAGTAGCACTGAATAAATCAAAGTTCATCTAATTTGCATAATTTCTGCACGAGAAAAAAACCTGTACTATATGTGATGTATTCCATGTTACTAAACATTCCTACAAAAATTTATTCAAATCAGAACTTTCATACAGAAGTTCTGTACAAAAGACTGATTACACTAATTTTGGTACAAAATGGCTGCTGGTGGCCATCTTGAATTTCGGACCACACCCCAAAACACTCGTTCTCATCCCACGGTGATAACAAAGGTACCCAAGGAGTTTCGTAAAGATCGGTTCATAAATACGGCCTCTAGCCCGAGCCGTATTGGCATTTGCACTTACAGTGCTGAAAGTGACACCAAAAAACATCAAAGTTTGTCTAATTTGCATAATTTACGCACGAGAAAAAAACATGTATTATATGTGATGTATCCCATGGTACTAAACATTCATACAAATGAAAGTGTCAATGACACTGTAGCTCAACTTGTCAAGACATGTACATGTATAGTATTTGACACAGCAATGACAAACATCTAGGTAATGACCTGATAACAAAGGTACATATAAAGTATTGTAACGGTCTGTACATAAATACTGGCCGTAGCCTGTAACAAATGTATAGGTAAAGTATTGTAAAGGTGGGTGACAGTCAGATGCTAAACTAGAAAAGAAATCTTTGAGTCCCAGAGTGGGTCTGACTGAACCCCAAAATATTTGTTCTCATAGCACAGTGATAACAAAGGCACCCCAAAACACACATTCCTGTCCCAAGGTGAAAACAAAGGTGCCCAAGAAGTTTCGTGAAGATCAGTTCATAAATACGAGCTGTATAGAAGTTGTTACAAAAAACTGATTGGACCTAATCTCGGTACAAAATGGCTACTGGCAGCCATCTTGAATTTTGGACCGCACTCAGAAACGTTCATTCTCGTCCCAAGGTGATAACAAGGGTACCCAAGAAGTTTTGTGAAGATCGGTTGATAAATACAGCCTCTAGCCCGAGCCGTATTGACATGTGCACTTACAGTGTATAAGTAGCACTAAATAAATCAAAATTCATCTAATTTGCATAATTTCAGCACGAGAAAAAAACCCATACTATATGTAATGTATTCCATTTTACTAAACATTCATACAAAAATTTATTCAAATCAGAACTTTCATACAGAAGTTCTGTACAAAAGACTGATTGCACTAATTTTGGTACAAAATGGCTGCTGGTGGCCATCTTGAATTTTGGACAACACCCAAAAACACTCGTTCTCATCCCACGGTGATAACAAAGGTACCCAAGAAGTTTTGTAAAGATCGGTTCATAAATACGGCCTCTAGCCTGAGCCGTATAGAAGTTGTGTACAAAAAACTGATTAGACGTAATTTCGGTACAAAATGGCCACTGGCAGCCATCTTGAATTTTGGACAGCACTCAGAAACACTCGTTCTCGTTCCAAGGTGATAACAGAGGTACCCAAGAAGTTTCGTGAAGATCGGTTGATAAATACAGCCTCTAGCCCGAGTCGTATTGACATGTGTACTTACTGTGTGTAAGTAGAACCGAAAAAATCAAAGTTCATCTAATTTGCATAATTTCTGTACGAGAAAAAAACCCATATTATATGTGATGTATCCCATGGTACTAAACATTCATACAAAAAATTATTCAAATCAGAGCTTTCATGTGGAAGTTCTGCGCAAAAATCTGATTGCACTTAATTTTGAACAAAATGGCTGCCAGCGGCCATCTTGAATTTCAGACCGGACCCAAAAACACTCGTTCTCGTCCCACGGTGGTAACAAAGGTAGCCAAGAAGTTTCATAAAGATCGGTTCATAAATGCGGCCTCTAGCCCGAGCCGTATTGGCATTTGCACTGACAGTTCTGAAAGTAACACTAAATAAATCAAAGTTAGTCTAATTTGCATAATTTAAGCACGAGAAAAAAACCTGTATGATATGTAATGTATCTCATGGTACTAAACATTCATACAAAAAATTATTCAAATCAGAGTTTTCATATGGAAGTTCTGTACAAAAAACAGATTTCTGCATCGTCGGTACAAAATGGCTGCTGGCAGCCATCTTGAATTTCGGACTGCACCCAAAAACACTCGTTCTCATCCCACGGTCACAACAAAGGTACCTAAGAAGTTTCGTAAAGATTGGTTCATCAATACGGCCTCTAGCCCGAGCCATAGCAGCTTGGCACTTACAGCTCTGAAAGTAACACTAAATAATTCAAAGTCAGTCTAATTTGCATAATTTACGCAGGAGAAAAAAACCCGTATTATATGTGATGTATCCCATGGTACTGAACATTTATACAAAACTTTATTCAAATCAGAACTTTCATACAGAAGTTCTGTACAAAAAACTGATTTTTGCATCATCGGTACAAAATGGCCGCTGGCAGCCATCTTGAATTTCGGACCACACCTAAAAACACTCGTTCCCGTCCCAGGGTCATAACAAAGGTACACAAGAAGTTTCGTAAAGATCGGTTCATAAATACGACCTCTAGCCCGAGCCATAGCCAATTGTTGACGTACGGACAGACGGACAGACGGCCAGACGGACAGACGGACGACGGGCCATGACAATAGCTCAAATTTGACTTCGTCAAAGTTGAGCTAAAAAAATTAAATCAGAGCTTTCATAAAGATCGGATTATAAATACGGCCTCTAGTCTGAGCCGTATAGAAATTGTGTACAAAAAACTGATTAGACCTAATTTCGGTACAAAATGGCCACTGGCAGCCATCTTGAATTTTGGACCGCATCCAGAAACACTCATTCTCGTCCCAAGGTGATAACAAAGGTACCCAAGACGTTTCGTGAAGATCGGTTCATAAATACAGACTCTAGCCCGAGCCGTATTGACATGTGTACTTACTCTGTGTAAGTAGCACTGAAAAAATCAAAGTTCATCTAATTTGCATAATTTCGGCACGAGAAAAAAACCTGTATTATATGTGATGTATCCCATAGTACAAAACATTCACACAAAAAATTATTCAAATCAGCGCTTTCATATGGAAGTTCTGTGCAAAAATCTGATTGCACCAAATTATGTACAAAATGGCTGCCATCGGCCATCTTGAATTTCGGACCGGACCCAAAAACACTCGTTCTCGTCCCACGGTGATAACAAAGGTACCCAAGGAGTTTCGTAAAGATCGGTTCATAAATACGGCCTCTAGCCCAAGCCGTATTGGCATTTGCACTTACAGTGCTGAAAGTGACACCAAAAAACATCAAAGTTAGTCTAATTTGCATAATTTACGCACGAGAAAAAAACCTGTATTATATGTGATGTATCCCATGGTACTAAACATTCATACAAAAAATTATTCAAATCAGAGCTTTCATATGGAAGTTCTGTACAAAAAACAGATTTTTGCATCGTCGGTACAAAATGGTGGCTGGCAGCCATCTTGAATTTCGGACCGCACCCAAAAACACTCGTTCTCGTCCCACGGTCATAACAAAGGTACCCAAGAAGTTTCGTAAAGATCGGTTCATAAATACGGGCTCTAGCCTGAGCCGTATCCAATTGTTGATGGACAGACAGACAGACAGACGGACGACGGGCCATGGCATAAGCTCAAATTTGGCTTCGCCAAAGTTGAGCTAAAAATGAAAGTGTCAATGGCACTGTAGCTCAACTTGTTAAGACATGTACATGTATAGTATGTGACACAGCAATGACAAACATCTAGGTAACAACCTGATAATAAAGGTACATATAAAGTATTGTAATGGTCTGTACATAAATACTGACCGTAGCCTGTAACAAATGTATAGGTAAAGTATTGTAAAGGTAGGTGACAGTCAGATGCTAAACTACAAAAGAAATCTTTGAGTCCCAGAGTGGGTCTGACTGAACCCTAAAATATTTGTTCTCATAGCACAGTGATAACAAAGGCACCCAAAACACACTCGTTCCTGTCCTAAGGTGAAAACAAAGGTACCCAAGAAGTTTCGTGAAGATCAGTTCATAAATACGAGCTGTATAGAAGTTGAGACAAAAAACTGATTGGACCTAATTTCGGTACAAAATGGCCACTGGCAGCCATCTTGAATTTTGGACTGCACCCAGAAACACTCGTTCTCGTCCCAAGGTGATAACAAAGGTACCCAAGAAGTTTTGTGAAGATCGGTTGATAAATACAGCCTCTCGCTCGAGCCGTATTGACATGTGCACTTACAGTGTATAAGTAGCACTGAAAAAATCAAAGTTCATCTAATTTGCATAATTTCTGCACGAGATAAAAACCCGTACTATATGTAATGTATTCCATGTTACTAAACATTCATACAAAAATTTATTCAAATCAGAACTTTCATACAGAAGTTCTGTACAAAAGACTGATTGCAATAATTTTGGTACAAAATGGCTGCTGGTGGCCATCTTGAATTTTGGACCACATCCAAAAACACTCGTTCTCATCCCATGGTGATAACAAAGGTACCCAGGAAGTTTTGTAAAGATCGGTTCATAAATACGGCCTCTAACCCGAGCCATATTGGCATTTGCACTTACAGTGCTGAAAGTAACACTAAATACATCAATGTTAGTCTAATTTGCATAATTTACACACGAGAAAAAAAACCGTATTATATGTGATGTATCCCATGGTACTAAACAGTCATACAAAAAATTATTCAAATCAGCGCTTTCACATGGAAGTTCTGCGCCAAAATTTGATTGCACCTAATTTTGTACAAAATGGCTGCCAGCGGCCAACTTGAATTTCGGATCGGACCCCAAAACACTTGTTCTCGTCCCACGGTCATAACAAAGGTACCCAAGAAGTTTCGAAAAGATCGGTTCATAAAAACGGCCTCTAGCCCGAGGCGTATTGAATTGTTGATGGACAGACGGCCAGACGGCCAGACGGACGACTGGCCATGGCATAAGCTCAAATTTGGCTTCGCCAAAGTTGAGCTAATAACAAGAGGCCCCAGGGGGCCTGAGGGCGCTCACCTGACATGGTAGCCTACAAATTATATTCTTTGGACGATCGTCACTACGTGGAAGATACAATGGAAGGACAGAATTTTTCTGGAGAACTGGTGAGGCAAAAGAATTTGGCATCCGACTCTGTCGGCCTGCAATCAGGAATTTCGCCATTGTCCAGGAATCTGTGATCAGAATTCCAGACTTCATCTGTGTTCAACAACCCACAATCGGGTGAACACAACATCTTGTCTCTGACTGTGGAATGAATGGGAACACAGGGTCGAGGTATCAGATGCACAATTGCACAAGGATTTGTGGTCTGTGGCACCGGTACTGGCACCGTTTTTCAGGACAAAGGAATTCCAGGTTGGCGCCATCTTGTCGCAGCCCACTCAAGCGATTTCGGGACTGCAACAAACTTTTGCAACCAAGTTTGATACGTTGTTTGCTGCTATTACGGGACCGCCTTCGACAAAAACATCACAGCTTGGAGATGATGAGGAGCATATGTCTAGGGTATCAGATTCGGAGGAAGAAAGCCTGATGGAGGAGCAGATCGACGAACTCCTACACTCCAACAAAATTACGAAATGGCACCAGGACAGGAGTTCGGATCGCCAGTCAGAATTACTGGCCGACCAAGAGAGCTACCTTTCATCGATTTACAAGGAAATGGAGTTTGAGGAGGAGGCTGGGCCAGCTCTGGATACTCAACTGGCGAAAATTACCAACAGTTTGACTGACAAAGGCCTCAGTGAAGACTGTTTGAAAACTATTCAACAACGGTATACCCAACCTCAAAACGTCAACAATATCCTGGTTCCCAAAGTTAATAGAGAAATTTGGAGCAAGGTGAAAGCATCAACATGCTCCTGGCTGAGGGACGTGAAGCTTCAGAGGACCCAGTTAAAATTGATGCAGGGCACTTATGCAACTCTTCAAGTTCTTAATAATTGGGCTAAGGGGAAATCTCAACAGTCACCACTTGACATTGAAAACAGCATTAAAATGTTAGTAGACTCTGTCAGCCTGTCCATAGCTGCACACCATGACATGTCTATGCAAAGAAAAGAATTGTTCAAGCCAGATTTGAATAGTCCATCAGCATGCTCCACTTTGTTCGCTGAACAACAATGACTCACAGATGTTGTTTGGCGAAGATCTGGCAAAGTCCATCAAAGACATTAATGAGACAGACAAAGTTGGTAGTGACGTCACAAACCGCTATCACAAAGGCAGCAGTTTCCACTTCAAAGGTAACAGCAAATTCGCTGGCAAAGGTAAAGGGCATTTTTTTTTGGAAGGCCGGCCACAACACCAATCGAAAAAAGCCTTACCACAAAGCCGACAAACACTATTAAGCAAGCCACATACCTGTACCAGTTCTCCCGCCTCAACGATGACTTCACCTGCCAACCGGACAACGCCGACGGAAACAACAGAACAGGTAAGTATCGATTTTCTTTCTTGGTCTTTATTTGTCAATGGTCTCAAATCCAAGTTGCAGGGCCTAGTGAATAATTTCAGGGCCGGTCAGTTGAAGTTCCATTTCCACAATTGGTGGAAAATCACCGCTGACCATTGGACATTGAACAATATTACAGTCATTAACATTGAGTTGTAAGGCCAACCGACAGTGCTCTCTACCACGCAAAATTAACTTCAGTCTTCAAGAACACGAAATTATTTCTCAAGAGATTAAGAAACTTTTGGCAAAAGGCGTTATAAAATCAACAACGTCCGATTGCATTGGGGAATATATTTCAACTGTCTTTATCCGACCTAAAAAAGATGGGTCATTCAGACTCATTTTGAACTTGAAACAATTTAATGCTTATGTTGACAAGAAACATTTCAAAATGCAAAGTCTACAATCTGCCCTCAAGTCTCATGGCACCGGGCTGTTACAAGGCATCTGCCAATTGGAAAGATGCCTATTATTCCTTACCAATAAAGGACAGTCACCAAAAATGTTTGAGATTTTTTGGGGAAGGAACAAAATACCCATTTTGCATTCTCCCAAATGGACTCTCTTCAGGACCTCGTATTTTCACAAAAAATTCTAATGTGTTTTATGCTCATCTTCGATCTCTTGGTCATTTAAATGCATCTTACACAGATGACTCCTGTCTGGTGGGTGAAGACTATGAAGATTGTTGCAATAACATCTGGGACACTATTAATCTGGGCCACGAAGCTGGGTTTAAAATTCACCCTGGGAAATATCATCTGGACCCCTCACACACACTTCAATACTTGGGGTTCATTTTGGATTCCACTGCAATGACTGTCTCACTGACACCTGAGAAAGCTACTGACATTCAAACGTTATGCATCCAGTTATTACGCAGGGATAAGGCTACAATTCAGAGTGTAGCTGAATTGGTAGGCAATAGGGTTGCAAGTTTTTCGGGGGTTTCAGTTCGAAAAACTTTTTTATTGTAATTTAGACAATGCTAAAACTCATGCACTAAAACAAGCATGTGGTAATTTCAGTCATTTAATGAGCATCTCTCCAGCAGTCCAGGATGACCTGAGATACTGGATAGACTAAAAAAAAAATCCAATTCCCCCATTTCCAATGGCAACCCTGAGATCAATCTGCAATCAGATGCTTCAAATCTTGCATGGGGTGGTGTTTTTGGAACACAAAAAACAGGGGAAGGTGGTCAGACGAGGAAACAGGCCTCCACATAAATGTTAAAGAGCATTTAGCAGTTTGGCTAACTTTGCAATCATTCAACAACACGTTCACCAACAAGCATATTCAAATTCAGAGTGACAGACAACACAACCACAGTAGCATATATCAATAACATGGGTGGAACCAAACATACTTGTAATCGTCTTGGTCAATGCTCAAAAACTATGGCACTGGGCTTTGAATAGAAAAGTGAGGTTATCTGCGACTCATATCCCAGGTTCTCTTAATGTCGATGCGGATCACCCAAGATGACTTCATCATGATAATACTGATTGGAAATTAGATCCACTCATTTTTGGCAAACTTACTCTAATATGGGGCATCCCCGAGATTGACCTTTTTGCATCCAGACTAAATTATCAGGTGGCACAATATGCTGCCAGTGGCAGTCAGATCCAGGGGCAGTTCCCATTGATGCATTTTCCTTCTCAAGGTATCACACATTGGTCTACATCTTTCCACCATTTACCTTGTTGGGAAACATTTTGGAAAATACTGACCGGGATGAAACGGAGGTTTTGGTAATAGCCCCCTTTTGGACCACGCAATCATGGTTCTCAAAACTCACCAGAAAACTTATAGACTGCCCTTATCTTTTATCTAGGGGGGAATACACACTGACACTGCCTTACAAGAACGAACGTCACCTACTGACGAAGATGCAGCTGATGGCCTGCAGATTGTCAGGAAAACCCTCCAAAGTAAGAAGATTTCGACACGAGCAGCCGACATCCTCATGTCGTCATGGCAACACTCAACAAAGAAACAGTATCAAACATACATCGGTCAGTGGCAAAAATTTTGTGGTGAAAGTGGTGTCAATACACTGTCACCACCTATAGGTATGATCTTGGAATTTCTTACCGTATTATTTGACAAAAGTTTACAATATAGTGGAATTAATACAGCTCGCATCGCGCTGACAGCTTTTTTGCTGACGAGGGGAAAACTGTTGGCCGTCACCCTTTAGTAATGCGTTTTGTTCATGGAGTTTTCCCACTCAGACCAGCTGTTCCCCAAAATTTGGGGGTCTGGGATGTACAACCTATTTTGAACTGGATACAATCAATCACTATTACTGACAGCACACTGCTAAAATTGTTAACCATTAAGCTAGCTGTTCTTTTGGCCTTATTAACAGCAGAGGGTTCAAACCTTACATTTATTGAAAATAAGTAATGTTATACAGTTTGACAATTACTATTTGATACACATTACAGATTTAGTTAAACAATGTCGGCTGGGCAAACACATCAGACCCACAGAACTTCATCAGTTTCCGGATCATAAGAGCTTGTGTGTATACACCACATTACAAAAATATTTACTGAATACTTGTCAGTTGAGAAAGGATATACAACAACTGTTCATAAGCTATGTACAGTCACATAAACCAGTCACAAAATCGACCATTGCATGTTGGATCAAAACAGGACTTGCAATGACTGGAGTGAACATGTCATTGTTTACACCACATAGTACAAGGTCGGCCTCTTCCTCATCAGCAGCACACAATTTGGTGCTAGTTTCAATTATACTGTCTACTGTAGGCTGGTTCCGAGAAACCACCTTCACAAGGTTTTACAAAAAGCCTATTACCGAGCGAGGAGAATTTGTATCCTCCTTGTTATCCACATTCAAACAAAATTAGGGAGGATATAATATATAGTACCAGCAAATGCAAAACTATACATGAAATTATTCTCAAACAGTGATATTATTATGTTAGGTGTTTCTTGAGTTTTTCCACATTTTTTTTTATTTGAGTAACTTCGAGGACTGCATTAAACATCTCGTGGAATCCCATACAGAGACGGGAGAAGACAGAATTGTATAGATGAATGAGACTTACCTGAAGGGTAAGGTGCTGTTTGACTGTAATTCTGTCTTATTTTGTCGTAAGGAGGGATAACACACCGTCTCTTCCCAACCCCATGCATGTCATTCATTCTAGCACTATGTGTCAAACCAAAACTCATGCTATTGAATATAAACACATATAAAACCTACACTTACAATAAATGCCAGATGGTACAGATTGGGGCTTAATTGTACATGTACATGCATGTTACCATCCTCTAATTACATTAAAGTATGACCTCTCGGTGAACTCAAGCAATCTCGTGTTATCCCTCCCTATGACAGAAGACAGAATTACAGTCAAACAGCGCCTTACCCTTCAGGTAAGTCTCATTTAACTATACAATTACATACCTCTAGCCAGTACTTAATAAACATGGCTCCTTATAAAATTAACTTGCAATTATGTTTTTATTTTTAGCACACATCAAATCCCAGGATAGATAGGGTTATTTTTTTTCATTTAAATCAAATATCTGTTTCCCACTCATGCTGCATATCAAATTTTGTTAAAATAGGATAAAAGAGTTCTAAGTAGTGAACTAGGGATGTTGGATACCAAATTTGAAAGGATTCTGACTGGTGGATCTGAAGAAGATTTTTGAAGAAATTTCCTTATATTGCACCAAGCTAAAATTTGGGCTACCATAAGGAGCCCAAATATGAACCCAGGGACCCAATTTGAACAAACTTGAATATGACCCCCCCTAGAGATGTTTTATATCAAATACGAAAGCATTCTGTCTGGTGGATCTGAAGATTTTTTTAAAGATTAACCCCAGGATTGCATTAAGTTAAAAACATCTTAACCCACGCACTCGAGTTGAAGAAACTTCTAATCCCCCACCCCACCCCACCCCACCCCACCCCCTAGGTATGTTGTATACCAAATATGAAAAGTTTCTGTGTGGTGAGTCTGAAAAAGGGGATTTTTAAATAAATTCCCTCATATTGCACCAAGTTAAAATTCAGGCTCCCATACGGAGCCCAAATATTAATCCTGGCTCTCGATTTCAACAAACTTGAGTCTGATCCCCCAGAGATGTTGTATACCAAAAATGAAACCATTCAGATTGGTGGATGTGGAGAAGATTTTTAAAGAAATTTCCTCATATTGCACTAAGTTGAAATTTGGGCTACCATAGGGAGCCCAAATATGAGCCCAGGGGCCCAATTTGAACAAACTTGAGTTTCATCCCCCTAGAGATGTTGAATACCAAATATGAAAGGATTCTGACTGGTGGATCTGAAAAAGTATATTTTTAAAGAAATTTCCTCATATTGCACTAAGTTCAAATTTGTGTTCCTGTATTGAGCCCAAATATACACCCAGGCACTTGAATTGAGCAAACTGGAATCTGATCTCCCTAGAGATGTTGTATACCAAATATGAAACTATTCAGATTGGTGGATCTGGAGAAGATGATTTTTAAAGAAATTTCCTCATATTGCACTACCACAGGGAGCCCAAATATCAATTCAGGGACCCGATTTGAACAAACCTAAATCTGACCTCCGTAGAGATGTTGTATACCAAATATGAAAGGATTCTGACTGGTGGATCTGAAGAAGATTTTTAAAGAAATTTCATCATATTGCACTAAGTTGAAGTTTTGGGCTACAATAGAGAGCCTAAATATGAACCCAGAGACCCAATTTGAACAAACTGGAATCTGACTCCCCTAGAGATGTTATATACCAAATATCAAAGCATTGTGACTGGTGGGTCTGAAGAAGAAGATTTTTAAAGATTATTCCCCAAATTGCCAAAGTTAAAAATTTGGGCTCCTATATTGAGCCCAAATATGAACCGCGGGGCTTCATTTTAACAACTTATATCTACCCCCCCCCCCCCCCCCCCCCCCCCCCCCCTATGGATGTTGTATACCAAATATCAAAGGATTCTGATCATTGGTTCTGGAGAAAATGCTTTTTTTTGTTTTTTAATTTTTGCAAATATGCTGACTCAGCATTTTTTCGACACCCTCTACAGAACACCCTGCTACAACCGATGGCAATTTTATTTTACCATTCAGTTCTATGGGTCCTAAGGATGCTTCGTACCAAATAACAGTTCTCTGTTCAGTGGGGTTTGGGAAATATTGGAGTTTGAAAATATTTCTATTTTTAGCTCCTGGGGTTCCCACGGGGACAGGGGAAAAATTCTTTTTGCATGAATCAAGTACTTATGACCCAATAATATCAGAAACCAAATTTGGTTCAATTCTGACCATTGGTTCAGAAAATAGAAATTTTGAGCGGAGCCAAAAATCTTTCCCCTCCCATTACAAAGGTAAATAAACAAACTTGAATCTACACCTCAAAAGGAAGCTCCATACCAAATATCAAGTCATTGTACATGCTGGTCCATGAGAAGATTTTTTTTTAATTTTGGAGCATTTTCCCCTATCCCCTCCCTATGGGGCTGGGCATGCTGAGTTGAACAACAACGCAATGCTCCTTCAGGACCACTACTCACACTGTTGTGAAGTGTGTTCGACTTTGACCTTAAATCATAATAGTGAAGTGTATTAGACTTGGACCTTAAATCATAACTTGTTTTTACAGGTCAACGATAATTAGTTTCGTCCACCACTGCGTTATACCCGTGATCTGTGCAGCACGGCCTATTGTTGCGTTTGTGATGAATTATAAATTGATTGTTATTCTCTCTCACTAGTTCAGTCTTCAATAAAGTAGTGTTCAGAACACAGGTTGTTTTCTCTCTCTTTCTCTCTCTCAGTGAATTATTCACGACACATGGTCCCTCGAGCCGGATAAATGGAGTCGACAGACTACTTAGCACTGAAGAGACGCCGCACAGCTCTTTGTGGGCACACGACACAAATTTGAAAAAAGCTGATGCTATTGTGAATTCGGGCATTATAGAGAAACCAGATCTGGACAGACTTAAATGAAGATTGTCTGATTTGACTGAGAAAATCGATGAATTGAAGACTATCACTGCTGAAATGTTGAATATCATACCATTAGATGCCGATGATGATTACATGAAGGTTGCTGACGAAGCAGAACATATTCATCAGGTAAATGATAGAAAGGGTGTTTACGAGCAGTATATTCATGAACATTCCAAAACTGAAACAAAATTTAGCCCTGAAGCAAGGCCATTCTATCCTTCCGAGATGAAACGACCTGTGAACTTACCAAAACTGACACTACCAACTTTCGGAGGTGAAATTTTGTCTTGGTCATCGTTTTGGGATTCGTTTAAAGTAGTTGAACACGATGTTCCTCAGTCAACAATGCCAATCATTTCCAAGTTTCAGTATTTAAAGTCACTTCTAAAAGGACATGCACTGTTGTGCATAAGTGGTTTGAACCTTACAGAAGCAAATTATTCTGCAGCGATCGATTTATTAACTTTACAATTTGGTCAAACGCATAAGATTGTAGATGCACATCTCCAAGCCTTAGTTAATTTGCCAGCACCCAAAAACAGCACACAGGAGTTTAATGGTATTTAGAGACAATCTTGAGTCGCATATTCGTTCACTCTCAGCGCTCATGGATGATCAACTATAATATGGTGACATGCTTGTTTCTGTTATTGTGAATAAACTCCCAGTGATGTCCGCACTAATTTAGGACGTAAGCATGGCACAAGAAATTACACAATCGACGAGATTCGCCAATTTTTGCAGAATGAAATAGATATTCTACAAGCAGGGGGAATTACCCAACTGGACTCTATATCTGAAGCCACTCTGTCGACATTTGTCACTAATACTCATTCTACAGCAGTGAATAGAGCATTAAAAACTCGCAGTAGTGCGTTTAAAGGCAAATCATGTGTATTTTGTAACAGTTCTAACCATTATTCAACAGAGTGTACTCGGGTTCCAGATACAGATCAAAGAATTGCACTTGTTCGAGAACAACAACTTTGTTTTAATTGTTTGGGACGTGCACACAAAATTTCAGATTGTAAATCACGGTTCGTTTGTAAGTTGTGTCAACGAAAGCACCATACTAGTTTGTGCAATTATAAAGCTAGTAATTCCAAAGAGAAGTATGATAAGCCCCATCCCAAAAATACAACAAACGTGGGTGATAAGTTTACTTCTTTACATTGTTCGGTCAGTGGTGAATCTTCTAGGGAGAAACAGCCAAGTTCTGTCCCAAATGTACCAGTTTGTTTTAACGGTTCACGAATGAACAATGTTCTTCTAAAAACTGCTGTAGCTTGTGCATGTTCTAATTCAATTTCTCTCAATGCAAATGTACTTTGAGATGACGGTTCTCAGCGTTCACTTACAACTGAAGAGTTTGCGTCTAAGCTAGAGCTGAAACCTATTGGCCAGGAAAGGGTTAATATTTTGTCATTTGCATCTAAGGATACCATGACCAGAGTTTTAGATACAGTGCGACTGGATCTTAAAGCTGACAGTTATACTGTGCCTCTGACTCTGTTGGTGGTTCCATGAATAGCTACACCACTGAATTTTTCAATGAAAGAAAATTTGTGTTCATATCCTCAATTATCGGGTTTAAATTTGGCACACCCAATTGATAGTAACTCCAAATTTGTTATTGACATTCCAATTGGTGCAGATCAGTACTATGAAATTGTCGAGGACAAAATTATTCAAGGCGATGACGGCCCTTCGGCAGTGAAGTCAAAACTGGGATATCTTCTGGCTGGTCCAACATCAGGAACCCTTCAATCTTCTTCTGCCAGTATATTTAACATAATGACCGAACATAGATTTGAGGATTCAATGTTTGAAAAATTTTGGGATCTTGAATTACTCGGAACTTGCTATAAAACTGATTTAACTGACATGGATATTCTTAAATCGTATTGTGAATCAATACACTTATCACGGATATATTGCACCTCTGCCATGGTTAGAAAATCATCCTGTTCTTCCCACGAATTCTGAAATAGTTAAACGACGGACGCTTTCTACTATACGCCGTTTAGTAAAAGATCCCATGCTTCTGCAAAAGTACGGAGCGTTGTTGAAAGAACAAGAGAACCGAGGGTTCATTCAGAAAATAACTACTTCAATAGTTCCGCCCTCTCAAGGCACGTGTCATTATTTGCCACATCATCCGGTTTTCAAACAGTCTACAACTACTCCTCTAAGAATTGTTTTTGATTGTAGTTTTCGCAGTAGTTCTGAGTTCCCGAGTTTAAACGACTGTTTAATGAGTGGCCCACCTCTGCAAAATGATAATTCTGGCATTTTTTTTTACGTTTTCGACAGTACGGTTTTTCAGAAGTATCCGATATCGAAAAAGCCTTCTTACACATTGGTTTATGTGAGGAGGACAAAGACTTTACTCGTTTTTTCTGGTTGTTGGATCCTTTGGACCCAGCATCCCAATTGAACGAGTATAGATTTAACGTTTTGTTTGGTGCAACATCATCTCCGTTTATACTCAATGCCACAATTTTCAAACATTTAAAGTCACACATAGTTCAGAAAGACTTGTTACTCTGTATATATGTGGATAACTTTGTCAAGAGTTGCAGTAGTGAGAAAGACCTTATAGATTTCTACTTGGTAACTTGCGAAATTTTGTTAAAAGGAAATTTCTTCAAACAGTGATCGATTGAAAACTAACACTGAATGTGATCGGGTATTAAATAACTCAAGTGTTGTACCCATTCTAGGTCTGATATGGAATACACAGACTGATAGATTGTCTTTTAACACATTCAATTTAGAAGTGATCATCTTGTCTCAAAACACGAGATTCTCCGTGATGCAAGTACAATATTCGACCCACTTGGCATTGTGTCGCCTGTTGTAATGTGTGCAAAATTGTTTATGCAGAAGCTGTGGACCCTTAAACTTTCTTGGGATGAACCTGTCAGCGACAATTTGCGCCTTGAATGGTTACAAATTATTTCTAGTTTGAGACAGGTGGATCACATATGTTTTGAAAGGTCACCAAATTCCAATTGTAGTGACAGCTGCACATGTGTACTTCATGTTTTTGCTGACTCAAGCATCAAGGCTTATGGAGCAGCTGCATATTTGCAATGTTGTAAGGGACACAAACCACATTTGATCATTGCTAAAGGTCGTGTTGCACCACTCAAGACATTAACTATACCACAGTTAGAATTAACAGCAGCACTTATAGCATCTCGATTATTAAAGCATATAAAAAAATAGTCTAAGATTTGAACAGGCGTTTCAAACGTGATTTTGGACTGATAGCCAAATAACTCTCTCGTGGATTCGGTCTGATAAAAAATTACCAGTGTTTGTAGCCAATAGGGTGAAGGAAATCAAACAGAATTCTGAAGTGTCGGAATGGCAATATTGTGCTTCCGTAAATAACCCAGCTGATATATTAACAGGTAGAGTGCTGAATTATTTTTGGTCATCAAAATTTGTTCACAGGTCTTTGCCTTGTTACAATTTATGGGAGAGTGCCAACAGGCACTCTCCCATAAATTGTAACAAGACAAGTCCCTGTAGACTAAATAATATCACTTCAAAGATAATACGAAACACATCCATTGAGTATGAAGCCTTCAAGTTGCAGTACCTTCACCTCAGAGTAAAGTCCAAATATGGGCTTCCAGCACTCTTTCAGTTAAGTAGGAGTTGTTCTGCAATGGAATTGGTTTCATATGACATGTGGTGGCATGGTCTGCAGTTTCTGATAAACTCTGAAGAAAGGCCTACCATAGACACTGAACATGTCTTATTACAGTCCAGTGCTGTTGATGAGTTGACAAATGAGATATCCGTTAAGGCTATAGTTCCGAATACATGTTTGTAAACAGACTCAAAATCTCTGATAGATATACATAGATTTTCCTCATATATTCATTTGCAACGTGTAATGGCATATATTCTGAGATCTGTACAGAAATTAAAACGAACATCCCGTCAAAGTGATTCATTAACCCTTCAAGAACTTCAGTTGGCCGATAAATGTTTGGTTCAACTCTGTCAAGCTGAATGTTTTTCGGATGTTTATCATTGTTTGAAACAAAAGCAAAAACCAGTTCCTGCAATAGTGATTCAACTTCGGTTGTCCATGGATGGGTCCAATACTATTCGTAGCGGAGGTAGAATTGGTAACGCTGATTTAGTTGACTCTGTTAAGTATCCTATTTTGATGCCAGCAAATCATCATTTGACATTGCTTCTTATACGACAAGCACACCATTTAACAAAACATTCAGGTGTTAATCAAACAGTTGCTTTTATAAGGCAAACATTTTGGATACCAAAATAACGTCAACGTGTGAAAATTGTCCTCAAGGCATGTGTGACTTGTAAAAAGGTAATTGGTAGACCTTATTTGGTACCTAGGTCCCCTCATTTACCATCAATTTGCGTGCATGAAGCTGATCCATTTCAAATAGTTGGCACTGATTTTACTGGTAGTCTAAATATTTCTGATCAGGATCAAAAGGCATACATATGCTTATTTACATGTGCAGCAACGAGAGAAGTACACTTGGAAGTCACAACTGATTTGAGTGTTAACTCCTTTCTACATGCATTTCGTAGATTTATTAGTCGGCGAGGTCTTCCTCTCAAAATATTATCTGATAATGCTAGAACATTTGAATGGGCTTCTAAAGAATTACTTCAGATTTTCAAAACTCCAGAGCTTGTGCATACTCTGAATGTACAAGGTGTTGAGTGGTTATTTATACCAAAAAGAGCGCCCTGGTTTGGAGGATTTTGGGAACGGTTAATTGGGCTAACGAAAATTGTTCTCAGGAAAGTGTTAGGGCGTGCGCATTTGACCTATAATGAACTTGTCACAGTGGTCACAGTGGTCACAGAGGCTGAAGCATGAATAAATGATCGCCCTCTCACCTACCTCTTGGCAGATAGCAGAGACCCTGATCCTGTTACTCCTTCAAAACTTGTGTGTGGTCGAAATATCACACAATTTCCACAGTACAGATCTGAAGTGGATCCGAATGATTCCACTTACATCCTGTTTGATCAACAGCATGTTGAAAACCGTTTCAATGTAGTTACTCACATTATACAGCGGTTTTGGAAACAGTGGCAAAATGAATATATTCTTTCCTTGTGTGAACGATATTTATCGGACAAAGAACGTGAGAATCAGGTAAAATTAGGTGACGTTGTTCACATTCATGATGATGGTCCTCGTGTCAAGTGGAAGTTAAGTATTATAACTAGATTGCATTATGATAAAGATGGACTTATTAGATCAGTAGCATTAAAAACTTCAACTGGATAACTACGCGACCAACTGTGCGACTCTACCCAATCGAAGTTGACAGTGATGGTTTCAGTGACATACGCATTGACCCAGTACAGTCATCTTCGAGTGAACGTCCCCAAAGACTTGCTGCTTTTCGTGCTAGGGAAAAATTTCTGAAACAGATATCTTGTTCTTTCACGGATAGTGACTCAGATTAAGTTTATATCCCACTCTGGAATATGTGTGGTTTATACAGAAATTATGATGATGATAATTCTAGGCCCAGGAGGATGTCGTGAAGTGTGTTCGACTTGGACCTTAAATCATAATTGTGAAGTGTATTCGACTTGGACCTTAAATCATAACTTGTTTTTACAGGTCAACGATAATTAGTTTTGTCCACCGCTGCGTGATCTGTGCAGCACGGGCTATTGTTGCGTTTATGATGAATTATAAATTGATTGTTATTCTCTCTCACTAGTTCAGTCTTCAATAAAGTAGTGTTCAGAACACAGGTTGTTTTCTCTCTCTTTCTCTCTCTCTCAGTGAATTATTCAAGCTCAGCTTGACTATGTCAAGGTGAGCTAAATGAAAGTGCCAATGACACTGTAGCTTAACTAGTGTGTTGTGTTTAATGAAAAGGATAATGTTCCATGTTTATGAAAGTATTATGAAATAAGACAAGAATTGTGATAATTGGGAATATGTTCATTTCTGTTCCCTGTATGCTATGTTTTTGATAAAAATAATATGAGGTGTACACTGTACTAAAGAGCTGGGGGTGGGTTAATATGACCTCACAGTTAATGTAAGTGGCCCTCACAGTTGGCGTATATCACTGAAAGTTACCAAGTTACAATAAAATTATTCCAAAACGAGTCATCCTATCAAGTTACATTGCAATCCCTTCATTAATATGGCCTGTAGACTGTGCTAAAGGTTTTCGGGCTTCGGGCCCCTGTAGCCGTCAGTTTCCCAATTGCGTCCAAAGGGGACGATCTCATCTAGACATTATATGAAGTCAACCTACCAAGTTACAATGAAATCCCTTCATAAATATGACCTGTTGACTGTGCTAAAGGTTTTTGGGCTTTGGGCTCGGGCAGCCATCATGGGTGAATGATTGCAACCAAAAGGGGACATTCTCATCTGGGCATCATCTGAAGTGATCCTATAAAGTTACAATGAAATCCCTTCATAAATATGACCTGTACACTGTTCTCAAGGTTTTCGGGCTTTGGACCCTTGAAGTCGTCACAGTTGACCAATCACGACCAAAAGGGGATTTCATCATCTAGGCATTATATGGAGTCAAACTAACAGGTTACAATGAAATCCTTCCATAAATATGACCTATAGACTATGCTAAAGGTTTTGGTGTTTTGGGCTCGGGCAGCCATCAAAGCTGAATGATCACGACGAAAAGGGGACGTTCTCATCTAGATATTATTTGGAGTCATCCTACCAAGGTACAATGAAATCCCTTCATAAATATCACCTGTAGACTGTGCTAAAGGTTTTCGGGCTTCAGGCCCCTGTAGCTGTCACAGTTGCCTAATGGTATCCAAAAGGGGCTGTTCTCATCTAGACATCATATGAAGTCAACCTACCAAGTTACAATGAAAATCCCTTCATAAATATGAACTGAAGACTGTGCTAAAGGTTTTCAGGCTTTGGGCTCGGGCAGCCATCATGGTTCAATGATCGCAACCAAAAGGGGATATTCTCATCTGGGCATCATCTGGAGTGATCCTACGAAGTTACAATGAAATCCCTTCATAAATATGACCTGTAGACTGTGCTCAAGGTTTTCGGGCTACGGACCCCTGAAACCGTCACAGCTGACCAATCACCAAAAGGGGATGTCATCATCTAGGCCTTATATGGAGTCAACCTAACAAGTTACAATGAAATCCTTCCATAAATATGACCTATAGACTATGCTAAAGGTCTTTGGGCT
Organism: Pictodentalium vernedei; assembly: GCA_031216915.1. NCBI lineage: Eukaryota > Metazoa > Mollusca > Scaphopoda > Dentaliida > Dentaliidae > Pictodentalium > Pictodentalium vernedei. Next base: position 625,314,564 of record CM062297.1, on the reverse strand, counting down.
CGGGCAGCCATAAAGGCTGAATGATCGCGACCAAAAGGGGATGTTCTCATTTAGACATTATTTGGAGTCATCTTATCAAGCTACAATGAAATCCCTTCATAATTATGACCTGTAGACTGTTCTAAATGTTTTCAGGCTTTGGGCCCCTGCAACCGTCACAGTTGCCCAATCGTGTCCAAAAGGGGACGTTCTCATCTAGACATTATATGAAGTCAACCTACCAAGTTACAATGAAATCCCTTCATAAATATTACCTGTAGACTGTGCTAAAGGTTTTCGGGCTTTGGGCTCAGGCAGCCATCATGGCTGAATGATCGCAACTAAAGGGGACAATCTCATCTGGGCATCATCTGGAGTGATCCTACCAAGTTACAATGAAATCCCTTCATAAATCTGACTGTGCTCAAGGTTTTCAGGCTTCGGGCACCTGTAGCCATCACAGTTGACCAATCGCGACCAAAAGGGGATGTCATCATCTAGGCATTATATGGAGTCAACCTAACAGGTTACAATGAAATCCTTCCATAAATATGACCTTTTGCCTATGCTAAAGATTTTTGGGCTTGGGCACCCATCAAAGCTGAAAGATCGCGATCAAAATGGGTCGTTCTCATCTAGACATTATTTGGAGTCATCCTACCAAGTTACAATGAAATCCCTTCATAAATATGACCTGTAGACTGTGCTAAATGTTTTCGGGCTTCGGGCCCCTGTAGCCATCACAGTTGCCCAATCACGTCCAAAAGGGGACTTTCTTTCTCATCTAGATATTATATGAAGTCAACCCACCAAGTTACAATGAAATTCCTCAATAAATATGACTTGTAGACTGAGCTAAAGGTTTTGGGGTTTTGGGCTCAGGTAGTCGTCACGGTTGGCAGATCACGCCCAAATGGGGAAATTCTCATCTAGACATCATAAGGAGTCATCCTACCAAGTTACTATGAAATCCCTCCATATTAAACATGACCTGCAGACTGTGCTAAAAGTTTTTGGGTTTCGGGCTTGGGCAGTCATCACGGTTGACAGATCATGCCCTAAAGGGGACGTTCTCATCTAGGCATTATACAGAAGCATCCTACCAAGTTACAATGAAATCCCTTCATAAATACAACCTGTAGACTGTGCTAATGGTTTTCGGGTTTTGGGCTCAGGCAGCCATACCGGTTGACCGATCATGACCAAAAGGGGACGTTCTCATCTAGACATGACCCCAAACCTGCATATGAAATTTCGTGACGATCAGACAAGAACTGTGGGGTGTAGCCCGTGCTAAAGGAAAATGTGAACAGACTCACAGACTAACAGACTTCCGCACGCGTGATGGCAATAGCTTATCTTGACTTTGTCAAGTTGAGCTAAAAAGGACATTACAATGGATAGTCTAAGTTGATCAAGGGTCTTAAATCTTGTAACTAGAGCTGGTTGACAGGGGTGGCTAACCCCCCCCCCCCCCCCCCCTTGCACCCCAAAAAATGCTCTGAAACATCAGCACAGCAGGACTTCAAGAGAGGAAATCATGAAAATGTGTAGTTAACGGTCACTGCAACCTTGACCTTTGGCACAATGGCCCCGATATACATAGGATTCTTATACTCAATCCACATGTCAAATTTAGTTTTAATTGGACCAGCAGAATTTTAATTAGAGAGTGAAAGCCTGGAAAATTTGAAAGTTAAAGGTCACTGACCTTCATGTTTGACACAATGACCCCAAAATGAATAGGGTTCTTCCTCTCATCATACCTAACCCTTATGTAAAGTTTGGTTTCCATCGGCCTAGCAAAACTTTAATTATAGAGCGAAAACCAGGAAAATTGGAAATTAAAAGTTAATCTTCAGCACAATTACCCCAAAATGAATAGAGTTATTCCTCTTATCAAACCCAACCAACATTTTAGTTTTGTTTCAGTTGGCCAGGCAGAATTTGTATTAGAGAGCAGAAACAAACTACTGGAAAAAGCTCTTACCTATTGTAACTAGAGCTGGTTGCAAGGGGTGGCTAAACCCATCCCACCACCTGCACCTCAAAAAATGCCATGATACATCAGCCCAGCAGGACTTCAGAGAGAGGAAACATGAAAATTTCAAAATTAAAGCCCACAGTAACATTGACCTTCGGTAAAATGACTCCAAACTAAATAGGGTTCTTCCTCACATCAAAAACAAGCCACATATCAAGTTTGATTTTGACTGGCCAAGTACAACTTTAATTAAAGAGCGGACACCAACTCCATCTACAGACTGATGGACAGTAAAAAAAATTTTCAGGGATAAAAATGAGAGAACGAAACCTGTTCCTGCTGCATATCCTTTCCTCCATGCTACTGTATCACCAAACCAAAGAAGATTCGCATACAAATGATGAATTTGGAATAACATTCAAAATGTTTGTGTGGATGGATGGACAAACAGATGAACAGACTTAACAAACCACCTGAATTTTCTTAGACTTACCAACTGATACTGACATACATAATATTATTTGTTAAAACTTTGTAACTCTCAAGAGAACTATTGACCAGACACATGTGAGATAACAGAGCCTTTAACTGGTAGAGTGCTAAATTATTTTCAGCCATCAAATCGTGTACACATGTCTTTGCCTTGTAACAATTTATGGGAGAGTGTCAATGGACACTCTCCCATAAATTGTAACAAGGCAAACCCTTACAAACTAAATAATATCACTTCAAAGATAATACAAAGCACATCTAGTGAATATGAGCCTTCAAGTTGTGGTACCTACACTTCAGAATAAAGCCCAAATATGGGCTTCCAGCACTCTACCAGTTAATTATGGAAATGGGGAGAGAAGTTTTTTTCGAAAAAATCAGATGAATATTTGAAGTCTCCTTTTTCTCCATAAAAGGTATTTATAACAGATAACTCGACTTTTAAAAACAGAAAATTTTCATCTTATCTATTATCAACAGATGATATATAATAATGAGTTGAGCCCCAAACATGTTCATGACTTATAAGTTTCAGGTGTGGGAAGATATGCTGGTCACAATATCTCCACTCGTGCCCTCCATGAAAAATATTTTAATTCCCAACATATGACCATTAAATCTTGAAAATGGTGAATATGTAGGAAATTCTCTCCCATATGGTGATTTGAGCCCCAAACAATTTCATGACTTGGATGTTTCAGGCTGGGGAGGGGGGATATGCAGGTCACAATATTACCCCCACCCCCACACCTGAAAAAATATTTTCCTGTCCAACATGAGAACAATGAATCTTGAAAATGGTGAATATGTATGAAATTCTCTCTCAAATAATGATTTGAGCCCAACATTTTCATGACTTGGAAGTTCAAGTGGGGGAAGATGACATATGCAGGTCATGATATCTCCCCTCTGAACCGCCCCACCTGAAAAAATATTTTTCTGCCCAAAATGTGAACAATGCAACTTAAAAATGGTGAATATGGATGAAATTCTTTCCCAAATAATGATTTACGCCTCTTTCTTGATTTCTTCTGCCCAATTCCTTTTATCTTCCTTAATTGAGCTTCGATGAACAGCATTATGTGCTAGGGTGTGTTTAGAATTTTTTTATATATTGAATGGTACTGTTGACATCTTGATTATTTGTTTAAAATCACAGAGAGGAACAAAACCAAATTCGTAAAAGAATTATGTGGATAAATGGAAAGGACCAAAAAATTTGGGTGGCAGAAGAGAAGATAATCAGGGTGGGGGGGGGGGGGGGTAAATTAGGATTAATGCAGTAAAAAAGCACTGCTTCACATCCCAGGGTTCTCACAGGGGAAACCAATGAAGAAACAAGTGGATGATTGAATGAATGGATAGACAAGTGCAATTCAGTATATTCCCTTTCTCTGCAAGAGAAGGAGTATAAATATTCAAATTCCTGTAATTTAATAAAATAATACACCTGCTGCCTCAATGCAACACTTTACCACCTTCCCAAAATTTAAAAAAACATTCCAAATTGAAAATTTAGAGATGTGAAGTATTTATATAATATTTATGCTGGTACAAGGCACTATGAGCCGTCTTACATGCACACCATACAAAGACACATCATTTAACAACTTAAATGAAAGTGTCAATGAAACTGTAGCTTAATTTGACTGTGTGTTGTGTTTGATGAAAAGGATAATGTTCAATGTTTATGAAAGGATTGTTAAATACGACAAGAATTGTGATAATTGAGAATATGTTCATTTCTGTTCTCTGTATGCTATGTTTTCAATAGAAATAATTTGCGGTGTAGACTGTACTAAAGAATTGAGGGGTGGGTTAATGTGGCCCTCACAGTTAATGTATGTCAACCAAAGTTACCAAGTTGCAGTGAAATTATTCCAAAACGAGTCATCCTATCAAGTTACAATGAAATCCCTTCATAAATATAACTCATAGACTTTGCTAAAGGAATCTTGGTCACATGACAGTTCGGCAGTCATGGTTGACAGATCATGACCAAAATAGGACAGTCTCATCTTGATATCATACCAAGTTATCCTTCCCAGTTACAATCCCTTTATAAAAAGAACCTGAGGACTGTACTAAATGAATCCAGGTCGCGTGACCAGATGGCGTAAGGGCTGACTGGTCGTGACCAAAATAGAAAGTCTCATGCAGAAATCATATCGAGTTACCTTTCCAAGTTACAATGAAATCACTTCATAAATATGAACTGTAGTCACAGTTCTAAGTCACAGGCCTGTGTGGCCATCATGGTTGACCGATCACAGCCAAAATAGGAAGTTCTCATCCAGACATTATACTGAATCATCCTACCAAGTTACAATGAAATCCCTTGACTCGCGAACCGAGGTGGATTTACAAGGTATTGAGGTCTTGGACTGAATATGGTAAATTCTCTGACAGACCGTCCATGTCTTCTACAGCTCAGTGTGTGGAATGTGTGCTTGTCAAGAGACCCAACTATCGCTGAAATCATTCACCAGATGTCATTCAGTGCAATGCCTCAACTGTCTTTTTGATGAAAATATAAATATATTTCTTCATATAGCTCACTTTTATCAAATATCCCCTACTTTTTTAATAGTATATATGCACATGCATTATTCTATCCTCTGTATGCAAGCCTAGTCATATGCAGCCATATAAAGAAGCATTCTGTCCAAAACCGACATGTTTTTAACAATGAGGGTGTCTAGAAAAAAAACCTAATCTACAAACTGCTTCATATTTCCAAGAAGTGAAAAAGTATTACTCATTCCCAGACAAAGTATCCTAGACCATGAACATAGTTGTCCATCTATACCTCAGCTCTCACTCCACTACGGCAGTAGATTATTAACACTTTACTCAATGCACAAAGTATCAAAATTTATTAGGCCTAAAAAAATAAAAAATCTGTTTCTCAGGCCCTTCCACATGGTCCTTTTGGATGCCGAATGGTCTTTTTTAATAACCAATTTAAACTTTAAAAAAATCAAAATTAAATGGTTTATGTCTGATATTTTACCCAAGTTAAAACAATTGATGAATTTGTCTCTTGAGTGCAAGAAAGCTTTGCAATGCTTTAGCATTGCAAAGCCTTCTTGCACTCAAGGGATGAAAAACACCACCACCCATGCCATTCTGTAGATTATGAGGCCTAAAACTTGAACCAAGAACATGAACTTTTGATGGTTAAGAAGTAATAACTGAAATAAAAAATAAAATAAAAAAACGCTCGCCCGCATGGAATTTCACAAATAATGGCCTGAGAAACAGAAGATCTACTTTGTGTGGCCTTATTTTAAATATTATTTTTCCAAATATTTCAACCAAACCCTATCATGTTACCCCCTCACTGGAATGAGCTCATTCCAATGAGGGGTCACATTATAGGATTTTGTTGAAATTTTTTGAAAAATAATATTTTGTAGCTGCTCAACTGGAAAATAACGTGGGCAGATGCAGCCATTTTGTTAGGTAAAGGGTTAAACACTCACAAAACAATTTACTAGAATAATTTGCAAGTAAAATTGTATATACAAACCTTGTACGATTACCACAGACGAAAACATGAAAATATCAGAAGAGATTATGGATGCTCCCTGAATATGAGCTCAAAAATAGAAGGCATGACAGTGATAGTTTCTAGTATAATGAAGAGAAAGTGAGTGGATTACAGATCCACAAGTCTAGTTGATAAGTTCTATTTATTATAATAGTCCCATGATTTTGAACTTTACGGCTACCAACTTTAATCATATCTGGAGAAGTGGCTTGGGAGAAGATTTTTTAAATCTTTTCTCCATTATCCACAGTGTTAAAACCTAGGGAGGAAGTCCCATAACACCCTCAAATATGATACCTGTGAAACATCCCAATAATGAGAGTAAACATCAAATATGAAGGTTTTTGAGTAGTACATTGGGAGAAGATCTTTCATTTTTCCCTACCGATAGTGTTCAAATCTTGGAATCTTTAACAATCTTAAATTACATATACTACGAGAGGGTTTGTCCCTGTTTGAAAAACACTTGAAAATGAACCTCACAAAAATGTCATATATGAACATGGCAGCAGTGGTTTGGAAGAAGAGTTTTTAAATGTTTTTTCAATTGCCACAGGGTTCAAATCTGAGGCCCCATAACACACCTGAATAATACACATGGGCTTGATTCCAATAAATCTGTGAATCAAAACCACATAACAGAAATCAGCCAATTATCTCAATGTATGGTGAAACAAGAGGCCCCAGGGGGCCTGAGGGCGCTCACCTGACATGGTAGCCAAAATATCAACCAAGAGAAATGATTTCAACAAGTTGCGTCTGCTCCTCCTAAGAAAAGCTTATACTAAATATTCTGACCCGTGGATCTAAAAAAAGATTTTTAAAGAATATTCCTCATATTGAACTAAGTCATAATTCGGGCTCCCACAGGGAGCCCATATATGAACCCAGGAACTTGGCTTTAACAAACCTGAATCTCACACTCCCAAGAATTCTGCACACCAAATATCAAAACATTCCAACTGCTGGATCTGAAGAAGAAGATTTTTAAAGAAAATTCCTCATTTTGAACCAAGTTACAATTCGAGCTCCCACAATCAGCCCAAATATGGACCTAGGGAGATGGCTTGAACAAACTTGAATCTTACCCCCCTAAGGATGCTGCGCAAAAAATATCAAAAGCATTCATCTGCTGGATCTGAAGAAGATTTTTAAAGAAAATTACTCATTTTGAACTAAGTTGTCATTTAGGCTCCCATAGTGAGCCCAAATATGAACCAAGGGACTTGGCTTGAACAAACTTGAATCTCAGCCCCCTAAGGTTGCTCCATGCCAAATATCAAAACATTCCAACTGCTGAATCTGAAGAAGAAGATTTTTAAAGAAAAATTCCTCATAGGGAGCCCAAATATGGACCCATGGACTTGGCTTTAACACACTTGAATCCCCCCCTCCCTCCCCCCCCCCCCCCCCCCCCCCCCCCAAGGATGCTACTCATCACATATCAAACCATTCCGACTGCTGGATCTGAAGAAGATTTTTTAAGAAAATTCCTCATTTCGAACAAAGTTACAATTCAAGCTCCCACAGTGAGCCCAAATATGGACCTAGGGACATGGCTTGAACAAACTTGAATCTCCCTCCCCAAGGATGCTACATACCAAATATCAAAACATTCCGACTGCTGGATCTAAAGAAGATTTTTAAAGAAAGTTCCTCATTTTGAACTAAGTTATAATTTAGGCTCCCACAGTGAGCCCAAATATGAACCCAGGGACTTGGCTTGAACAAAATTGAATCTCAACCACCCCCCCCCCCCCCCCCCCCCCACCCCCAAGCATGGTGCATACCCAATATCAAAAGATTCTGCCTGCTGGATCTTGAGAAGAAGATTTTCAAAGAAATTTGCCTAAAATGCACTAAGTTCAAATTTGGGCTCCTATACTGAGCCCAAATATAAATTCAGGGGGCCGATTTGAACAAACTTGAATCAGATCCACCCCACAATGTTGCAAACGAAATATCACAAGATTCTGCCTGATGGATCTGGAGAAGATTTTTGAAGAAATTTGCCTGAAATGCACTACTAAGTTCGAATTTGGGTTTCTATAGTGAGCCCAAATATGAATCCAGGTGGCCGATTTGAACAAACTTGAATCAGATCCACCCCACAATGTTGCATACCAAATATCAAAAGATTCTGCCTGCAGGATCTGGAGAAGAAGATTTTTGAAGAAATTTGCCTGAAATGCACTAAGTTCAAATTCAAGTTTCTATAGTGAGCCCAAATATGAATCTAGGGAGCCGATTTGAACAAAATTGAATCAGATCCACCCCACAATGTTGCATACCAAATATCAAAGGATTCTGCCTGCTGGATCTGGAGAAGATTTTTTAAAAATTTGCCTGAAATGCACTAAGTTCAAATTTGGGCTCCTATACTGAGCCCAAATATAAACCCAGGGAGCCGATTTGAACAAACTTGAATCAGATCCACCCCACAATATTGCATACCCAATATCAAAAGATTCTGCCTGCTGGATCTTGAGAAGAAGATTTTCAAAGAAATTTGCCTGAAATGCACTAAGTTCAAATTTGGGCTCCTATACTGAGCCCAAATATAAACCCAAGGGGCCGATTTGAACAAACTTGAATCAGATCCACCCCACAATATTGCATACCAAATATCAAAAGATTCTGCCTGCTGGATCTGGAGAAGAAGATTTTCAAAGAAATTTGCCTGAAATGCAGTAAGTTCAAATTTGGGCTCCTATACTGAGCCCAAATATAAACCCAGGGGGCCGATTTTAACAAACTTGAATCAGATCCACCCCACAATGTTGCATACCAAATATCAAAAAATTCTGCCTGCTGGATCTGGAGAAGAAGATTTTTTAAGAAATTTGCCTGAAATGCACCAAGTTCGAAATCAGGCTTCTTATACTCAGCCCAAATATGAACCCAGGGGGCCAATTTGAACAAACTTGAATCAGATCCACCCTACAGTGTTGCATACCAAATATCGAAAGATTCTGCCTGCTGGATCTGGAGAAGAAGATTTTTTAATGTTTTTCCCATTGCCTACAGTGTTAAAAAGTGCTGACTCAGCACTTTTTCAAAGTCCCAAAACTGTACCCTATGATAAAACCGATGGCAATTTTTTTTTACCAATTCTTTCTGTTGGTCCTAAGGAAGCTTCACACCAAATAAAAATTCTCGGTCCCGTGCAGTTTTGGAGATATGGGCGTTTTAATTTTTTTCTATTTTTAGCTCCTGCGGTTCCCATGGGGCTACGGGAAAAAAAAAATCAGCACAAATTAGGTACTTATGACCCAATAAGCCCTCACATAAAATTTGGTTCAAATCAGCCTCTCTGTTCGGAAAATAGAAATTTTGGGCGGGGCCAAAAATTTTGCCCCTCCCATAACGATGCCAAGTATAGCCCTACAAACTTCTCTTGAACAAAACTGAGTCTACACCTCAAAAGGAAGCTGCACACCAAATATCAAGTCTCTGCTACTGCTGGTTCATGAGAAGAAGATTTTTTAAGATTTCAGCACACTTTTTGGGTGTGGCCCTACCCACGGGCGAGGCAACTTGATTTGAACAAAATCAAATTGCGATGTCATAACAAACTATTATCTCAAATATCAATTAAATTGGTTCAGCGGTTTGGAAGGAGATGATGCAAACACCATGTTCACGGACGACGACGGACGACGACGGACGGTGAGTGATCACTATAGCTCTCCTGACTGAAAGTCAGGTGAGCTAAAAAAAAGTCTAGAAAACTGTTATTTCAGAATGACAGAAACATGGAGTGACGAATAATGGATGGACAAGGGTAACACTGTATGCCCACAGCCATTTCATGGTGGGGGCAAAAAACGAGTAGAATTTTTATTATGAAAAGACACAAATATAGGTAACATAAGATTCTATATAAAAATACAAATTTAGAAAAATGTGTTCTGATTTATATTCATTTTTCTGTGCATTCCATTCTTTGTATCATTCTTCTTAACAACTGCATCCCAATCCTGTATGATCCCGTGTTTGAGGCATGAAAACTTCAATTTAGAGAGCAGATGAACAGAAAACTTGTTTACAACAGGCCAAACAAAAGAACAGTATTTGGCGGGAATGGATGGCACTTCCTATGTTCTGCTCGTATGTAGACATCATGTATAGAGTACCATACAGGATTCTATTTTTTATATTTTGGCTGGATTTTTTGGTGGGGGACAGATTAAAATTAAGTGTTTGACTACTCTGGGCAAGTGATAATGGTGGATAAATACCTTGCCTCTCCCATACAATAGCAAATATTGCCCTACAAACTTTAACTGGATAAACTAGAACAGTGTCATTTGTGTGCAAAACCACACTAAGGTGTATCCCTGCATTTTCAGTTTGCCATATATGAACACATATTCAACATTTTGAATTAAAACCTGCAGGAGACTTTGCTGGAAACCGATTCTCTAACAACAAAAGTGGCGCTATGGATGCCACATGAGGCCGAATCAAAAATCTGAAACCTTTATGCAAATCTAGAGACACTACCTGAACATATGAATACACTTTCAACATTTCGAATTAAATCCCCCAGGAGCCTTTTGCCAGAAACCGATTCTCTTAATGACAAAAGTGGTGCTACGGGTGCCACATGGGGCTGAATCAAAAGTCTGAAACCTATATGAGCATCTACACACCCTACCGGAACATATGAACACACTTTCAACAATCAAAATTCCATTTCCTATGAGCCTTTCGCCGGAAAGCAGTATTTTAGCTCAGTCTTTAAGTGGCACCACTGGCACCACCTGATGACAAAAATTCAAACTAAACCTACTTTTGTCACATCTATAGTATACCATGTTTGAGAAGTATGGTAAGTTTCAAAATTATAGCTAAAAAAAATGTACGGACGGATGGAGATCATCACAATATACCCACATTTTTGAAAATGAGGGGGATAAAAAATTATTCTACACCTAAAAAGGAAGCACAATTACAAATATGAGGTCATCAAATATATTGGTTCATGAGAAGAAAACTTAGATGCTCCTCTCCGTCATCCCGCTTCTCTCACATGAATTTTATTGCAATTGGGCCAGTTGTCTGGAAGGAAACGACTGAAACAGTGATTGTGTATGCTTTTCATATGACCTTACCTTTCCTTTATAGGCATAGCCTAAAGCTACAGCGGCAACTTCAAATACCAATATTATGACAACTAAGGAAAAGAACTGAAATAAAAGAATAATAAAACTTAACTTTGGTGATCCGCTACCCTGTGATGCTTAGCAAATTTTAACCCTTTACCCAACATAATTTCTTGATTCTCATTTTTTGCTTCGAAATCATACCTTATGACCCCTCAATGGAATGAGCTTATTCCAATTAGGGGGTCATAAGCTATATTTTGGGGGCAAAAATTGAAAAAATAGTGAAATTTGACAGATAATATTCTGTGAATAGCACTGACTGGGGAATGTACACAAAAACAAGAGCAACGCGAAGCGTGGCATATGCCCCCTTCTGCAATATCATGGATAAAATTACAGAAAAAAAAACAAAAACAGGATCAGTCTTGCAGAACTTTAGTCATAGAGCGGAAACCAATTTAAAGTGTATTTAACATTGGAGGTCACTGTGACCTTGACCTTTGGCACATCATGGTCAAAATGAATAGGCTTCTCCCACTCATCATACCTGACACACATATGAAGTTTGTTAAAGATCCGGTTAGTAGAACTTTAGTTACAGAGCGGAAACCAATTTCAAGTGTAATTAACACTGGCGGTCACTGTGACCTTGACCTTTGACACATCATGGTCAAAATAAATAGACTTCTTCCACTCATCATACCTAACCCACATGAAGTTTGGTAAAGATCCGGTTGGTAGAACTTTAGTTATAGAGCGGAAACCAATTTTAAGTGCATTCAACACTGGAGGTCACTGTGACCTTGACCTTTGAACACCATGGTCAAATAAATAAGCTTCTTCCAATCATCATACCTAATCAACATATGAAGTTTGGTAAAGATCCGGTTTGTAGAACTTTAGTTATAGAGCAGAAACCAATTTCAAGTGTATTGAACATTGGAGGTCACGGTGATCTTGACCTTAGGCACATCATGGTCAAAATAAATAGGCTTCTTTCACTTATCATACCTAACCCACATATGAAGTTTGGTAAAGATCTGGTTGTAGAACATTTGTTAATTGACAGAATGCGAAAGAAAATTTCTCGGGGCCATAACAAAAGGGAATGGAAGGTGTGAGAAAAATAAATCAAAGTTCAAGAGGAGATAATTCAGTTAAAAGCTATTGCAACCTGAATACTGAGAAGTATGCACTTGTCTACTTGCAAGCGATCATTTATGCAACATTTCATCAACAAGAGGTCCAAGGAGATTGTTCACCTGACACGACAACTATCAACCGAGGGTCCTGATTTGAACAAACTTGCATCTGCCCTATTAAGAAAAGCATATACCAAATATCAAAACATTCTGACCGGTGGATGAGAAAACTTTTTTTTTTTTTAAATATTCCTCATATTGAACTAAGTTATAATTTTGGCTCACACAGGAAGACCAAATATCCACCCAGGGGCTTGGCTTGAACAAACTTGAATCTCACCTCCCTAAGGATGCTGTATTCCATATATCAAAAGATTCTGACAACTGGATCTGAAGAAAAATACTTTTTCAAAATATTCCTCATGTTGAACTAAATTATAATTCGGGCTCCCACAAAGAGCCCAAATATGAACCCAGGGACTTGGATTTAACAAATTTGAATCTCACCTCCCTAACGATACAGTACATGTATATCTAATATCAAAAGATTCTTACTGGTGGATGTGAAGAAGAATATTTTTAAAGAATGTTCCTCATATTGAACTAAGTTACAATTCGGTCTCCCACAGGGAGCCCAAATATCAAATCAAAGACTTGGCTTGAACAAACTTGAATCACACCTTCCAAAGGATACTGTATACCAAATATCAAAACATTCCGACTGCTGGATCCGAAGAAGATTTTTAAAGAAAATTCCTCATATTGAACTAAGTTATAATTTGGGCTCCCACAGGGAGCCCAAATATGAAGCCAGAGACTTGGCTTGAACAAACTTAAATCTCACCTCCCTAAGGATGCTGCATACCAAATATCAAAAGATTCTGATTGGTGGATCTGAAGATGATGATTTTTAAAGAATATTCCTCATACTGCACTAATTTAAGAATTTGGGCTTCCATAGAGAATCCAAATATGGACCCAGGGATTTGATTTCAACACACATGTGAAACAATCTTCCAAAGATGTTATATGTGAAATCTGAAAGCTTTTAGAGCAGTGGTTTGGGAGAAGAAGAGTCTTAAATGTTTTTCCAATTACCCACAGTGTTAAAAAATGCTGACTCAGCATTTTTCAAAGTCCTGAAATAGAACCCTATGATAAAATCAATAGCATTTTTTTTTGGACCATTCCATTTTGTTGGTCCTAAGAAACTTCACACCAAATAAGAATTCTCAGTGAAGTGTAGTTTTGGAGATAATGGGTGTTTTACATTTTTTCTATTTTTAGCTCCTGTGGTTCCCATGGGGTATTTTGAAACAAAAATTTGGCATAAATCAAGTACTTATATATGACCCATTAATACTTCATATCAAATTTGGTTCAAATTTGAGTCTACACCTCAAAAGGAAGCTTTATACCACATATCAAGTCTCTGCTTCTGCTGATTCATGAGAAGATTTTTTTTTCAATTTGGGCATTTTGGCCCCACCCCCTCCTCAATGTGGGCAGAAACCCAATTTGAAGAAAAACCCAAATGCCTGCCCCTATATAACCACTACTCATGTGAAATTTCATTAAAATGTGGCCAGTGGTTTGGGAGAAAAAGACCCAAACACCACCTTCATTTCGTACGATGGACGAAAAGTGATCAGAATAGCTCACCCTTACTTTCAGTCAGGTGAACTAAAAAGGCCATAATGGGCAGAAAAGGCAAATGTGCTGCATACATGAGTAGAAAACTCAAGGGGGTGGAAAACAATAAGGCCAGGGTTGTAAAACACGAATGAGTCTACATTGAGCAATCCATCTCCATAGGATACATTGTCAATCCTTGAGCCCTTCAGGAATGACAAAAATAGTCTGAGCATCATGCCTTTTCTTCAGTTGATCATAATGTAAAATGTGGAGCTCCCCTATGAAGTCCCTTGATACAACCTAGGTGGATTAATCTTAGTTACCCACCTCTAGAGGGTACTGGATAAAAGAATTTCTAACTCTTCAGCTACATGGCCAATTCTGGCTCAATTTGAACGAAATTTAATCTGATCCCCCTAGAGATGTTTTATACTAAATAGGAAAACATTCTGACTGAAGGACCTGAAGAAGAAGATTTTTAAAGAAATTTCCTCATATTGCACTAAGTTAAAATTTGGGCTACCATAGCGAGCCTAAATATTAATGCAGGGAACCAATATGAACAAAATTGAATTTGACTCACCTAGAGATGTTGTATACCAAATATGAAAGCATTCTGACTAGTGGATCTGAAGATGAAGATTTTTAAAGAAATTTCCTCATATTGCACTAAGTTAAAATTTAGGCTACCATAGCGCGCCCAAATATTAACCTATGGACACGATTTGAACAAACTTGAATCTGAACCCCCTAGAGATGTTGTATACCAAATATGAAAGCATTCTGACAGGTGAATCTGAAGAAAATTTTTGAAGAAATTCCCTCATATTGTACTAAGTTAAATTTCAGGTTCCCATATGGAGCCCAAATATGAAAGCATTCCGACTGGTGGATCTGAAGATGAAGATTTTTAATGAAATTTCCTCATATTGCACTAAGTTACAATTTGGGCTACCATAGCGAGCCTAAATATATACCTTGTGACCCAATTTTAAAAACCTTGAATCTGACCCACCTAGAGATGTTGTATACCAAATATGAAAGCATTCTGGCTGGTGAATCTGAAAGAAGAACATTTTTAAAAATTATACCCCATATTGCACTAAGTTAAAATTTGGGCTTCCTAACAAAAATCTTGAAACTGACCCTCATAACAATGATGTATACCAAACATTAAAAGATTCTGACTGGTGGTTCTAAGAAGAAGATTTTTAAAGATGTATAAATTTTATAGTAAATTTCCTTTCTTATTATACCTACCGAAATTGTTTACTACAGGATTGCACTACAGTGGAAGAACCTAACTCGGATAAAATACTCTCTATTTTAATCTTTCCCAAGATTTGGGAAAGAAAAGTGGTGTAAAAACACCACGATAAAATAAGCCAAAACTGGGTCGAGCGCCATCGGCGCCCACCCAGTATTGGACGCTCTTCCATAGTACAAATCCACGACTACCGTAAAACAGTGCGCAATGTGTCAATTCGTCATTCTTTTGATTCCGAAAAACACAGGAGTTATGTGATCAGCGGGGAGGAAGGATTCTTACCCGAATAAGAAGACGGGAGGGCCTTCATGTAAACAATTTCAGTAGGTATAATAAGAAAGGAAATTTACTATAAAATTTATACTTCTTATCAACCTACCTGAATTGTTTACTACAGGCTGAATAGACAAAAGGATGGAGGGAATCACATAACCAACCCACACATAACTCAATAGCACTGGGACCGTGGACACAGGAAAAGCATCCCTAGGCCTATCAAACCATATCATCACAAACATTAGAAAAGACAATGAAAGATGAGGCGTATGGTGAAGTGCGACGCACAGACAGAAAAGGGCAGTAACAGCACAAAGCTGGAACTGAACCTGAAAAACGCTGAAAGGCTGGGATAACAGCCTGAGCCGAAGAAAGAGGGCCCCAAGGTTCTCTGTCGGCTCCTGCAACTGTCGCAGATAAAAGGAGAATGTAGCATTTCTCCAGAAGGCTGCCAGTATAACATCCGTCATCCGACAACATGACAAGAGTTATTAAAAGAGGAAGACAATGCACGCACCTCGTGGCAGAAAAAACAATTGGTAATACAATCACCAGTAGCTAAACGAACGGAAGCTGCACGAATAGTAAGACAAATCCATCAAGAAATGGATGCAGGAGACATCTGGAATGTGAGAAAATGCATATTCATCCAGGATAAAGGCGCGAATGCCCCCCACCCCCAAGCAGAGCAGCGCCCAAGAAAGTGACCATCTTGGAGTAAACTGCAAAGTCCTAGGCCTTTTCAAGGAAAAGAGCTGAACAAGCTTGGAGAGGCAGGGATGAGTGTCGAAACAATGCGGTATCACATATGAAAAAATGTCTCCGAAGCATGGACATGTACCCATGGCTGGAGACCCCCAGAAACAAACATATACCAGAAACTCCGCAAGCGGTGTGATCGAAGGAGTGACAGAAGCAACAGAGTGATCGCACACCATCGACAGAAGAACCTTCCACTTAGCCACAGAAGCTAAACCAGTGGAGTGAGTGCCTCCTTGAAGAAAAGCAACACCACTGCGTGTCTCGAAAAACCACTACGGTGGAGACAGGACCCGATAAAAGACATGATGTGCGAAGGCACAATGAAGTCGGGTCAACGTGAAACCTCCTCGGGCGATTTTGGCAAAGAAAGTCGCGAGGTGGAGGGAGACATGCCGGAACCGCCACTAACTGAGAGCAGAGCAGATTGGTCCACACCCACCGAGGCGACGGGTGTGATCAAAAGGATTCAACGACTGCAGGTTCATATATTGGCGAGAACCTGAGGCAGAATCGGAACCGGTAGGAAGGCGTAGCCGACAAGACCATCCCAAAGGAGGGCCAGAGCATCCACGGTGAAAGCCAGAGCATCTGGACACGGAGAGACACGAAAGTGTCCACCGGATGGTTCCAACAAGTCGCAAGAGATCGATGGAACCCGCCATGTGGAGCATCCACCTGGTGGAAATGACCCTGCCCCGACGGGACAGGGAGTCGGCTAGGAAGTCAAGACGACCGGGAATGTGACGAACAGCCACCCCAGCGTGGAGTTCCTGAGCGAGCAGTAGAAGATCCCGAACCAATTCGTACATTGGAACAGAGTGAGCGCCGCCCTGGTTCCGAATGTAAGCAACCACCGTCGAATGGTCGGACAACAGAAGGACCTGGCGATTCGACAGGTGAGGGATCCACTGCCTGAAACTCAGAAGAAGAGCAAGAAGCTCCTTCTGGTTGATGTGTAGAGCTGCATGATCCTGGTCCCACATCCTGTGAATGGAAAGACCTAGAGGATCCAACGTCGCACCCCATCCGAGATCGCTGGTATCTGCTGTCAGAATGCGATCGGACGTGGGTAAGTCCAACAGAACACCCTGCGAAAGCCACTGGACATCCGCCCAGAGGAGAAGGTGAGGATAAAGATATTCTGGAAACTGAAGCACCAGATCCAGATAATCTACATTCGGCCTCCACTGACTGAGCAGAAAGTATTGGAGAGGTCTGACACGCAGCCGACCTAGAGGAATGAGGTCCGTCACCAAACAGCAGAGACCGATTAGCCGGAGAATACTCCGAGGCGTCGCGGATGTGGACTGGGACAGAGTCAGAGCGAAAGCTAAGAGAATCACAGCCTTGGCCTGGGGAACCGCCACCAAATTAAATTGTGTGCGGAAAGCCATCCCCAGATGATAAAACGACTGAGAAGGGACCAGGTCCGACTTCTCCTTGTTGACTCTGAAACCTAGCGACGTGAGCAAGCTTAACAGAGTGGCGACATCCGACTCCAGTAAGGCAGCATTGGAATGCCCCTGGAGGATATCGTCCAGATATGCCAAAGTAGTCACCCTGGACTGTGTGCGATGGAAAGCTATCACAATCGACATCAGTCTGGTGAAGGCCCAAGGAGCCAGGTTGAGGCCAAAAGGCATGGCCTTGAACTGGTAAACTCGCCCCAGAAAAGCGAACCTGAGATACTTCCGTAACGCCCAATGAATCGGAACGTGAAAGTAAGCGTCTCGCAGGTCGAAGCTGGAAGCGAAATCTCCCTGGTGAATTGAACGAAGGACCGACCTGAAAGTCTCCATGCTGAACTTGGGAGCAATGATAGACTGGTTCAGAAAACTCAGATCGATAACCGGTCGGAGTCGGCCGTCCTTCTTCGGCACCAAGAACAGGCGGGAACAGAAACTCACTGACCTAATGTTCTTGATGACCTCAATCGCCCCCTTTGTCAGTAGATTGTCTATCTCCGTGGACAAAAGTTCCCGACGTAAAATGTCTGAAGGAACTGTGGTTGGAAGAGGCACCCTGGACAGAGTGGGGTGCCTTCGGAAGGATATTCGCAGCCCGGACCGAACAACATCTAACACCCAAGGATCGAATGTGATGGTGGCCCAACAGTCTGCGAACTCTGCTATCCTTCCTCCAACCTGGGACGAGTCGAGGTGAGGACCTTCATTTCGAACCCCGACGAGGCTCGCGAGAGGAGAAAACACCTCCTCTACTGAATGAAGAATCCTGGGACTTCCCTCAAGACTGCCGACGCTTACCTTACCCCTTGAGTAAGAAGTAGAAGCGGTGGCAGAAGGATCAGCCCCTTGGCTTTGCAGAGGAAGCAGAGGTTACTTGTTAGGCTTGGAACGGCCCCTGCCCTAGAAGGCTGATCAAGCTGAAGAAACAGCAGCTGATCTTTGGAATGACGTAGGACGTCATCCTGGACCGTCAACACAGAACCATGGAAAAGTTGTGGACCTGCCAAAGAAGCAGGTCGTAGACTAGCGCACTGCCCCTTAGGAAGGGATCGGCCTGTGTCCAGCACAGAGTCCCTTCGAACTAATTCCAGATCAGCCATGTTACAGACATGCGTGTGAGTAAGATGCATGACCGCCTTGGACAGCACACGCAAAGGAGCCTGTACCTCGTCAAACTTATCTGGAGGCAGATAAGCAGCTAAAGCTGAGACGACATGATCGGAGAGAGAAAGCATACCAAGCATCTCTGTCGATGAGCCCAATGTGGACTCCAGAGTCATCATCGGAATGATGGCATACTTGGACTTGGAAAGCCCGAGGGAATTGGAGTCCTGATCCAAAACTGTCAAAGTCTGGTAGACCGACGGATTGGCGGAATCGTAGGAACGATAACGCACTGGAGGCAAAAAGGTGTCAACCCTGGTGAAGAACGGAGCCTTCATAGCCTTGGAACTTAGCTTAGAGTCCAAGGCTGAAAATGCTTCAACCAACTGTACCAACTGGCACAGAAGCGGGTTGCTCCATAGGCTGTTGGCGCGCGACCGATGATCGCGGCCTGGCTGACACTGTCGACTGGTTAGACGGTTTGAGATCCGGAAGGAAGCCAAACACGAAATCAAGAGCTGCCCCCAAGTCCGAAGACTGCTGGCTCTCGACATCAAGCATGTCTCACTCTTCCCCTGAGTCGGAAGAAACATAGCCCATCATGGGCAAACCAGCCGACGCCTCCCATGGTGTCGGAACACCAGGGGGATCAGAAAGCGGCCTGTTTCCAATCCCGGGAGGCGGCGCCATAGGGGGCGCCTGGAAACCACTCGCTGCCTCACTGGAAGCAACGGGAAGGCTCTTTGACAGAACCTGAGTGAGTAAGGAGAGGGCCTCCCTTAGCTCACTGCCCGTACTGGCCGGTTCTACAGGAGAACGAACCGGCAAAGTGGTTTCACCTCTGACCCTCTTGACCAGCGAAGGGTCACGTTCCTCCAAAACACCCGATGTGGGACAACAGGCGGCAGCCGAAACGTCTGAAGGCAGATGTGTATAGGGGTGTGACACACCCCGAGGATCAATATAGCGGGAACTCATGAGAGTCACTGCGGACCTCTGTAGGGCAGAAGATCCAGGCTGCACAAAAGACGTTGGTCCCCCAAAACTGGTCATGTGGCCAGAATGAGTGGACGGAAACGCCACAGAGTTCATAGTGTCCCATTAAGAACATCCGAATCCAATGACAACTGTGGTGCTTGACGGCGCAGAGACCACAGTAGAGGGTCCGGCCGGCAGCCACTTCCAACTTCGCCGAGTTGAAGTCAGGGAAGGCTGAGGCCGATATCCCCACATCTACACAACCAAGACACCGCAGCAGACCACTGCAGGTATAAAACTACTGTGCTCAACGGCTGAGAGGACACAGTAGGGGGTTCAGTCGGCAGCCCCATCCGACTTTGCCGAGTTGAAGCCGGGGAAGGCTGAGGCCTATACCCCACAACCACACTACAGACATCCCTACAGAGCCTTGCAGGGATAAGCCGAGGACGGCTAAAAACGGTGCCCAATGATGTTGTAGACGGAACAGCAGTAGCAGCAGATACGACAGGAGCTGTTGGAACTGGCAGAAAAGCGGAGAGAGCCACCAAGCTCGGCCTCCAAAGGAGGAGTCACAACCCTAGTGACAGCCTCAGATGTCGACTGGAGAGGGCGCGTAGTCCCGGAACCAGGCATCTCTTCACCAGAAATCCAACAGTTCTCACAGTATCCACCACGGTAAAAAACTGCACATTCCCCACGGAAGGGGAATAACTCTCACCAGACATGGTCAAGTCCCGAAACGACAGCGTTCCCCACCGCCCGCGGGTCGGGAGGAGCTGCACATCCACCACGGAGGGGGAGCAATTCTCACCAGACGTGGTCGAATCGGGCGACCCCGAAACGATAGCATTCCCCCCTCCCCCCCCCCCCCCCACGGGAGCGGGAGGAGCTGCACATCCCCCACAGAGGGGGTAAATTCACACCAGATGTGGTCGAGTCGGGAGGCTCCCGAAACGACAGCGTTCCACACCACCCGCGGGTGTGGAAGAAACGGCCACGAGAACGCACCAAGGCGAGGGCAAAAGGAATTGCCCTAAAGGAACCGAACTGGAAATAACAGAGGTGAGAGCAGTAGAAGAAAAAGGTGAACTCAACAGAAACAGAAAGTAGAAGAACACCCTCAACTACGAGAGAAGGTGGCAGAAAAAAAAAACGGTGGGTACTTGACAGAACCCAGACGGTCGACAGGGACCGAAAAAAACAGAAATTCAGCCCTCAACAGAGTGAAGAAATCCTGTCCAGACAGTCCCAGATTGACACCTAACTCCAAAAACAATTAATTCATCAACCGAAAAAATCATTGTCGAATCGCGTGATGTCGAAAACAAAACATTCGCAAAAACGGAATAGTAAATAATATACAATGAGAATATGGTTGAAAATATAAACAAGAATATTTAAAACACAGTCCTGTTATTACACAATCTTCAGATCCATAATTCCAGTCACAGGAAAACCATTATCGACGAGTTAAAATATCACTGTTACTGAGCAAAGATGGCACACATCCACCATGTGTGCGGATAATCAAAAGAATGATGAATTGACGCATTGTGCACTGTTTTGCGGTAGTCGTACATTTGTACTATGGAAGAGCGTCCCATACTGGGTGTGCGCCGATGACGCTCGACCCAGTTTGGGCTTATTTTTTGGTGGTGTTTTTACACCACTTTTCTTTCCCAAATCTTGGGAAAGATTAAAATAGAGAGTATTTTATCCGAGTTAGGTTCTTCCACTGTAGTGCAAGCCTGCCTGTAGTAAACAATTGAGGTAGGTTGATAAGTTATTGAGCCCAAATATGAACTAATGGGCTTCATTTTAACACACTTGTATCTGACCCTCATAAGGATCAAATAAACCAAATATCAAAAGATTCTAACCATTGGTTTTATAGAAAAGATTTTAAAAATTATTTTGCAAATATGCTGACTCAGCATTTTTTCGATGCCCTCTACAGAACAACCTAACATAACCGATGGCAATTGTTTTTAACTATTCCATTCTATTGGTCCTAAGGAAGTTTCACACCAAATAACAGCTCTCTGTTCCATGTGGTTTCAGAAATATGGGCATTTGAATATATTTATAGTTTTAGCTCCTGGAGTTCCCTCGGGGCATTTTGAAAAAAAATTGGCATAAATCAAGTACTTATGAACCACTAATACTTCATATCAATTTTGGTTCAAATCAGCCTCTCAGTTTGGAAAATAGAAATTTTGGGCGGGGCAAAAATTCTTGCCCCTCCTGTAATGACGACGAATATTGCCCATCAAACTTCTCTTGAACAAACTTAAGTTTGCACCTCAAAAGGAAGCTGTATACCAAATATCAAGTCTCTGCTGCTGCTGCTGCTGCTGCTGCTGGTTCATGAGAAGATTTTTTTAAAAATTGGAGTATTTTGACCCCAGAAACCCAATTTGAAGAAAAAACCCAAATACCCTTATATGACCACTATGCATGTGAGATTTCATTAAATGTGGCCAGTGGTTTGGGAGAAAAAGGCCCAAACACCACCTTCACGGCAGACAATGGGCGAAAAGTAATCAGAATAGCTCACCCTGACTTTCAGTCAGGTGAGCTAAAAATTGGTTTATAAACCTAAGAGGGGATGCACACACAGGAATTTCATATGGAAAACAATAAAAACAAGAGGCCCCACGTGGCCTTAATCGCTCACCTGACAAAGTGACTCTAAGAAGTATTTTAGGTCACCTTCACCATGTCATGCCTCATCAACATTAACTGGTTGAGTGACAGATTTTGTTTGAAGTTCAACATTTGTTACCTAAAATTAGTTTTATTTAAAATCATTGGTGTGTGGCCAATCTCCAATGATTTTTAATAAAGCAAATTTATCTCTGCAGACAAACTGGTTTAGCATGAAGCACAAACAAGGAATGTGAAGAGATAGCCTTGGACATCTCTCCCCAACTGTGGATATCTTCCATGTGCTACATGTATATATTTGCATGCAAGAAAACAAAAATTTTCACAAATTTTCCAAAATATTAGTTTTTTTTATCATCATTGGAACAAGCTCAAACAGCTTATTCCAATAGGGATATGGGAAGATCAGGTATATTTTGGAGACAGAAATGTGAATATATAAATAATGGTGTTTTTTTGTGAATGATGCTGGAGAATTTTGCGTAAAGATATGGTAAATGGTTTGTTCTAGATACAGAATGATGCAAAAGTATTTAAATTTGATTAGGCAAGTTGTTCCTATAATGCATTTAAAAATTGAAGTAACTGTTTTTTTGCTGACGAACTTTTAGATGTGTGTGTCTGTGTTTGTGTGTTTGTGTGTGTGTGTGTTTGTGTGTGTGTGTGTGTGTGTGTGGGGGGGGGGGGGGGGTATGAGTGTTCTTGCAAACAAAATTCCTGAATAAATGGAAAATTTTATTTTTTGTGTGAAAGACATAGTGCGTGAATGTTGATTGGAACAAGCTTAGAGAGCTCATTTTAATGTGAAGTCATAAAGCTGTGTTTTACGTACGAAATTCTGGACAAAAGAGACAAAAATTAAAATTTGAATAGCGATTTTTGCGAAGAATGCTGACAAGTTTTGGCAGTTATGCTGGTAAAAAGGTAAGATATGCAAAGTGGTTGTTTTTTAGAGGCGACATTTAATTAAGGGGAATTAACCCTTGATTACTGAGGTAACTTCTAAAAGTACTGAAATTTCATGAAGCAATGTGAATAACAGACAACAGTTGCCTAAAAATTTCATGAATAAGGCCAAAAAAAAAAAATCAATTGATTCTCAGGCAATTTTTTTTTCAAATCAATGAGGGAGGGAGGATTTTATTTTTATTTTTTATTTTTATTTCTTCCAGATGGTGAGAAAGGATTGAGAGGCAAAAGTCACTTTCTGATGTCTGTTTTTACCTGAAAAGCATGGAAAGTGCATATTGTAAAATGATGTACAAATAAAACTAATTTTATTGAAAACTAAAACTGTTTTTCTTTATTTTCTGATATCACCACTTTTTGTATTTAGAAACAGAACTCTGACTTCACTTTTAAACTTTTACAAAGCAGAACTATTTTATGAATACTAGATATTATTGACCACCCTCGTATTATTTTGGTATCATTGTGAGTTATTTTGATTTTTAGTATGACCCATGGTGAGAGTGTTCTTCTCTGTAACAGAAGGTATATTCTTTTTAAAAAAATATTTAAAGTGTTTAAAATAAATTCAAGTTCATATAAGAAGCTGGGTCATTCATGGTTTCTGAATACCCTAACTGAGTTGAAAAGCGTAGTTAAAAAAGTTTTCGATATCCTTCGTAAATTAAGCGTTATTAACAATTTGAGTTAATTAATTTCTTTGGTAAATGACAAAACATTTCAGTTGTCTCCCTTTCCGGCTGCGCTGGGTGATAATACACTGTTCAGAAAACTGACAATTTCTGCCAACCATCTTTCACTGACACGTGCGATTGGTGCTTTGAAGGTCTGCCATTCTTATCCATCCAAATACCTGTGATTTCTATTGTAGCCTTATTACATTTAACCCCCTTCCAACAAACTTCACAAGTTTTCAAAGAAAAACATTCAATGCAAATTGCGGGGCGAATTTCAATGCAGCCAATTTTTCAGTGGAACAGAGCGTAACCGCAAGCAATTTCGATATGGACGAACTGTCTCCAATACATTTTTTTGGTTTTGAAACGGTGGTTAACTTTTAATAAATTCTAATTAACTCGATGCGTGTCTTGTGTGATTCGTTGTTTTGTCTGGTACTTTGTTTTTAAATAGCCATTTTGTGCTGGTTGCTATCAGTTGGGGCGAATTGTTCGAACGACTACGCCATTGCAATTCTTTTCAGAAATATAAAATTGGGCTAGTTTAGGCTATTTTCATAGCCGTGTGACAGACTTTAACAGCAACCGTGTTTACTGTTTTTTGCGGAAGCGTGTGTTTTTAAAAAATAAAACATAAGAAAATACAGTAAACTGCCATGTCTCCCAAGGAAGTTTAGAAGGGCGACTTGAATTTCGCCCCCAATGTAAGCCAAGGCCAGAGGCTCTCACACTTAACACACGCCTGTGTATATTTACCTGTTTATTCGTTGGTTTTGGGCTTAAAACCAATAGTCCCTTTTCAATTTCCCTGTTTCCTATTTTCTTGCAATGACGGTCCAAATAAAAAGGGGTTGTCACTAAAAAGTGTACTCCGACCCCGACCCCGACTCCGAAATTACCGACTCCAAAACTATTTCTTTTTATAACTCTTTTATTAATGGATCAATTATACTGAAATTCAACATAAATGTACAGAATTATGTGTAGTATACATAAAATCATATAAATGTTACAAAAAAATTATGATTTTCATTAAATTGACTTTTATTGAGTTTTGCCTCACTAAAAAGTGTACTCGGCGATTTCAACGAAATTTCATTCTCTCATTCATATAATACATTCTTCCAGCTAATTTGTTGGAGTATTAAGAATATATTCGTATTTTATGATATCTAATGCAAGATTTATAATTAATTTGGAAATTAATCGTGCTTAAAATGGAAATTTACTCGAAGATGAGAATCGCCGACTCCGGCTTCATTTGAGGTTGTATGTAAAATTCAAACTTGCAATTGGCGGATCAACAGTCAGAGGTTTTCCCGGATTGTGGTAATTGACGCAGTTTACATGCACGAGAAGGCGTTGAAAGTGATTTTTTCATAGGCAGTTTGTTGGACCCTTCTTTTTCTCTGTGAAATTTATGTCTTGTGTGTGCAAGCCTTTAGCGACAACATGTTAATGCTCAATATTCTGTTCGTCTTTGATAATTTTATTCAATAAACATAAGTTTTTTTGTTTATTAATAGAGTGTTCATGTATTATTCACTTCAGCCATTGATATTGTTTTGTTTGTTTGTGAGTACCGTGATAAGTAATCACGCGAATGGTGAAAGTTTGGGAATTATTAATCAGCTTCAATAACTACCTTAAGATAAAAGCCGTTTCTACTGACAGGTGCTATAGACTCTATCGTTATAATATAATTCCCGATGCTATATGCCTTCAGAGATATATAGCACTGGAAATTATTTTACAACCTTAGGGTCCAACTTCTTATCGAAAAAATTACTGCTACTGACAGGTGTTAAACTTCATTGTCGTGAAACAATTTCTTTACCCGCGTCACTTACCACAATCCGGGAAAACCTCTGACTATTGATCCGCCAATTGCAAGTTTGAATTTTACATACAACCGCAAATGAAGCTGGAGTCGGCGATTCTCATCTTCGAGTAAATTTCCATTTTAAGCACGATTAATTTCCAAATTAATTATAAATCTTGCATTAGACATCGTAAAATACGAATATATTCTTAATACTGCAACAAATTAGCTGGAAGAATGTATTATATGAATGAGAGAATGAAATTTCGTTGAAATCGCCGAGTACACTTTTTAGTGAGGCAAAACTCAATAAAAGTCAATTTAATGAAAATCATAATTTTTTTGTAACATTTATATGATTTTATGTATACTACACATAATTCTGTACATTTATGTTGAATTTCAGTATAATTGATCCATTAATAAAAGAGTTATAAAAAGAAATAGTTTTGGAGTCGGTAATTTCGGAGTCGGGGTCGGGGTCGGAGTACACTTTTTAGTGACAACCATAAAAAGGCCCAACGCGGGCTATTTTTTTCAACGCGGCGGTGCCTGAGAATCAATTCCTTTTTTTTTTTTGGCCTAACTAAAATTTTTATTCCTTTGTCTCGAAAACATGGCATATGACCTTTGTTGGAATGAGCTGAATGCGTGTGTTCCAATGAGGGGTCATAAAGTTTGAACGGAGATTTGTGTGAATAATGCATTAGTACTGCTAGATTTGGGTAAACGGTTCACCCTGGATACCACCCCTTCTATAGTAGATCTTTTCTGCAAATTTTGTCTAAAGATTCTATCAACTTTACAAATAAATACGTTCATGAATCACAATCAGATCCACCCCACAATGTTGCATACCAAATATCAAAAGATTCTGCCTGCTGGATCTGGAGAAGAAGATTTTTTAAGAAATATGCCTGAAATGCACTAAGTTAAAATTTGGGCTCCTATACGGAGCCCAAATATAAACCCAGGGGGCCGATTTGAACAAACTTGAATCAGATCCACCCCACAATGTTGCTTACCAAATATGAAAAGATTCTGAAGCTGGATCTAGAGAAGAAGATTTTTTAAGAAATTTGCCTGAAATGCACTAAGTTCGAATTCGAGCTTCTATAGTGAGCCCAAATATGAAACTAGGAAGCCGATTTGAACAAACTTGAATCAGATCCACCCCACAATGTTGCATACCAAATATCAAAAGATTCTGCCTGCTGGATCTGGAGAAGAAGATTTTTTAATAAATTTGCCCGAAATGCACTAAGTGCGAATTCGGGCTTCTATATTAAGCCCAAATATGAATCCAGGGGGCCGATTTGAACAAACTTGAATCAGATCCACCCCGCAATGTTGCATACCAAATATCAAAAAATTCTGCCTGCTGGATCTGGAGAAGAAGATTTTTGAAGAAATTTGCCCGAAATGCACTAAGTTTGAATTCGAGCTTCTATAGTGAGCCCAAATATGAATCCAGGGGCCGATTTGAACAAACTTGAATCAGATCCACCCCGCAATGTTGCATACCAAATATCAAAAGTTCGAATTCGAGCTTCTATAGTAAGCTCAAATATGAATCTAGGGAGCCGATTTAAACAAATTTGCATCCGACCATCCCACAATGTTGCATACCAAATATCAAAAGATTCTGCCTGCTGGATCTGGAGAAGAAAATTTTTTAAGAAATTTGCCTGAAATGCACTAAGTTCGAATTCGAGCTTCTATAGTGAGCCCAAATATGAATCTAGGAAGCCGATTTGAACAAAATTGAATCACATCCACCCCACAATGTTGCATACCAAATATCAAAAGATTCTGCCTGCTGGATCTGGAGAAGAAGATTTTTAATAAATTTGCTTGAAATGCACTAAGTTCAAATTTGGGCTCCTATACTGAGCCCAAATATAAACCCAGGGGGCCGATTTGAACAAACTTGAATCAGATCCACCCCACAATGTTGCTTACCAAATATGAAAAGATTCTGCCTGCTGGATCTGGAGAAGAAGATTTTTTAAGAAATTTGCATGAAATGCACTAAGTTCAAATTCGAGTTTCTATAGTGAGCCCAAATATGAATCTAGGAAGCCGATTTGAACAAACTTGAATCAGATCCACCCCACAATGTTGCATACCAAATATCAAAAGATTCTGCCTGCTGGATCTGGAGAAGAAGATTTTTTAAGAAATTTGCCTGAAATGCACTAAGTTCGAAATCGGGCTCCTATACTGAGCCCAAATATTAACCCAGGGGGCCGATTTGAACAATCTTGAATCAGATCTACCCCGCAACGTTGCATACCAAATATCAAAAGATTCTGCCTGCTGGATCTGGAGAAGAAGATTTTTGAAGAAATTTGCCTGAAATGCACTAAATTCGAATTCGAGCTCCTATAGTGAGCCCAAATATGAATCTAGGGAGCCGATTTGAACAAACTTGAATCAGATCCACCCTACAATGTTGCATACCAAATATCAAAAGATTCTGCCTGCTGGATCTGGAGAAGAAGATTTTCAAAGAAATTTGCCTGAAATGCAGTAAGTTCAAATTTGGGCTCCTATACTGAGCCCAAATATAAACCCAGGGGGCTGATTTGAACAAACTTGAATCAGATCCACCCCACAATGTTGCATACCAAATATCAAAAGATTCTGCCTACTGGATCTGGAGAAGAAGATTTTTTAAGAAATTTGCCTGAAATGCACTAAGTTCGAAATCGGGCTCCTATACTGAGCCCAAATATGAACCCAGGGGGCCGATTTGAACAAACTTGAATCAGATCCACCCTACAATGTTGCATACCAAATATCAAAAGATTCTGCCTGCTGGATCTGGAGAAGAAGATTTTTTAATGTTTTTCCCATTGCCTACAGTGTTAAAAAGTGCTGACTCAGCACTTTTTCAAAGTCCCGAAACTGTACCCTATGATAAAACAGATGGCAATTTTTTTTTACCAATCCTTTCTGTTGGTCCTAAGGAAGCTGCACACCAAATAAAAATTCTCAGTGCCGTGCAGTTTTGGAGATATGGGCGTTTTAAATTTTTTCTATTTTTAGCTCCTGCGGTTACCACGGGGCTGCGGGAAAAAATTTTTTTGCATAAATCAAGTACTCATGACCCAATAAGCCCTCACATAAAATTTGGTTCAAATCAGCCTCTCGGTTTGGAAAATAGAAATTTTGGGCGGGGCAAAAAATTTTGCCCCTCTCATAACAATGCCAAGTATAGCCCCCACAAACTTCTCTTGAACAAATCTGAGTCTACACGTCAAAAGGAAGCTGCACACCAAATATCAAGTCTCTGCTACTGCTGGTTCATGAGAAGAAGATTTACAAAGATTTTGGTGCCCCTTGGGAGCGTGGCACCACCCAGGAGGAGGGGCAACTTCATTTGAACAAATCTGAATTGGCATTAGGTAATAAACATTTAGCCAACATTTGAATAAAATTGGGCTAGTGGTTTAGGAGGAGAAGTCGATAATGTAAAGTTAACGCCGGACGGACGACGACGGACGACAGACGCCGGACAGAAAGTGATTAGTAAAGCTCCCCTTGAGCTTCGCTCAGGTGAGCTAAAAAAACAAGAGGCTCCAGGGGCCCTGAGGGTGCTCACCTGACATGGTAGCCTAAATATCAAACGAGGGAATTGATTTGAACAAGTTGCATCTGCCCCTCCTAAGAAAAGCTTATACCAACTAGAGAAACAGAATTTACTGCACCCAGTAAATTCAAGTCTGTGTGAAAAAGAGTTAAAGTATCAGGAATAAACTATACAGAAAGAGAATTTATCGAGGCTTATTTTCTGGGGTAAAATATTTTTTAAACAAATCAGAAATGGGTTTTCATTAACAGCATTTACAGGTATTAATACAGGAATCAGAACAATTTTTTATAAGCAACCAGGAAAGCCATATATGTGACCAGCATTCAAAGGGTTTGATACACGAATCAGAAATGAACATTTTTGGCTCTGCCCACTAATTTAAGTGATGAAATACATTCATAAACTTCAGAAATGCATTAAGGTGTAATAAAATGCATTTCCCAGTCATTCTGAATAATATGCACTTGATGACCTTGGATGATTGTATTTGAGTTATCGAGCTGATAAAGGGTGTATAGACTCTATATTGGGAATAGTGCTATAAAAACCTTAAAAGCCCCAAGGGCTCGTTTAGAGGCCTACTCTTTAGAGCATCTAGTGCCCTAAACAAGGCATACAAAAAATAAGATGATGGAATCTTGAAGCATGGCATTTGTGCAAAGACCGGCAATATGGCAGGAAGCGTGCAAAAGGTTCTGCAGTCATAAGTTAAACGATGTTGTTTGTTTTGAAGTATGAAGAGGGTGGTGAAGTATGAAGAGGGTTAAAGACATACCATTTAAATATTCCATTTCATTAATTCATAATTGTGATAAGTGTTTTGAGAAAGCCACTTACCACTCAGCCCGAACCCTGTTGATCTGTTGATCTTCAGTTATGATTGAGAATGGAAAAAAAAAAATTAAAAAATGCAATGAAAGGTGAAGGGTTATTTATTTAACTACAATTAATCAAGTGTTTTAAGATAGAGCTGTATAATAAACAAATTTTCTTGCCACTCAAAGGGTTTCTTTCAACTTGGTTTGGGATGGAATTTAATTCTGATCACAACAGCTGATAAGAGAAGATGTGTGTCAGCTATAGCAACTTCTCTCTAATTTGATTGTTTATATCATTCTCTTGTGGATGTAAATATAAAACAGCTATTTCTTTATGATGCATTTCTGTTATAAAGAAATTAGGGGGTGTAAAAAGCTCTGTGACCCAATGGGCCACACCCAAAGGTTCCCTAAAAAACATAGCTGGGCCAGTACTAGTGACAGGCTACCAGTATGCCAAACAGCACAGGACAGATGATTTGTTTTTGAGTTATCGTCAAGACAAAAGGAAGGGGATAGAAAGAAAGTATGCATATGAGACATTATCACAAACTGTGTTTGAGATATTTGCCTGACCATTTTATGGGAGTTTAACACTACTTTCAACAGAGAAGTTGAAGTTCATCTCATAATGGACTAGTGCTCAAACGATTAGTCGACGTCAACGGTTTTTTCGCCTATAGTCGACTCTGGTTTTTGTCGTGGACTGGTCGAAACACAGTAGGAGGACTCGCAAGCCAACAAAATCTCATTAGAAAGATCAATGAATTCACATCTCCGGGGAAATAGAGTTACAAAATGCTTGGAAAAAAACATGCTGCCGATCACTGGCTTCAGATAGTGGCTTTGACAATTTAACAACCGACCGGAAACTCGATAAACTCCAAAGAACTTTATAGACAGTTTGTCCGCAGCACGTGTTGTGTGACGCTCCCTGACTCCCGTGCAGTGTCTCATTGTCTTGGTTTGACTCTTCCAGTGCTGATGCGCCAACATCAAAATATAAATCGTTGAATGTTTCTTGTAATACAACTGGCCCTCGATGTTCATTTTTTCCCTCTTTTGTTTGGTAACCCGGATGTACCCAATCAACATTTTCGGTCTTTTCCAAAATTACTCGGTTCCATATTCTGTACTTTGACAGCGCAGAGTACCGTACCAACCCATCAGTAAGCCCAGGGGGCATGTAAAAAAATGGGGGTGGGCTTATCCACGAATGAGACCGAATGTAAATGAAAAGTTGACCAGCCAGGAATGATCTGTGTGCAGAACAGTTGATCTTGTCAGTGCATGTTGTGTTCCCATTGATATTAAATAAATTAATAATGTACATAAACTTTTATGTGTTTGTTTTATTGTTTTTTTTTTTTCATCGGAATCATCAATCATTTAAAAATACATTTCAATAAAAAAAAATCCACAAAATCAGCACGAAAAATCAACAAAATGTCAATGATAACAAATGAGGTCAAAAACGCACGTGGTCAATTTGTTTTCACCTGGAAACATGTTTGTTCAGTTTGAATTGTGTTTATTAAAAAAAATTAAATTTTTTTAGTAAATTTTGTTTCTTAACATACCTACCACAATTGTTTACAATTGGCTGTAACGTAAGTGCAAGCCCTACTTCGGAACTAACTCAAGCTTTTAAGAAACTATTCCAAACAAGTTGGAAAAGTAATAAGAGTGCAAAAGCACGAAAAAGATCGAAAAAGGGTCGAGTGAGACCAGCGCTCGAAATTACAGGTACTCTCTCTGCACACCTCTTGCGTTTACCGAGTGCATGCGCAACAACCGTGACATCAATTCCGTATTTCCGCCAATGAGAAGTTTGTGATTTAGTGGGGAGGCATCGATATCAAAGATATCCCCAAGGAGGGTGAGCCGCCAGTAAACAATTGTAGTAGGTATGTTAAGAAACAAAATTTTACTAAAAAATTTTAATTTCTTTTCAACCTATTCACAATTGTTTACAATTGGCTCAATAAATAATAGGAGGAAGTGAATCACATAACCAATACCAACAAGAGCAGCAGAAAGAAAAGCAAGGAGGGCAGAGAACAATAGCGAAACCTGTAATGAAGATAGAGAGAAGGCACCTGAAAACAACAAGGCTGGGCGAAGCACAACCTCGAGAAAAACAATTTAACAAGGGTGCACAAACAGCCTGAGCAGCAACGAGAGGGCCTAAAGAATAAAGGTCCTCAGAATGCTGCTGTAGGTGGCGGAGATAAAAGGAGGAGAAGGTAGAAGCATTCGCATTCGTAACATCCCGGAGCGAAACATAATTGGAGAACGCCCAGGATGTAGAAATGGCACATAGCTCATGAGCATTAAACCCATTCGAAACAAGATCCAAAGCAGACAAGCGGGAATAAGCCAGCTTGATTACAAGACAGATCCACCTGGAAATAGAAAGGGAAGAGACAGACTGCCTCTTAGGAATGAGAGACAGAAAGAATCTCTTCCGACCCCCTCCTAATGAACTGAGTGCGATTAATTTAAGTCTTGATAGCACAAACAGGACAAAGAAGAGGTCTCCGACCATCAACAGCGGGGAGAGCCCGAATGCAGATGAGAGGAGGTACCGAATCAGGAAGTTGATTCTTAGCCAGAAAAGAGCAATCAGTAGTGAAGGTGACGCTGTTAGCCTCATTTCTGAAGAAATCAGAATCAACAGATAGCGCATGAAGCTCACTGACTCGTCGAGCAGAAGCAAACGCTAGAAGGAAAGCCGTCTTAAAGGTGAGAAAATGCATATCGGTCTCAGATAAAGGCTCGAATGGCACCCCCTCCAAACAGTGCAACACCCATGCCAAGTTCCACTTGGGTGTAAGACGCAAAACTCGAGGCCTCTTCAAAGAAAAGTGCCGAATGAGTTTGGAGAGAAAAAGATTACGACCGATGCACCGCTTTCTCACATAAGAGAAAGTATCAGACAGCATAGACTGATAGCCCTTAATCGTAATAGGCTGGATGCCCTTGGAGTCAAAAAGATATACCAGAAAATCTGCAATTTGAGCGTTTGATGGATTACGGTAATCCACATTGTGATCTGCAGACCAGCGGCAGAAAACCTTCCACTTCGCAGCATAAGTCATGCCAGTGGAATGTCGCCGCGATGCAGAAATGCACGCCACTGTTCGTCTCGAAAAACCTCTACGTCAGAGACAGGACCTGATAAAAGACAGGCGTGAATGGACAAGCTCGCCAGGTTGTTGTGATACGTCCTGGGATGACCTGAGAAAGAAGATCGCGACGTAGAGGTCGACAAATCGGCCGATCTGCGAACAGAGGCCGCAGCAGATTGATCCACACCCTCTGTGGAGACAGAGGTGCGATCAGTTTGATCCTGCAACTGCAAGCATGAATCTTCGCTAATACTTGAGGAAGAATCGGTGCAGGAGGGAAGGCATAGCCGATCCAACCTGTCCAGTCCAGGTACAGAGCATCTATCGCAAATGCCAGAGGATCTGCACAAGGGGAGACAAAGGTCTCTACCTGATGATTCCAGCGAGTAGCGAAAAGGTCGACCTGTGGACGGCCCCACTGCTCGCAAATCGCCTGAAACACCGACCGATATAGCATCCATTCGGTTGGAAGGACACTGTCGCGTCGGGACAGGGAGTCTGCTAGGACGTTGAGATGCCCGGAAATGTGTCGAATGGACACCCGAGCATTTACATCCCGCGCCAAATGAAGAAGATCCCGAGATAGCGGATACATGGGAATCGAATGTGTGCCTCCTTGATTCTGCATGTAGGCCACTACTGTCGAATTGACGGAAAGAAGTAGGACGTTATGGTCCGACAGGTGAGGGATCCAAAGCTGAAAACTCAACAGAAGAGCAAGGAGCTCCTTCTGGTTGATATGAAGGCCCACCTGCTCACTGTCCCACTCGCCGTGAGTGGACAGACCGAGAGGATCCAACGTCGCACCCCATCCATGATCGCTGGCATCCGCAGTAAGGATGCGATCGGCCAAAGGAAAATCTAACGGAACAGCCTGTGTCAGCCAGGGAACATCGGCCCAAGGGTGGAGGTGACAAAGCAGGGACCGAGGAATAGGAAGTTCCAGGTCCAGCGGATCTACATTCAGACGCCAATGATTCAACAGGAGGTGTTGGAGAGGTCGGACAAACAAGTGACCGAGCGGAATGAGATCCGTCACCGAACCGCAAAGGCACAGCATCCGAAGGAAAGTCCTGGCCGAGACCGAGGAAGATTGAAGCAGGCTCCGTGTCAAGGCAGAAAGAATCGTCGCCCGAGCATGGGGGACCGACATTACATTGTGAGAGTGTCGAAATTCATCCCCAAATGACGAAAATGCTGAGAAGGAAGGAGATCCGACTTCTCACGATTGACTCTGAAATCCAGCTACGCTAGTAGGCAAAGAAACTGCCTGACATCTAACTCCAGAACAGCAGCATTGTGGTGCCGTTGGAGGATGTCGTCCAGGTAGGCTGATGAAGTCACAGCCGACCGAGTACGGTGGAAAGCAAGCACATGTGACATCAGCCGGGTGAAGGCCCAAGGAGCCAGGTTCAAACTGAATGGGAAAGCTCTGAATTGATAGACTCAATCCCGAAACATGAACCGAAAGTATTTCAGTAACGCCAGATGAATGGGTACATAGAAGTAGGCATCCTTCAGGTCGATACTGGCAGCAAAGTCGCCCTGATGAACTGAACTGAACTGAACGTCGAACCGACCGGAAAGTCTCCATACTGAAACGAGGAGCTATTATGTACTTGTTCAGGATACTCAGATTGACGACAGGACAAAATTGGCCGTTTTTCTTCGGCACCAATAAAAGTCTCGAGTAAAACCCCGGTGAAAGGGTGTTCCTGACCACCTCGATCGCCCCTTTGGAGAGGAGATTGTCGATCTCCTGCACCAGAAGGTTCCGACGTAGAGAATCGGAAGGGACCCAAGTCGGGAGGGGCACCCGAGATAAACTGAGGTGCCAATGGAAGGACAGTCGCAGACCAGATTGTATGACGTCGAGGATCCAAGTGTCCGATGTTATCTCTGTCCAACGGTCGTAAAACAGCGACAGCCTTCCCCCGACTGGAGGCGAATGGAGGTGAGAACCTTCACTTGCGGCCTCGACCAGGCCCCCGACAGGAGAAACCACCACCTCGGGAAGTGACAGAGTCCTGAGACTTTCCTGCCTGAGGGTGCCAGCGAACCTGGCCGCGTCAGCGCTTCTTCTGAGAAGTTGCAGACGGAGCCAAAGGCGTAGCCGACGTCGCGGATGAGGCAGACACAGCAGTATGCTTGGCGGGCCTGGAACGACCACCACCCGCAGCAGCAGGTTGGTCCAGCTGTCGCAGCAAAAGCTGGGCCATCTAATGATGAAGAACCTTGCCATGGACAGCTTCCACGGAACCATGGAACAACTGAGGTCCAACCAAAGAGGCAGACCTCAGAACAGCATGCTGCTCAGAAGGAAGGGATGGAGAAGAATCCAACACCACATCCCGGCGTGCCAGCTCCAAATTAGACGTGTTACAGGCTGCGTGAGCGTGTGTCAAGTTCATGAGAGCCTGTGACAAACACGAAAAGGCGCCTGAGCATCATCAAACTCCCCTGGTGGAAAAAATTCAGCCAGGGCAGCGACGACATGGTCCGCGAGAGATAATATACCCAGCATCTCTCGGGACAGACCCACCATAGATTCAACTACCGATATGGATAGAATTGCCGACTTAGGCTTAGTTAACCCAAGGGAAGAAGAATCCTCATCCACAGTAGTCATCCCTCGGAAGACTGGTGGACAGACGGAATCGTAAACACGAAACCGCGATGGAGGCAGAAAGGCATCAGCTCTAGAAAAGAAAGAACCCTTGAGGGCCTTAGAACGCATTTTGGCGTCTAAGCCCTGGAAGGACTCAACAACCTGAGCCGATTGCAGAGGATGCAAAGGCCCAGAGCTAGAAGGCTCAACAGGGTTACGCCGCTCCACAGAGGACCACGGCCGGATGGTCACAGATGGCTGGTCAGAAGGTTGAATGTCCGGCAATAAGCCAAAGACGAAATCCCCTCAAAGCCTGCCCCAAGACTGACGAGGGGGGCTCATCACCTTCAAGAAAATAGTCATCCTCTGTTGCAGAGGAGACATAGCCCAACTCGGGCTGACCAGCAGAAACCTCCTGTGAATACTGTGCAGTATCCAAGGGGGCAGGCGAGACATCTCGGTGACCGACCAAAGGAGGTTGTGCCTCAGAAGGCACAGGGAGGCCAACTTGAGGGTTGCCAGAAAGCAACCGGGTGAGCGCCAAAACGGCCTGACGCAGGTCACCCTGAGAATCCGTCACAGCAGCATCGCCCGATGGAGTGTCCTCCCAATGGACCCTTCTGGTAGAAGAACCCAAATCCTCAGAAGAGACCGACGTCAAACGTCGATCGGCAGACAGAATAGGGAGATGGTGAGAAGACACTGGAGGATAGTCCCGACTGTAATGCCCAGGGGCCATCACTGACCTCTGCGGAGCTGAAAGTCCTGCCTGCAAATCCTCTAAAGAGACCGACGGCGTACGTCGATCGGTAGCTGGACCTGGGACATGGTGAGAAGACACCGGAGGATTGTCCCAAGAATGACAGGAACCTGTCATTGGCCTCTGCGTGGCAAAAGGCCACAACTGCCCATCCTCTGAGACCGACGGCAAGCATCGATCGACATCCAGACTCGGAACACAGTGAGGAATCACCGGAGGAAGGTTCCAAGAGTGACAGCTAACCGGGGCTGTCACTGACCTCTGCTGAACAGCAGGCCCTGGATGCCAATGTCCCAACCCCATCCTGTTAGTCGGCACACTAGCAGGGGAAGGAGGAACAATAAACAATTCGCTCGAGGGGCGAGGAATTGCTGCCGAAGCGACCAAACGGATCAACCGACTAGGAGCAAACCTAGCCAGATGAGGCGGAGCAGACAGCAAACCCGCACAGCTTCGCCGCGAAGCCAGTGGAAGCTGAGAGCTCACAGACACACCAGCAGATACAGCTTCGGTCCCCCGAGACTGTATACCATCCCCAGAGGAGATGGAAGAGCCACCATCATACAGAATAGGATCTGTAGTAACAATTTCCTCAGCAACTGTCGATGGCGTAGGAGGCAAATCAGAGAGAGTCACCGAGCTGACCTCGGAGAAGCTCTCTACGAAAACAGACGCCTCAAGAGTGACATCAGAAGACAAAGAGACCACGGTCTCCACGTCAGGTATCACCGAACTAGCACCTTCAACAGTTGCATAGGAACTCGCCACAGAAAAAGACAGATAAGCATCCTGTGTGACAGAGTCACCATGTGCGCTAACAGAAATGTCTAATAGGGCACGGCTACCCTTACCCCGAGAACGAGGGGTTCTAGCTCTGGACAGAACCACCTTGTTAACAGAAGCCCAGACTTTTGAGGACCAAAGCCCACAAATACCACATGATTGGGCCTGAGTACAATTGTTGCAAGTGACACATGTCAAATGAGAGTAGTCCACATGTTTCACCTGCAAGCAAGAGGTACAAGGAATAGTCTTTGGCATAATATGAATGTGAATAATGAAATCAAGCTTCCCGCCGACGGAAAACAGAACAAAGGTTGTGTTCACACGTGGGGGAAAAACAAGACTATGTGTGAAAATACAAGCAAAAATGATCAAAAATAGCTTTAACTAGAGAAACAGAATTTACTGCATCCAGTAAATTCAAGTCTGTGTGAAAAGGGTTAAAGTATCAGGAATAAACTCTACAGAAAGAGAATTTATGGAGGCTTATTTTCTGGAGTAAAATATTTTTTAACAAATCAGAAATGGGTTTTCCTTAACAGTATTTACAGATATTCATACAGGAATCAAAACAATTTTTATAAGAAACCAGAAAAGGCATATATGTGACCAGTATTGAAAGGGTTCGATACACGAATCAGAAATGAAAAATGTTGGCTCTGCCCACTAATTTGAGTGATGAAATACATTCATAAACTTTAGAAATACATTAAAGCGTAAATGCATTTCCCAGTCTTTCTTAATAATATGCACTTGATGACCCCATTCAGGTGGACCATATATTGAATCTCCAGCAATTTTTAACTCAGTCGGTGTAGTCCCATGTCTACATCTACATTGAAGAATGAGCGCAACCCACTTTGAAATAATGCCCCCACCAACTTCAGATCTGTCATTCAGATCGAACGGGTGCAAAAAACATAGATGAGTGCAAACTGGTTATTGTTAACCAGCATGCCAAAATGCATAGAGATAGGACGATCCGTATTTGAGTTGTCACCTTGACAAAGGGTGCACAGACTCTATACGGGAGATATTGTCATAAAAACCTTAAAAACCCCAAGAGCTCATTTGAAGGCCTACT
This sequence comes from Pictodentalium vernedei, assembly GCA_031216915.1. Lineage (NCBI taxonomy): Eukaryota > Metazoa > Mollusca > Scaphopoda > Dentaliida > Dentaliidae > Pictodentalium > Pictodentalium vernedei. The sequence continues at coordinate 625,275,895 of CM062297.1, read as the reverse complement.
CTTAAAAGGGCATCTAGTGACCTAAACAAGGCATACATAAAACAAGAACTTCTCTAATAAATTAATTTTAAACAGTCATAGCACTAACACAGTTAACAGTACAGTCAACGTTGTCAGTATTGCATCTTTTACCGGCACCCTGACAGTATTGTGATAGGTTTCGATAACAAATCTTCAGTGTAGTTTTACAATTACATGTACACTGGAGTTCTTCATGATCAAGTTGTTTGTTTTTATATTAACTTGGTTTGGGAATTAATTCTGTACAATGAGATTAAATAAACAGATCATGTTATTGTATGTGACAGTCACAGCTTACTCCCTAACTGCTTTTTGTGAAATTCTTTCATGGAAAAAATATTCATACAGGAATCAGAACAATTTTTCTAAGAAACCCGAAAAGGCATATATGTGCACACCATTTATAGGGTTCGATCAAGGAATCAGAAATTAACATTACTACCGCTGCCATTTGAATGATGAGATACATGTATAATCTTCAGAACTGCATTAATTGGTATAAAATGAAATTCCTAATAGGTCGCAAAAAATATGCATTTAATGACCTCTCTTGACCGCATAGAGGTGGACCACATTTTGAACCTCCAGCAAGTTTCAACTCATTTGGTGTAGGTACTATTTCTATAGGTCACACCAAGCCTGAAGTATGAGCAAAAACTACTTTATAACCAGAGAAACCCCGGCTATGGTGTGTGGCACATCCCCCCCCCCCCCATGGGCCTTTATAATTGTGAGAAGTTTGATGACTGTGGCCCTAACAGTCTTCGAGTTATTGGCTCGGGCACTCACACATGGACACACACACGGACGGACACACGCACACTTCAATCACTATATGTCACCTGACTTTAGTTGGGGGGGGGGGCATAAAAAGAACTCTTTGAGTCCCAGAGTGGGTCTGACTGAACCCAAAAATATTTGTTCTCATAGCACAGTGATAACAAAGGCATCCAAATACACGCATTCCTGTCACAAGGTGATAACAAATGTACCCAAAGAGGTTTTGTGAAGATCGGTTCATAAATACAGACTCTAGTCTGAGCCATATTAACATATGCGCTTACTGTGTATAAGTAACACTGAACAAATCAAAGTTCATCTAATCTGCATAATTTCCGCACGAGAAAAAAAAACCATATTATATGTGATGTATTCCATGTTACTAAACATTCCTACAAAAATTTATTCAAATCAGAACTTTCATACAAAAGTTTTGTACAAAAAACTGATTGCACTAACTTTGGTACAAAATGGCTGCTGGCGGCTATCTTGAATTTTAGACCGCACCCCAAAACGCGCGTTCTCATACCACGGTGTTAACAAAAGGTACCCAAGAAGTTTCGTAAAGATCGGTTCATAAATACAGCCTCAAGCCTGTACCATATAGACGTTGTGTACAAAACAAGAGGCCCCACGGGGCCTGAGGGCGCTCACCTGATACTGGCCGAGTCATATCACCAAAATAGCAAGGGATTCTGCCTTGTGGTTATTATCAGTTTTTCAACATAAAAGTGTTTTCTCTACTTAGTAACCCAGAGTGTTCATATGTTAGATCCCCATATTGGGTACTCAATAATTTATCTATTTATTTATTGGAATTTAAGGTCACTTTCTAAGGCTACATCATTACAGAGGCATAATTATAATATCAGGTTTGGTCAATCGTTTATGCCTATTACTGCCCACTTTACAGGGCTTTCAACGCAGGAATTGGTTACTGGGCCCAATTTTATCAATAAACCAGAACTTGAACAAATTTCAATTTGCCGCTTCTAAGAAAACTAAAAATCAAATATCAAAAGATTCTGAGAGGAGTATCAGAAAAAAAAGATTTTTTAAGAATATTTCTCATACTGAATTAAGTTATACATTGGGCTCCCATAGGGAACCCAAAAACAAAAGCTTCTGAAGCAGTGGTTTGGGAGAAGAAGATTATTCAACGTTATTCCCATTACCTACAGTGTTAAAAAATGATGACTCGGCACTTTTAGTCCTGGAAAAGTACTTATGATAAAACCAATGGCATTTTTTTCACCATTCCTTTCTCCCGGCCCTAAGGAAGCTTCACATTGTATAAAAATTCTCAGTGCCATGTAGTTCTGGAAATATGGGCATTCAAAAAAAAAAATTTTTTTCAGCTCCTGTAGTTGCCGTGGGGGACAGGAAAACAATTTATGGCATAAATTAGGTATTTGTGACCCAATAAGCCCTCATATCAAATTTGGTTCAAATCGACTTTTTGGTTTGGAAAATAAAAATTTTGGTATAATTTGGGCTCCCACAGTGAGCCCAAATATGAACCCAGGTACTTGGCTTTACCAAACTTCACTCTCAGCCCCTAAGAATGCTGTACATCAAATATCAAAACATTTTGACTGGTGGATCTGAAAAAAAAAATTTTTTTAAAGAATATTCCTCATATTGAACTAAGTTATAATTTGGGCTCCCACAGGGAGACCAAATATGAGCCGAAGGACTTGACTTGAACAAACTTGAATCTCACCTCCCTAAGCATACTGTATACCAAATATCAAAAGATTCTGACCGGTGGATGCGAAGAAGAAGATTTTAAAAGAATATACCTCGTATTGCACTAAGTTACAATTTGGGTTCCCAAAGGGAGTCCAAATATGAACTCAGGGACTTGGCTTGAACAAACATCAATCTCACCCCCCTAAGGATGATGCATAGCAAATATCAAAAGATTCTGATTTGTGGATCCGAAGAAGAAGATTTTTAAAATATATCCCTCATATTGCACTAATTTGAACATTTGGGTTCCCATAGGGAACCCAAATATGGACCGAGGAATTTGATTTCTACAAATATGTGAATCAATGTTCCAAAGATGTTATATGTAAAATATGAAAGCTTTTAGAGCAGTGGTTTGGAAGAAAACAATTCTTTATTTTTTTCCCATTGCCTACTGTGTTAAAAAATACTGACTCAGCACTTTTTCAGAGTCCCGAAAAAGTACCCTATGATAAAACCGATAGCAATTTTTTTTTACCAATCCTTTCTGTTGGTCCCAAGAAAGCTTCACACCAAATAAAAATTCTCACTGCCGTGCAGTTTTTGAGATATAGGCGTTTTAATTTTTTTCTATTTTTAGCTCCTGTGGTTCCCACGGGGCTACAGGAAAAAAAATTTCTGCATAAATTAGGTACTTATGACCCAATAAGCCCTCACATAAAATTTGGTTCAAATTGGCCTCTCGGTTTAAAAAATAGAAATTTGGGGTGGGGCCAAAATTTTTGCTCCTCCCATAACATCGCCAAGTATAGACCTACAAACTTCTCTTGAACAAACTTGAGTCTACACCTCAAAAGGAAGCTGCATACCAAATATCAAGTCTCTGCTATTGCTGGTTCTTGAGAAGAAGATTTTTTAAGAATTGGAGCATTTTTGCCCCACCCCTCTGCTCAATATGAGCCGAAACCTAATTTGCCCAAAAATCAAAATGCCGCTATATAACCCCTACTCACATGAAATTTCATTAACATGCGGCCAGTGGTTTGGAAGAAAAAGACCCAAACACCACCTTCACGCCGGACGACGGACGACGGACGACGGACGAAAAGTGATCAGAAAAGCTCACCCTGACTTTCAGTCAGGTGAGCTAAAAAACTGACTGGACCTAATTTCGGTACAAAATGGCCACTGGCAGCCATCTTGAATTTTGGACCGCACCCAGAAACACTTGTTCTCGTCCCAAGGTGATAACAAAGGTACCCAGGAAGTTTTGTGAAGATCGGTTCATAAATACAGCCTCTAGCCCGAGTCATATTGACATGTGCACTAACTGTGTATTAGTAGCACTGAATAAATCAAAAGTTCATCTAATTTGCATAATTTCTGCTCGAAAAAAAAAAAACCCGTACTATATGTGATTATCCCATGGTACTAAACATTCATACAGAAATTTATTAAAATCAGAACTTTCATACATATTCTGTACAAAAAAACTGATGCACTAACTAAAGTACAAAATGGCTTCTAGTGGCCATCTTGAATTTCGGACTGCACCCAAAACCACTCGTTCTCGTCCCACGGTGATAACAAAGGTACCCAAGAAGTTTCGAAAAGATCAGTTCATAAATACAGCCTCTAGCCCGAGCCATATTGGCATTTGCAGTTACAGTGCCGAAAGTAACAGTAAATAGATCAAAGTTAGTGTAACTGGCATAATTTATGTATGTGAAGAAAAAAAACGTATTATATGTGATGTATCCCTTGGTACTAAACATTTACACAAAAAATTATTCAAATCAACGCTTTCATATGGAAGTTCTGCGCAAAAATCTGATTGCACCTTATTTTGTACAGAATGGATGCCAGTGGCCATCTTGAATTTGGGACCGGGCGCAAAAACACTTGCTCTCGTCTCACAGTGACAACAAAGGTACCCAAGAAGTTTCGTTTTATAAATACGGCCTCTAGCCCAAGACATGTGTACGGCGCGACAGACGGACAGACAAACGACGGGCCATGACAATACCTCGAATTTGGCTTCGCCAAAGTTGACCTAAAAATGGACTAAGTTTAAGAACCAGTAGTTTTGGAAAATATTGAGGCAAGTCAAAATTCTGACAATATGCACACATCTGGAAAATGTAGAAACATCCTGTGAAATAAAAAAGTAATACCTTGAAAATTACTTCGGGCCTTCGGGCCCTGGCAGCCATCATGGTTGAATGATCGCAACCAATAGGGGACATTCTCATCTGGGCATCAATGTGGATTGATCCTACAAAGTTACAAGGAAATCCCTTCATAAATATGACCTGTGCTGAAGGTTTTGGGGCTTTGGGCAACTGTAGCCGTCACAGTTGCCCAATCAAGTCCAAAAGGGGACTTTCTCATGTAGACATTATATGAAGTCAACCTATCACGTTACAATGGAATCCCTCCATAAATATGACCTGTAGACTGTGCTAAAGGTTATCGGGTTTTGGGCTCGGGCAGTCGTGACGGTTGATAGATCACGCCCAAATGGGGAAATTCTCATGTAGACATCATACGGAGTCATCGTGTCAAGTTACAATGAGATCCGTCCATATTAAACATGACCTGTAGACTGCCCTAAAGATTTTTCAGGTTTCGGGCTTGGGCAGCCATCACAGTTGACAGATCATGCCCAAACGGGGACGCTCTCATCCTGTGAAATAAAAAAGTGAAGCGCTCATCTTGAACAGAACACAATTTAAACAGAGTTCAAGAATGAGTACATCAAGCAAGCCATCTCCATAGGCTACACTCTCAATTCTTGAGTCCCTCAGGAGTGACAAAAATAATACGGGCATCATGCCCTTTCTTCAGTTGATCATAAAGTAAAATGTTGAGCTCCCCAATGAAGCCCCTTGATACAACCTTTGTGGAATAATCTTAGTTACACACCTCTAGAGAGTACTGAATACAAAATTTTTAATTCTTCAGCAAAATGGCCAATTCAGGCTCCATAGGGAGCCCAAATAATAACCCAAGCTCTCGATGTGAACACAGTTGAATCTGACTTCCCTAGAGATGTTGTGTACCAAATATGAAAGCATTCTGACTGTTGGATCTGAAGAAGAGAAATTTTAAAGAAATTTCTTCATATTGCATCAAGTTAAAATTTGGGCTACCATAGCAAGCCCAAATATTATCTCATGTATCCGATTTGAACAAACTTGAATCTGACCCTCCCCCCCAGAGATCTTGTATACCAAATATGAAAGTGAAAGCATTCTAACTAAGTGGAAGCACTCCATGGGGATGCGGGAATTATTTTATTTGTTGCATGGGTCAAGTACTTATGACCCAATGATACCGTATACCAAAGATGGATATGGGGGGGAGGGGGAGGGGGGGGGGGGAGTTGTGGATCCTATATTGAAACTTGGCCTGTATTACTAGCTGGAAAATACACATATCAACTTTGGTTGAAATCAAATAACCCAAACTAGAGTTATCAGTCGGAAACCAATTGTTTACAGACAGATGGATGGACCGACAGATGGACGGACGAAAGTCATGACTATAGCCCTGACTATAAACAGTCAGGCTAAAAATGCATTTTGTACCAAAGAAAAAATATTGCATGAATGGCCCTGGGTGAGGAGGAGGTGGGGTGGGGGGTGAGGGGTGGGGGAGAGTGGGGGTGTGTCAGGGGAGTCCATTTTTCTCCATGTGGTCGGTCTAAATGCTTCAGTATGCATTTTGAGCAGAGAAAAAATGAAAGTGTCAATGACACTGTAGCTCAACTTGTCAAGACAAAGACATGTACATGTATAGTATGTGACACAGCAATGACAAACATCTAGGTAATGACCTGATAACAAAGGTACATATAAAGTATTGTAACGGTCTGTACATAAATACTGACCGTTGCCTGTAACAAATGTATAGGTAAAGTATTGTAAAGGTGGGTGACAGTCAGATGCTGAACTAGAAAAAATCTTTGAGTCCCAGAGTGGGTCTGACTGAACCCCAAAATATTTGTTCTCATAGCACAGTGATAACAAAGGCACCCCAAAACACACTCGTTCCTGTCCCAAGGTGAAAACAAAAGTACTCAAGAAGTTTTGTGAAGATCAGTTCATAAATACGAGCTGTATAGAACTTGTGACAAAAAACTGATTGGACCTAATTTCGGTACAAAATGGCCACTGGCAGCCATCTTGAATTTTGGACCGTACCCAGAAACACTCATTCTCATCCCAAGGAGATAACAAAGGTACCCAAGAAGTTTTGTGAAGATCGGTTCATAAATACAGCCTCTACCCTGAGCCGTATTGACATGTGTGCTTACATTGTGTAAGTTGCACTGAATAAATCAAAGTTCATCTAATTTGCATAATTTCTGCACGAAAAAAAACCCCTTACAATATGTGATGTATTCCATGTTACTAAACATTCATACAAAAATTTATTAAAATCAGAACTTTCATACAGAAGTTCTATACAAAAGACTGATTGCACAAATTTTGGTACAAAATGGCTGCTGGTGGCCATCTTGAATTTCGGACCACACCCAAAAACACTCGCTCTCATCCCACGGTGATAACAAAGGTACCTAAGAAGTTTCGTAAAGATTGGTTCATAAATATGGCCTCTAGTCTGAGCTGTATAGAAGTTGTGTACAAAAAAACTGATTAGACCTAATTTCGGTACAAAATGGCCACTGGCAGCCATCTTGAATTTTAGACCGCACCCAGAAACACTCGTTCTCGTCCCAAGGTGATAACAAAGGTACCCAAGACATTTCGTGAAGATCAGTTCATAAATACAGACTCTAGTCTGAGCCGTATTGACATGTGTACTTACTGTGTGTAAGTCGCACTGAAAAAATCAAAGTTCATCTAATTTGCATAATTTCTGCACGAGAAAAAAACCCGTATTATATGTGATGCATCCCATGGTACTAAACATTCACACACAAAAATTATTCAAATCAGGGCTTTCATATGGAAGTTCTGTGCAAAAATCTGATTGCACCTAATTTTGTACAAAATGGCTGCCATCGGCCATCTTGAATTTCGGACCGGACCCAAAAACACTCGTTCTCGTCCCACGGTGATACCAAAGGTACCCAAGAAGTTTCGTAAAGATCGGTTCATAAATACGGCCTCTAGTCCGAGCCGTATTGGCATTTGCACTTACAGTGCTGAAAGTAACCCCAAAAAACATCAAAATTAGTCTAATTTGCACAATTTACGTACGAGAAAAAAACCTGTATTATATGTGATGTATCCCATGGTACTTAACATTCATACAAAAAATTATTCAAATCAGAGCTTTCATATGGAAGTTCTGTACAAAAAACAGATTTCTGCATCGTCGGTACAAAATGGCAGCTGGCAGCCATCTTGAATTTCGTACCACACCCAAAAACACTCGTTCTCGTCCCACGGTCATAACAAAGGTACCCAAGAAGTTTCGTAAAGATCGGTTCATAAATACGGCCTCTAGCCCGAGCCATAGCAGCTTGGCACTTACAGCTCTGAAAGTAACACTAAATAAATCAAAGTCAGTCTAATTTGCATAATTTACGCACGAGAAAAAAACCCGTATTATATGTGATGTATCCCATGGTACTAAACATTTATACAAAACTTTATTCAAATCAGAACTTTCATACAGAAGTTCTGTACAAAAAACTGATTTTTGCATCATCGGTACAAAATGGCCACTGGCAGCCATCTTGAATTTCGGACCACACCTAAAAACACTCGTTCCCGTCCCAGGGTCATAACAAAGGTACACAAGAAGTTTCGTAAAGATTGGTTCATAAATACGACCTCTAGCCCGAGCCATAGCCAATTGTTGACGTACGGACAGACGGACAGACGGACAGACGGGCCATGACAATAGCTCAAATTTGACTTCGCTAAAAATACCTAATTGGCACCATGGGGGTGGTAGTGGAGGGGGAGGGGGGGGGGGGGGGGGGTTGTCTGGGTTTTTAACCACAAACTTTAAAAAAGTCTTTTTGAAGAAAACCCAGGGGGGGGGGGGGGGGGGGTAAGTGAGTAAAAAAAGGTTCTGCATGTAGTGACTGTAAATAGTTCAAAATGCATATTCGAGGAAAGAAAAAGAAAAACAAAATGCCTAATTGGGGGGTGGGTAGGTGGGGGGTGATAATTTGTGTCTGGATTTTTAACCACAAACTTTAACCAAAACTGTAAAAAGGCATTTTTGAAAAAATGGTAGTGACTGTAAATAGTTCAAAATGCATATTGGAGGAAATAAAAAAAAAAAATGCCTAATTTGGGGGAGGGTTGGGGGCGTGGGGAAGGGGGGGGGGGGGGGGGGTGAGCAGTGGTCTTTGTCTGGGTTTTTAACCAAAACTGTAAACCAGCATTTTTGATGAAAGAAAAAAAAAGTGCCTAATTGGCCCCCAAGGGTGGGGGGTGGGGTGGGGGTGGGGGTGGAGGGAGGGGGGGGGGGGGTACATAAATTTTAAAAAAGGTCCCACATGTAGTGACTGCAAATAGTTCAAAATGCATACTGGAGAAAAAAAAGGAAAAAAAAGCCTAATTGGGGGGGGGGGGGGGGGGGGGGGGGGTAGGGGGTGGTGGAGTTTGTCCGGGTTTTTAACCACAAACTTGGAGTCATCCTACCAAGCTACAATGAAATCCCTTTATAATTTTGGCCTATGGAATATTCTAAAGGTTTTCAGGCTTCGGGCCTCTGTTGCCATCACAGCTGCCCAAAAGGGGACGTTCTCAACTAGACATTTTTTGAAGTCATCCTATCAAGTTACAATGAAATCCCTCCATAAATATGACCTGTAGACTGTGCTAAAGGTTTTCGGGCTTCGGGCCCCTGTTGCCGTCACAGTTGCCCAAAAGGGGATGTTCTCATCTAGTCATTATATGAAGTCAACCTATCAAGTTACAATGAAATCCCTTCCTAAATATGACATGTAGACTGTGCTAAAGGTTTTCGGGCTTCGGGCTCGGGCAGCCATCATGGTTGAATGACTGCAACCAATAGGGGACATTCTCATCTGGGCATCATGTGGATTGATCCTACAAAGTTACAAGGAAATCCCTTCATAAATATGACCTGTGCTGAAGTTTTTCGGGCTTTGGGAAACTGTAGCCGTCACTACTACTAAAAGTCCAAAAGGGGACTTTCTCATGCAGACATTATATGAAGTCAACCTATCACGTTACAATGGAATCCCTCCATAAATATGACCTGTAGACTGTGCTAAAGGTTATCGGGTTTTGGGCTCGGGCAGTCGTGACGGTTGATAGATCACGCCCAAATGGGGAAATTCTCATGTAGACATCATACGGAGTCATCGTGTCAAGTTACAATGAGATCCGTCCATATTAAACATGACCTGCAGACTGCCCTAAAGATTTTTCAGGTTTCGGGCTTGGGCAGCCATCACAGTTGACAGATCATGCCCAAACGGAGACGCTCTCATCTAGGCATTACAGGCATTATACAGAGGCATTCTATGAAGTTGCAATGAAATCCCTTCATAAGGCTCATAGACTGTGCTGATGGTTTTCGGGTTTTGGGCTCGGGCAGCCATACCGGTTGATTGATCACGACCAAAAGGGCACGTTCTCAAGTAGACATGACCTAAAACCTGCATATGAAATTTTGTGACGATCAGACAAGAACTACCAGGTATAGCCTGTACTTGAAGGTTGAATAAAAAACTTTAACCAAAACTCCAAATGTCAACTAAACAGGAAATGAAGAAAAAAAAAAAAAAAAAAAAAAAAAAAACCCACTTGAACATTCAGTAAAAAACTTTAACCACAAACTTTAACCAAAACTCTAAAAGTTAACAGACGGACAGACGGACGGATGGACGGACAAAAGTCATTACTATGGCCCTCACTGTAAACAGTAGGGCTAAAAATGAACTAAAAATGAGCCATTTTTATGAACAAGTTAAGGGTACTCGAATTCAAGGCTCGAAAACGAGTTGAAGGTTAAAACTTTGAATAGAATATATAACAGCCAAATTATTCTTGGATGAATGCCCAAACTTCTCATAGGAAACGTTTTGAAAAAATTTGGCCGCAGAGCTGAGAAATTGCATGTGAAAATTGACCAGTTTTTCCAAAATTGCATTTTGCTCAGAATTTTGAGGTTAAAAGGGAGCAACGTAGGTAATACAGCTTATGTAGTCAGATGTAGTAAGTCATGCTACAAATATAATGAAAGCTCCAGCCAAATCGTCCAGGGTCTTGTTTGAGAATTGTGGCAAAGCGCAACATTGTGACAACATTTTGCACGGTTTTGGCAGAAAACGAAAAACTTCAGAAATGCCATGATCCAGGTGCTAACCTTCTAACGAAGCTCTATATATGTGCCAAATTTCAGTAGAATAGTAAAGAATCCATTAGACAAAAAACATTGAAAGAGAAAATAATGTTAATACTAGAGAAATAGAATTTACTGCATCCAGTAAATTCACGCTTGTAAGAAAGGAGTTAAAATATCTATTGGGAAAAAACTATATAGAAAGAGAATTTATGGAGGGTTATTTTCGGGAGTAACATATTTTTAAACAAATCAGGAATGGATTTTCGTAAACAGTATTGACAGATATTCATAATGGAATCAGAACAATTCTTTTAAGAAACCAGAAAAGGCATATATGTGCACAGCATTCAAAGGTTTTGCCAAGAGAATGCATTAGGTGTCCAAAAATGTGATTCCTAGCAATACTAAAAATGCACTCAGTTATCCCTGGGCAACCTCAGTGACCTTGTCCATTTGTGAACCTCTATGGAGTGTTGACTCATTTGGTGTTGGTCCCCATGTCTGTGTCATACCATCCTTGAGATGAGTGTGACCCACTCTCAAGAATTTTTGCACACATCCACTTTTTTTTCCAAGCAAAAATGCATGAATGAACTTGGGAATGCATTAGGAGGGTCAGAAAATGTGATTTCCATTAATTCTCAAAAATACCCTCAATGACCCCTAGGTGACCTCTGTGACCTTGACCTATATTCTGAACTTCTATTGAGCGTTGACTCATTTGGTGTTAGTTTCAGGTCCATTCGTCATACCATGCTTGAGATATGAGAATAACTCACCTTCAAAACTTTGGGCCATGCCCACTTTTTTACATAAAAATTCATGTATGAACTTCGGGAATGCTTTGGGGGGTAAAAAATGTGTTTTTCCAGTCATTCCAAAATATGCACTCAATGACCCCTAGGTGACCTCCATGACCTTGACCCATATTTTGAACCTCTATCGAGTTTCAATTCATTTGGTGTTAGTTCCAGGTCCATTTGTCATAGCAGCGCTTGAGATATGTGCATGACCCACTTTTCAAAAACTTTGGCCAAGACCACTTTTTTTTACATAAAAATTCATGTATGGACTTCGGGAATCCTTTAGGGGGTCAAAAAATGTGATTTCCAACAATTCCAAAAAATGCACTCACTGACCCCTAGGAGACCTCCACGACCTTCACCCATATTTTGAACCTCTATCGAGTTTTCGACTCATTTGGTGTTAGTTCAGGTCCATTTATCACACCATGCTGGAGATATGACCGTGACCCACTTTTAAAAATGTTGGCCATGCCCACTTTTTTTTTACATCAAAATGCATGTGTGTATGTCAGGAATGCTTTAGTGGTTAAAAAAATGTGATTTCCAGCAATTATCAAAAATGCACTCAATGACCCTAGATGGCCTCTGCGACCTTGACCCATATTTTGAATCTCCATCGAGTGTCGACTCATTTGGTGTTGGTCCCAGGTCCATACGTCATACCATGCTTGAGATATGAGAGTGACCCACTTTCAAAAATTTTGGCCATGCACACTATTTTACGTCAAAATGCATGTGTGTATGTCAGGAATGCTTCAGGGGGTCAAAAAATGTGATTTCTAGCAATTATGAAAAATGCACTTAATGACCCCTAGGTGACCTCCGTGACCTTGACCCCTATTTTGAATCTCCATCGAGTGTCGACTCATTTGGTATTGCTCCCAGGTCCATACGTCATACCATGCTTGAGATATTAGCATGACCCACTTTCAAAAATTTTGGTCACTCTCACTTTTTTTTCACGTCAAAATGCATGTGTGTATGTCAGGAATGCTTCAGGGGGTCAAAAAATGTGATTTCTAGCAAAAAAAAAAATATGATTTCTAGCAATTATGAAAAATGCACTTAATGACCCCTAGGTGACCTCCATGACCTTGACCCATATTTTGAATCTCCATCGAGTGTCGGCTCATTTGGTGTTGGTCCCAGGTCCATACCATGCTTGAGATATGAGCATGACCCACTTTCAAAAATGTTGGCCACGCCCACTTTTTTTTACGTCAAAATGCATGTGTATATGTCAGGAATGCTTCAGGGGGTCTAAAAATGTGATTTCTAGCAATTATGAAATAATGACCCCTAGGTGACCTCCGTGACATTGACCCATATTTTGAATCTCGATCGAGAGTCGACTCATTTGGTGTTGGTCCCAGGTCCATACGTCATACCATGCTTGAGATACGAGCATGACCCACTTTCAAAAATTTTGGCCACGCCCACTTTTTTTATGTCAAAATGCATGAGTGTATGTCAGGAATGCTTCAGGGGGTCAAAAAATGTGATTTCTAGCAATTATGAAAAATGCACTTAATGACCCCTAGGTGACCTCCATGACCTTCACCCATATTTTGAATCTCCATCGAGTGTCGGCTCATTTGGTATTGGTCCCAGGTCCATACATCATACCATGCTTGAGATATGAGCATGACCCACTTTCAAAAATTTTGGCCACGCCCACTTTTTTACGTCAAAATGCATGTGTGTATGTCAGGAATGCTTCAGGGGGTCAAAAAAAATATGATTTCTAGCAATTATGAAAAATGCACTTAATGACCCCTAGGTGACCTCCATGACCTTGACCCATATTTTGAATCTCCATCGAGTGTCGACTTATTTGGTGTTGGTCCCAGGTCCATACATCATACCATGCTTGAGATATGAGCATGACCCACTTTCAAAAAATTTGGCCACGCCCACTTTTTTTACGTCAAAATGCATGTGTGTGTGTGTCAGGAATGCTTCAGGGGGTCTAAAAATGTGATTTCTAGCAATTATAAAAAATGCACTTAATGACCCCTAGGTGACCTCCGTGACCTTGACCCCTATTTTGAATCTCCATCGAGTGTCGACTCATTTGGTATTGCTCCCAGGTCCATACGTCATACCATGCTTGAGATATGAGAGTGACCCACTTTCAAAAATTTTGGCCATGCACACTATTTTAAGTCAAAATGCATGTGTGTATGTCAGGAATGCTTCAGGGGGTCAAAAAATGTGATTTCTAGCAATTATGAAAAATGCACTTAATGACCCCTAGGTGACCTCCGTGACCTTGACCCATATTTTGAATCTCCATCGAGTGTCGACTCATTTGGTATTGGTCTCAGGTCCATATGTCATACCATGCTTGAGATATGAGCGTGACCCACTTTCAAAAATGTTGGCCACGCCCACTTTTTTACGTCAAAATGCATGTGTGTATATCAGGAATGCTTCAGGGGGTCTAAAAATGTGATTTCTAGCAATTATGAAAAATGCACTTAATGACCCCTAGGTGACCTCCGTGACTTTGACCCATATTTTGAATCTCCATCGAGTGTCGACTCATTTGGTACTGGTCCCAGGTTCATACATCATACCATGCTTGAGATATGAGCGTGACCCACTTTCAAAAATGTTGGCCACGCTCACTTTTCTTACGTCAAAATGCATGTGTATGTCAGGAATGCTTCAGGGGGTCAAAAAAAATATGATTTCTAGCAATTATGAAAAATGCACTTAATGACCCCTAGGTGACCTCCGTGACCTTGACCCCTATTTTGAATCTCCATCGAGTGTCGACTCATTTGGTATTGCTCCCAGGTCCATACGTCATACCATGCTTGAGATATTAGCATGACCCACTTTCAAAAATTTTGGTCACTCCCACTTTTTTTTCACGTCAAAATGCATGTGTGTATGTCAGGAATGCTTCAGGGGGTCAAAAAATGTGATTTCTAGCAAAAAAAAAAAATATGATTTCTAGCAATTATGAAAAATGCACTTAATGACCCCTAGGTGACCTCCATGACCTTGACCCATATTTTGAATCTTCATCGAGTGTCGGCTCATTTGGTGTTGGTCCCAGGTCCATACCATGCTTGAGATATGAGCATGACCCACTTTCAAAAATGTTGGCCACGCCCACTTTTTTTTACGTCAAAATGCATGTGTATATGTCAGGAATGCTTCAGGGGGTCTAAAAATGTGATTTCTAGCAATTATGAAATAATGACCCCTAGGTGACCTCCGTGACATTGACCCATATTTTGAATCTCGATCGAGTGTCGACTCATTTGGTGTTGGTCCCAGGTCCATACGTCATACCATGCTTGAGATACGAGCATGACCCACTTTCAAAAATTTTGGCCACGCCCACTTTTTTTATGTCAAAATGCATGAGTGTATGTCAGGAATGCTTCAGGGGATCAAAAAATGTGATTTCTAGCAATTATGAAAAATGCACTTAATGACCCCTAGGTGACCTCCGTGACCTTGACCCATATTTTGAATCTCCATCGAGTGTCGACTCATTTGGTATTGGTCCCAGGTCCATACATCATACCATGCTTGAGATATGAGCATGACCCACTTTCAAAAATTTTGGCCACGCCCACTTTTTTACGTCAAAATGCATGTGTGTATGTCAGGAATGCTTCAGGGGGTCAAAAAAAATATGATTTCTAGCAATTATGAAAAATGCACTTAATGACCCCTAGGTGACCTCCATGACCTTGACCCATATTTTGAATCCCCATCGAGTGTCGACTCATTTGGTGTTGGTCCCAGGTCCATACATCATACCATGCTTGAGATATGAGCATGACCCACTTTCAAAAAATTTGGCCACGCCCACTTTTTTTACGTCAAAATGCATGTGTGTGTGTCAGGAATGCTTCAGGGGGTCTAAAAATGTGATTTCTAGCAATTATGAAAAATGCACTTAATGACCCCTAGGTGACCTCCGTGACCTTGACCCCTATTTTGAATCTCCATCGAGTGTCGACTCATTTGGTATTGCTCCCAGGTCCATACGTCATACCATGCTTGAGATATTAGCATGACCCACTTTCAAAAATTTTGGCCACGCCCACTTTTTTTTTACGGAAAAAATGCATGTGTGTATGTCAGGAATGCTTCTGGGGGTCAAAAAATGTGATTTCTAGCAATTATGAAAAATGCACTTAATGACCCCTCGGTGACCTCCGTGACCTTTACCCATATTTTGAATCTCCATCGAGTGTCGAGTCATTTGGTGTTGGTCCCAGGTCCATACCATGCTTGAGATATGAGCATGACCCACTTTCAAAAAAAAATTTTGGCCACGCCCATTTTTTTTACGTCAAAATGCATGTGTGTACATCAGGAATGCTTTAGGGGGTCAAAAAATGTGATTTCCAGCAATTATGAAAAATGCACTTAATGACCCCTAGGTGACCTCCGTGACCTTGACCCATATTTTGAACCTCCATCGAGTGTCGACTCATTTGGTGTTGGTCCCAGGTCTATACATCATACCACGCCTGAGATATGGGCGTGACCCACTTTCAAAACACCCCTACAGACACCACTAACACCCCTGGAATCTGAAAAACATAAGTGGCCGAGAACTTGTGACTGTCTATCAGCATGCCAAAAATCAACGAGATAGGGCAATTCGTTTTCGAGTTATCTTGCGAACAAAAAAGTGATGAGAAGACAGAAGACAAAAGAAGAAGAAGAAGAAGAAGAAGAAGAAGAAGAAGAAGAAGAAGAAGAAGAAAAAAGAAAAAGAAACAGTGCAAAAACAATAGTCTGTGTGTTTCACACAGACTAAATATCAATAATTTTGAAAGCTTGACAAAGGATACAATCCACTTGCACATAATCAGATGAAGATAACACATACAATAGGTTGTTCACGAAGATTATAGCTAAGAATAGCACGAGTCACAAAAATTTCTGACCATGTACAATGGCGGAAATAAAAGGAATTGACATCATGGTTGTTGCGCATGCGCTCGGTAAATGCAAGAGGTGTGCAGAGAGAGTACCTGTAATTTCGAGCGCTGGTCTCGCTCGACCCTTTTTCGATCTTTTTCGTGCTTTTGCTCTCTATTACTTTTCCAAGTTGTTTGGAAAAGTTTCTTAAAAGCTTGAGTTAGTTCCGAAGTAGGGCTTGCACTTACGTTACAGCCAATTGTAAACAATTGTGAGTAGGTTGAAAAGAAATATGTGAACTGTGTTTTGTATTACTCACGTTAAACTAGAGTGATGTCACGCATGCAGCCCGACTGTCCCAGGAATGGCAATGCTTAGACGCAAAATAGTAGGAGCCATTTTTTGTTAACAGTTTACCTTACGAAACTGCCATATCTGCATTCGTGATATACAAAATTTGCTATTCAAATTTTATTTTTTCATTTCTCTACTTCAAAACATACCTCATGACCTATTAATGGAACAAACTTGATGAGCTTGTTCCAATAAGGAGTAATAAGCCATGGTTAGAAGTAAATAAAGAATGAAAAAATCTGAGGTTTCAGAAGAATAATTTGTACTGTTGGCTTCAACTTTTGTACTGTTGGCTTCAACTTGTGTGAGGTAAAGGATTAAAGATGCAGGACATAAAGCAATGTTGGGCTCTTTGAGTCAATTTTCTTTTTTGCATGTAATAACTCCCAATCCTTCAAAATGCATTTTGGGACTAACTGCCTAAGTGACAATTTGTGTGTGTGTGTGTGGTGTGTGTGTGTGTGTGTGTGCGTGGGGGGGGGGGGGGGGGGGGGGGGGGGGGCAGTTGTGGAGCCTATATTGAAACCTGGCCTGTATTACTAGCTGGAAAATACACATATCAACTTTGGTTGAAATCAAATATTCCAAACTGGAGTTATCAGTTGGAAACCAATTGTTTACAGACAGATGGATGGACCGACAGATGGACAGACGAAAGTCATGACTATAGCCCTGACTATAAACAGTCAGGCTAAAAATGCATTTTGTACCAAAGAAAAGATATTGCATGAATGGCCCTGGGTGAGGAGGTGGGGTGGGGGATGAGGGGTGGGGGAGAGTGGGGGTGTGTTAGGGGAGTCCATTTTTCTCCATGTGGTCAGTCTAAATGCTTCAGAATGCATTTTGAGCAGAGAAAAAAAAATACCTAACTGGCACCATAACTGGGGGTGGGGGTGGGAGTGGGTGGTGGTGTTTGTCTGGGTTTTATCCACAAACATTAACCAAAACTGTAAAAAAGCATTTTTGACGAAAGAAAAAAAAGTGCCTAATTGGAGAGAGAGGGGTGGGGTGGGGGGGGGGGGGGGGGATACTGGTTCCTCATGTAGTGACTGTAAATAGTTCAAAATGCATATTGGAGAAAATAAGAAAAAAAACATAATGGGGTGGGGGGGGTGGGGGGGTAGGGGGTGGTGGTGTTTGTCTGTTTTTTTTAACCGCAAACTTGGAGTCATCCTACCAAGCTACAACTAGAGGTACTGTGAGAAAACTCACAAAGTGATACCCCCCTGCGCCTGAAATGTATAAGTTAGATTATCTCCCCTTGGAAATGACAGAACGGAATTATATTGCTTCATGCATATCTCCATATGGAGTTCTTCCATTGTGTAAAGTTTCATGAAAATTCTTCAAACGGTTTAGGAGGAGTTGCGCTTACAAGGATAGACAGACAGTATAAGTTAGATTATCTCCCCTTGGAAATGTCAGAAGGGAATTATATTGCTTCATGCACATCTTCATATGGAGTTCTTCCATTGTGTAAAGTTTCATGAAAATTCTTCAAACGGTTTAGGAGGAGTTGCGCTTACAAGGATGGTCAGATGGACAGATTATCTCCCCTTGGAAATGTCAGAACGGAATTATATTGCTTCATGCACATCTCCATATGGAGTTCTTCCATTGTGTAAAGTTTCATGAAAATTCTTCAAACGGTTTAGGAGTTGTGCTTACAAGGATGGACAGACCGACAGATGACAGACAGATGGACAGGGTGATTCCTATATACCCCCCCCCCAAACTTTGTTTGGGGGGCGGGGGGGCGGGGGGGGCGGGGGTATAATGAAATCCCTTCATAATTATGGCCTGTGGAATATTCTAAAGGTTTTCGGGCTTCGGGCCTCTGTTGCCGTCACAGTTGCCCAAAAGGGGACGTCTTCATGTAGACATTATATGAAGTCAACCTATCAAGTTACAATGAAATCCCTCCCTAAATATCACCTGTAGACTATGCTGAAGGTTTTTGGGCTTCGGGCACCTGAAGCCGTCACAGTTGCCCAATGACGTCCAAAAGGGGACTTTCTCATATGTAGAAATTATATGAAGTCACCCTATGAAGTTACAATGAAATCCCTCCATAAATATGACCTGTAGATTGTGCTAAAGGTTTTCGAGGTTTTGGGTTCAGCAAGTCGTGACGGTTGATAGATCATGCCCAAATGGGGAAATTCTCATGTAGACATCATACGGAGTCATCGTATCAAGTTTCAATGAAATCCGTCCATATTAAACATGACCTGCAGACTGTGCTAAAAGTTTTTGGGTTTCGGGCTTGGGCAGCCATCACAGTTGACAGATCATGCCCAAATGGGGACGTTCTCATCTAGGCATTATACAGAGGCATTCTATGAAGTTGCAATGAAATCCCTTCATAAATACGACCTGTAGACTGTGCTAATGGTTTTCAGGTTTTGGCTCGGGCAGCCATACTGGTTGACCGATCTCGACCAAAAGGGGACATTCTCATGTAGACATAACCTAAAACCTGCATATGACATTTTGTGATGATCAGACAAGAAATACCGGGTACAGTCTGTACCTGAAGGTTGAATAAAAAACTTTAAACCACAAACTTTAACCAAAACTCCAAATGTCAACTAAACAGGAATAAGAAAAAAAAACAAACAAAAAAACCACTTGAACCTTCAGTAAAAAACTTTAACCACAAACTTTAACCAAAACTCTAAATGTTAACAGAAAAAGGCAGACGGACGGACGAATGGACAAAAATCATTACTATAGCCCACAACTCCCATTGTGAAAAAAACAAACAATAAATTATGTTGCGTTCACTTTCTCCAAGTGCAAGATGAACAGGCGGCAGTTCGCAGCCAACATTGTTGGCACCGGATAACTATCTGCACTATCCACTTCCCAGTTATTGACGTATCAACACTGAACCTGGTTCTTATGGCCAGAGAAGAAAAAATATGAGAATTTTTCTTGTGGTCACCACACAACTTAATTCATTGGTAATAAGTTGTGGGATAACTGCACCAAGAGCAAGATGAACAGGGGACGCCTGAGGCCCCCCCCCCCCCCCAACCCGTGTCGTTCACTTTCTCCAAGAGCAAGATGAACAGGGGACGTCTCAGCCACCCCCCATCCTGTGGCATTCACTTTCTCCAAGTGCAAGATGAACAGGGGATGTATGAGCGCCTCCCCAACCTGTGGCATTCACTTTCTCCAAGAGTTAGATGAACAGGGGACGTCTGTTTATATTTTCGAGTTTATATAATTTTGATTTCACATAACTGCGACAGTTTGAGAATAGATTTGGCATACAATGCATTTGATAAAAACACATGGGCATGTTTCATAAATAAACAAAATATTTTTATTTAAACGGACAGCCTTGGTGCACATATTGTGTCCCCATCGTTGTAAACAATATGGCTTTCCCTTGTTTTGTTTTCAAAACAGGCATTTATGTAGCATGGATCAAACTGGATATTACAACTCGGGGGGAATGAATTCATATTTATTTTTGAGCTGCTATTTTTGCAGGGATCACATCAGGTAATTTCTCAACTCATTTTCTAAAGTAATGAAAAGGAAAAATTTGTGTCACTGAACATGCTGTCATTAATATTGAACTGGGAATTTCCCATTC